>VFFE01008092.1:225173-367633 GCA_008921705.1 Burhinus oedicnemus
AATAGATTTCTGCCGAGTTGAAAAGAAGTAGTTCAGACTGAGCAAGGGAAATCAGCCTATAGAGGTTGCTCAGAAGCAAAGAAGAAAAAACTGTTAAAGACTGTGGGTCTTACAAAGCCATTAATAATGCTTACATAGAAAAAATACAAATTCTATAAAGAAAAGAAGGAAAACAACATTAAATAATTTCAGAAAATAATTAGAGCATATGCCCTTGTATACCAAAAATCTCACTCCAGAGCGATAAATGTGGAAGTAAGAAGAACTGGAAACGTGCTCTTGGCAGCTGGAGTTTCCAGCTATGAAACATAGATTTCCAACTCTATTAGCTCCAACATACCCCAAACAAATTTAGGCTATGGTATTAAAGCAGTTAGTAAGAATTCCTGCGAAGTATGGACTAAAACTGTATTTTCTTTAAAGGCTTATAGCCACTAATGGCAGCAAAGGCAGCTAAAGACCAATTACAAACGCCTTGCAAATAATACTTAAAAAAAAGAAATTAAAACAAAACAAAAAACCCTCAAACTTTGCTTTGGTTTCTATAATATTAAGTTAGGAATGGGGGGCAAGGTTAACCAAGATGGACTAACTCCATGAATGCAGCAAATTAAATTAAAGGCTGTCTAGGAGTACTATTTAGAGATTCATTCCTCTGAATATGTTTTTGTATTTTGAAAAGGGGTTGGGCAGCAATTTACATCTCTGGCAGAGGCAGATGGCAGAAAAATAACCTTTTGCTTATGAGATAAACTTCCAAATATCATAATAAATATTTCACTTTCCAGGTCTACACAAGAAAACTCTCTTGTGTAACAGTATTAAAACTGTATTGTAACTGGAAGTGAATTTGTGTAAATAATTTTTTCTTTCAATTGTTAAACAACATCATAGATAAATATTTAAAAAATACAAAATATGGTTTTTTTTGTTCCAGTCAGTCTACTATATTCTGTTTTGTCTTTAACTTACAAAACTAGATGTTAGACAGAGAACAGAAATTTACAATAAACATATTATTTTTAGTTTGAATTATTTAACATGCCTCTTTCTTCCCTTCTTCACCCATATTTAAGAATACATTAGAGTCTGTTTCCAACAAAATTAAATATCTCAACCTTTAAATCATATTGCCCCAAAGACTTTTTACTGTATTTTGCCTGAATCAATAAATAACTCTAGTCCCCTCAGATAATTATATTCTTTAGAAGAATTTCTCTTTTCAGAAAGAAATCTTCCATTTCTGCTTGTGATTAAATATACTAGAAGTTTTATTTATATATTTGTCCCAGCTTCTTGCCTTGTTAAGTTTTTAGGACCAAAGTCTGTTCAAAAACCTGTAAAGCTGAGAGATGATATGTATTTTCCTCCCTATTAAGCTCCTTTATTCTTCCATACAGAAAGCCAGAACAGTTTGCCTGCAGTATTCTTAAAGCAGTTTCCTTATGGTCAGTTTTTCTGGTTCTTTTAATTCATCATGTTCTGTATTCTGATATGCACTCTAATAAATCCTGCTCTATCCTGCTAGCAGTCAGAAAAAAAGAAAAAAACCTCTCTCAACTAGATTTTCTTTCATAACAGCAGAATTATCAGTCATGTTCTAATGTTTCTAAGGAGGCTGGAAGACAAAAGATCATCAGTGCAGGGGAAGCAATTATTACAGGTTTTTCTTCTGTCTTCATTTGTTGAAGGTTCTGTTTTTCTCACTAGCCATATTTTCCTGTCTGTTCTTTTTTGCATAAACAGAGCACGGGTATTCAACCTATACAAGAAAAATCAGTTTAAGTAATTTTGAAACATCTCAGGCTTTTTGACTTTCAGATCACCCAATCCCACCCACCCTTCACCAATGTAATTATGAAAATTGTATCAAGATTCTAATAAAGTACTTAAGGCTGTAAACATTAGTAGAGAGATGTTCTAGTACTTTAATTATTACTATTGCATGCCTCTGTTTCCCTAACTTCCACTGAATTAGGTATAGATACTAATTTAGATGCTTTGAATTGCTCTCTGGAATGTTCTGTGTGTGTCTCTCTCTCTTCCACCAGGCACTAAAATTCTAACCAAGGCACCATAAGCTACATCCCTAAATTAAGGCAATAAGGGTACTCTTACCGCATTCCCTTGGCACTTTTCATGACTGTACAGGTTTTGTCTGGGATAGACTTAATTTTCTTCATAGTAGCTCATATGTTGCTATGTTTTGGATTTGTGACCAAAACAGTGCTGATAACACACCCATGTTTTAGTTATTGTCTGAGCTGTACTTGCACGGTGTCAAGGCCTTTTCTACTTCTCAGACTGCCTTTCAACGAGTAGACTGGGGGTGCACAAGAAGTTGGGAGGTGACACCACCTGGACAGCTGACCCCAACTGACTAAAGGGATATCCCATACAATATGATGTCATGCTCAGCAATAAAAGCTGGGGGAAGAAGGAGGAAGGGTGGAGGAGGATGTTTGAAGTTACAGCATTTGTCATCCCAAGAAGCCGTTATGGGGCCTTGCTTTCTTGAAAATGGCTAAACACCTGCCTGCCAATGGGAAGTAGTGAATGAATTCCTTATGTTGCTTTGCTTGCATGCGCAGCTTTTGATTTATCCATTAAACTGTCTTTATCTCAACCCATATGTTGTCTCACTTTTACCCTTCCCATTCTCTCACCCATCTCACAGGGGGGAGCGAGGAAGTGGCTGTGTGAGGTTTAGCGGCCTACTGGAGTTAAACCATGGCAATGATGATCCACCTACAAGCTTGAATCAAAGTGATTACAAGACAGAGAGCTGGTTCAGAAATAAATAAGTCAAAAAAAGGTAAGAGATAAAGGAAAACAAATAAAACATACTGGGAAAGGTAGAGGCTGCAAAAGAGAGACATTATGGCTACACCTGTCCTAGTAAGCTAAACAGGACCAAGACACTAGCCCAAATGTATGATCACCCATAGTGGTTTTTTGCTAGCACACCTCCTGACAAGGTTTTGGCCTATGCCAACTAGTGTTCTCCCAGAAGAAAACAATAGTGATGAGATGAATCTGTTCTTTGGGGGAAAAAGGTTCAACCATAAGGAAGTGGACAGTACCATGCAGACAATAGCATGGTAAGCACACTAATAATGATATTGTTGTGTATTTATTTAGATTATTAAAATGTTATTTAGGCCAGCAATAAATTTTTACTGTTACGTATAAGGTATGTTCAATTTGCACACAAGATTTTCAGTGTAACAACACCTTCCTCTGGCTTGTTTTGAAATAGTCTCTTTCATCTGTATTTGCCTTTATGAATAAAATACTGGCATAATCAACCTTCCTAATTCAACTTTGGATAAATTCCTGACCTTAAAGTGAGGAAGGTCAAAGGCTTTAATTGTTCATATTCACCTTTTAACATCTAGAATGCAGTAGCATGATTGTATAGGAAGCTAAAGGTATGAACCACTGAAATGTTTCTAGTACCATGGAAAAATCCCAGCCTCAGAAAAGTCAAAGTCTGAATTTATCCTTAAAAAAATAATGCATAGAAGAAGTTTAGATATGTTACGAATTAAAAAAAAAATGACAGAGAGCCATTACTTGAGAGTTAGGCTTCACCTAAATGAAAATGGAACATGCCTAATGGAACTTAATTTTAGTAAGGAGAACGAGAGATAGACTTTTAAAATTAGAAACTATAGGAAATCTGAGAAGTTCAGATGACTCTACAATTAAGTAATTTTGAAATGGAGTCATAAAACACAGTGTTTCAGAAGAAAGTGTATAAAAATGAAGATCTGATTAAGTAAAGAACATAGAAATAAGTTCTGGAAGCAAGTCCAAATATGTACTTCTGTACAAATGGTACCTGACTAAAAATGAAAGTCTTAGAGCTTGCAGAATAGTGATAAATGAAATAACAGGGATTATCAACCTTTTAAATATGGGTTGAGAAGATAATCAGTGGGATGCTGTAAAGGAGTCAACAGAAACACCTTACAATTGCATTCAGTAGGTATAGTAGATTGAGCAAACTAAGAAATCACATTATATGTTGAAAAAGCAAATACAACATATAAGTTAATTGTATATCATTTTCTGATCCTGTAGTTACATGGAAAATGTTTGTTATCTTAGATGTAAATTCCATACCTAAATCTGGAGAATTTAAGCATTAGTATTATACTATTAACTATGTCAAAAGAGCATTGTCAGCATCTACAAATAGTCCCAGGCAAATAGAAAAGCATAAACTTCAATCAAAATTAAATATGTCAGCTACAGGGTCACTAAGAAAAATGCCCTAACTGTCTGTGAACACTGATGGACTCCAGCAGCCATTAAAAATAGGGTATGGAGACTGATTGTAGTAGAAAGAGTATGTGGGAGAGACCTTCTGCTCCCTTAGGGGTATATGGTCTGGGCTTTTTCGATGCAAAAAGGGATAATAAGAAAAAGAGGAAGCCAGAAACAAAATATACAGAGGTAAATCTGACACACAAATGGTAAAGCAGGCAATAACAAGAACCAAAACTGGTGAGTCATACTAATTGACAAGAATACGTGGAATGTAAGAATGTTTATTTCAGTAGAATTATCTGATTGAAGACTGTGTCAAATTGGATACTAAGGAAAAGGGGGAAGCCATAAAGAAAATATACAGAAACACAAATCTGACAGACAAATATGATGGAGACAAAGATAAGAAACAAACCTCGTAAGTCACACTAATCAATGGGCTATCAGAAAACTGCAGGCAAACCTGGGCTTTGATACTGGTAAGGATGAAGACCTGAGGGTCCAGGATGTATGCAAGATGCATGGGACCTATGGGTGGGTAGGAGGAGCTGGGATCGGGGCAGGGGTGTCAGATGGACAGAGCGGCCATACCAGTGCCTGAGAGATCCACAAACGTGCATGTGCTTGTGCACCTGGAGACTGTGGTGTGTGTGCTGCACTGGTGACCTTCTGCCTCTGCCAGCCAAAGAGGAGGAGAGGATGTGGCTGCCTGGGCTTGTGTCTGATGCGAGTCCTGTATGAGTGCTGTTGAAGGTAGCACTTTGTGGAAAAAAGTTTCTGTATATAATAGTTATCATAGAATAATCACAAACCATGTCTTTGAGTAAGAAAAAAATGTCAGTAAAATGTTTTTTCTTTCTTGGGGTGTGATTTATTTTTTTCATGAAAGAGTCAGAAGCAAGAATTCTGCCAGATAATCAAAAGGCATGAGAGGTAATCAGAGTGTAAAATAGGAAGTCAAGGAATATAAAACCAGTGCAAATAAAGCTAAATTAATTATTTGCTTCAAAGTTTATAAAAGAGGCCAGTAGAAAGATTTGAACATTGAAGCAATTTTTAATGAGGATTAGTCAGAGTAGGTATTACACTTGAGTAAAGAGATTTTAAATTAAACCAATGAAAAGAACAGCAAAAACATGCCAGTATCTGATGGTATATGCAACGAGTTCTAGGGAAACTCGGATATGAAAGCAACTTTGCAGAAAAGGATCTGGGGGTCCTTGTGAACCACAGGCTGAACACGAAGCAGCAATGCACCCTTGCAGCAAAGAAAACCAACAGCCTCCTATGCCACATTACGAAGGGTGTCACCAGCAGGTCATGGGAGGTGATCCTTCCTCTCTGCTTAGCACTGCTGAGGCCACATCCGGAGTCCTGAGTCCAGTTCTGGATTCCCCAGTACAAGAGAGACACGGACATACCAGTGAGAGTTCAGCGAAGGTCCACCAAGATGATGAAGGGACTGGAGAATCTCTCATATGAGGAGAGGCTGAGAGATCTGGGACTGTTCAGCTTGGAACAGTGAAGGCTTGAGGTGCGAGGGGATCTTGTCAATATGTACAAATATCTGATGGTGAGGGAATAAAGAAAAGAAAGCTATACTGTTCTTTGTGGAGCCCAGTGGCAGGATGAGAGGCAACGGGTTAAAGTCGATATACAGAGAATTATTATGCATAAGAGAATACTTTTTTACTATGAGGGTGGTCGTATTGGGTGTAGGTTTCAAGGTTTTGGGAGAGGGGTGGGCTGCAGGAGTGACCTCTGTGAGGAGAGGCCGGGGCTGCCCTGTCCCAGACGCAGTTGGTTCCAGCTGGCTCCAATAGACCAACCACAGGGCGTTGTTGAGCCCCTCAGCCAAGAGGGTAGCGCCTTGGAGAAAGTGTATTTAAGAAAAGATAAAATACAGGAGCAGCTGTGCAGGTGGTCAGCTGTCAGATGCAGTGAACCCACAGCTAGTGGTCAAGCACTGGAACAGGTAGCTGAGAGAGGCTGTGGAATCTCCAACCTTGCAGACACTAAAAATGCGACCAGGCACGGTCCTAAGCAACCTGCTCTAGCTGAGCTTCCTTTAAGCAGAAGGATTGGGCTAGACGATCTCCAGAGGCCCCTTCTGACTTCAACCATCCTGTGATTCTAAGAAATGACATATGGCCCCAGGACTCTTCGGCTCGAAGGCACAATTATGTGTAGGCATATGTTTTCAGCCCAGAGTAGCTAAAATGATATAACTTTTTTTTGCAGCTGAGCAGAGTGGTGTTATTCTGGTATTTACAGTACCCATTGCAGTCCCTTACATGTCGCATGAAATCATGTACAGGAGTTTGAGGTGAAAGGTTTTCTGAGACAAGATTTGCAGAATGTGAAGGACACTGGAAAGAAAACTTTCATCTTGCTTATATTATTGATAAGGATGAGCTACCTGTCAGAAGTACACCTGAGTTTTGTTTTAGAAGTAGCTCCTTAGCTAACTCCAGGAAGAAATTAAAATTTATGAGATGCATCTGATCAAAGGACTGGAATCTGGAAGCGGATGGGAAAATCAGTTATCTGACATATATGAGGCTGGTGAGGCACTGGAACAGGTTGCCCAGGGAAGTTGTGGAGGCCCTGTCCCTCAAAGTGTTCAAGGCCAGGTTGGATGGGGTTTTGAGCAACCTTGTCTAGTGGAAAGTGTCCCTGCCCATGTCAGGGGGTTTGGAACTAGATTATCTTTAAGGTCCCTTCCAACCTAAACCATTCTATGATTCTATATGGGCATAATCCACAGTGCACTTCGACTTCCAACAGTCTGGTGAAAAAGGTTCCTCACAAATTATGGAGTTAAAAAAAAATCATGACCAAAGCAAACAGAATACTGTTCTTCCTATCAGATGGGCTAAAACAAATGGATATTTGTTCTTTTATGATAATGTATCTACAGTTCAGCAGCTTGGACCAGCTGTAAGACAGCCCATTTTTTCTGTCAGTATATATCCTGGTTTGGGGTAAAACAGGACTAATTTTCTGTTCAGTAGTTTTACTTTGCAGCCAAGCCTCTTCTAACTAACTGAACTCTCTGAAATTAAGAGCATATTGTGGAGACACTGTTTGTTCTCAGAGTGGTAAAACCTGATTAGTTGTAATTTATGCCAAGGAATGGTATGCAGAGAAGCTCTTGCTTATACTTACTGCTATAACAAGCAAGGCCAGCTAACCTTGTTATTTTCCCCGTTGGAGGGTTGGAAGAAGAAAAGCGTAGAGGGGTCGCACCTGTGGGGAGGAGTGGATAGAACAGGTGACTCAAAACTGACCAGCAGGGTATTCCATCCCATCTGCATCATGCTCGGTATAAAAGCTGAGGGATCAAAGGGTCAGCCCTCTTTCTTCAATGGCCGGCGTCCAAGGACGACTCTGTCTGTTCGTCTGCCTTTGATCCCAGTCCACGCATTGCTGAATCCAGATGGGGAATCCAGCTCCTGTCCATCACTGAGTCCAGTCTGGGACTTTCCCAGTGCCTGTTGGTGATGCCATTGTCATCCTGGGAGCTTGATACGGTTTTGTGTATATTGTATATATTTAATTTTTTTAATTTTTTAAAATTTATTAATTTATTAATATTTTCATCAAAGTAGTTTAGGTTTTTTTCTAAACTCATAAGTCTCTTTCTCTCTCTCCTGCCTCTCCTTGGAGGGGAGAGCATCTGTCATTTGTTTCAGTGGCCAGTCTGGCCCAAACTATGACAGTACAGCAGTATGTACAATATTAAAAGCACTTGTAGGTCTGACCATGCACAGATACAGATAGATTGGCTGGAGGGTTTACTAGATATATTTGGTTGTGCAAAAGCAAAATAAAGTTATTCACAAATCTTATAAATTGGTAAAATGTAGTCTGATTTGCACAATAATATGAGGAAGAAGTATCCTTGCTGAAGAGGCCAATGGGTTATTTAAGTAAAGGTAAAAACATATGATCTCTAGCCATTTTCTCAGAATCAGATGATCATATAATCCAAAAGTTTCCCAAAATTCAGGGTGATGCAGACTATCATACAAAACTTCAGCTCAGTTGTGTCAAAAGCATGACTAAATGGAAACAAGGTCTGAAAACTGGAAGACAAAACTTAATAATCAGGCACTATTACAAGCATCCTATTACTGTGCCTACGTCGTTAATCCATTCTTGCAAATATGCTAAACTGTATATGCCATATGTACTACTATTACTATCTATTCGTATTTCCCAGCATGCCTACTTACTGTATAATGTGTAAATCTATGTATTATAGACTAAATCTTACACTTAGCAGTTTTTCACATGCTTGTCACATTAGGTCAGAATAAAACAGGTTGTTTAAAAAAGTCATTTTAATAACAGTACCATGATGTCTCATAGAAGTGGAAATTAAGAACTATATGTTTTCACTTTCTTGATTCCTTAGTAATATAATGCTTGCTTTGATAATTTGATACCAACTTCTCCCTTAGTGTGGAAATGGCAGAGTACATCATAGGCCTCTCATTATTACAGTGTCTTTTTAGAAATAATATCCAGGTGGCATATCAAAAAAGACATTAAAAACCATAAAACATGTATTACATCTTTTCTGAGATACTGTATTTTTTTTCAGAAGCAAACTATTTCAGAAAAAAAAGGTTTTCAGTGATATCAATAAAATCTTCAAAAAGTTGGAATGTCTTATTTGCCTGAACAATTTTTTGAGAAATTAAAACTTCTGCAATCCTTTTTTTCAAGCCCTCTACAATAATATTTTGTTGCTGACATGATTGATCTGGTGTCAATAACGTTTAACTCATTAATATTACTCTTCCAAGGAAATAAATATATATAACAACGTAAATTTCTATCAGTTATCCTTCGCAGATCGAGATAATCTGATTATACAACTTGTTTCTTTTAATTTCCCTTAGGACTGATGTCCAGAGAAGATTATTTGTGTATGTGTGAGATTTGCCAATTGTTTTAAGAAGTTGTGATTAAGTGTAGTAAACATTCTTACTGAGACACACAATATATGATTGCTTTCATCATGCAAAAATTTGTGTAGCAAAAGGAAATAACTTTAACTATTTTCAGAAGCAGTGGCCTAAATCACTTTGACAGTGCAACACGTGATGGGAATATTTTCAAGGGAAAAATCACTGCAGGCTATTTCAACATTCAGTAACAGTTTATTGTCAAATATAGCAAGACAAAAGGTTAGTTCACTATGATGAGAAGCTGGATATTTAAGCTGAAGCTTAGACCTATACAAAATAATATGCTTTTCTTGTATAACATTGCACTGGTAAAGGATTTTCTGTATGTTGGTAAAAGAAAGCGCATGTACATATTTTATTGAGAGTCCATGTTAAATATTTCATATACAATTTACTCTGAATATAGAGATTTTTCTATGTGGCCATACCACTGTAATGCAGTAATAGAGATATATTATGATGCTTTGTAGCATACAACATATTATGTTCTTGAAAAAAAGAGACAATTATAATTGTTAGATTAATATATATTACTTTTTCATATAAGAAAATAAATAATAAATTTAAAAATTATCATTCTTCCTGAATAAGAATTTAGCAGTGCAGCATTTAACAGTGACTTATTTGTCACAAATTGTCTCCTGTATTCATCTAAAACAATGCTTGGGTTAAAACCTCTAGAATATTTAAACATTGCTTGCAGAGATTTGTGTGGGTCAGCCAGCTCAAAGTTGAGCAAATAAATCAAAATGTTTCAAAGTGTGCTACCAATTTCACAGGTAAAATAACTCTTTCTTTTATAAAAATTAAATTTGTATGATTTCTGAATGCTACCAGAGTTTATTCCACTTTATCAACGAACATTAAACGTGTACTTTTTGTACCACATATGTAACTGAATATATGGATAGGTCACTATCCTTATGGTATTTAATTAAAATTCAGCAGGAAAAAAAAAAGAACAGTAATGAATAATAACAAATAAGAATACGATTGCATCATTTATATGTCTGTGTCTAAATTTAATTACCTTTAACAATATATTGAGATATTATTTTTTCCGTGACTTTTGAATGCAACTTTGCTGTATGCTAACATTTACGTTATACTATTGTGTTTAACTTTCGGTGTCTGTAGATAACTCAATATTCACTGCAAAATTACTCTCATTTTGTGTTAATCTGTATTTTCACACAACATAGCAATTCATATCGATATATGGGAAAAAAACTATGGAGATGATCCAACAGAAGAAAAAAATATTTTAACAGTTACAATATGTAACCGCATTGATATGTACACCACTGCTCAGTATTGTTGGGTCTTCTAGGCTAACTCAACAAATGTCTTCTCAAAACACAGAAAATTGGCTTTTTAATTCAAATTCAGTCTAGTACATGGATGTTAACACAGTTCAACACAGAGTTTTAAACTGTATAAAACTGTATAGAGGAATACTATTTGAGTATATGTATTGAAACCTTAGGATATCATCCATTAGCAAGCTGGCACTTGTGGACAGATGCATGAAATCACAAGCAATTTCTACTTCATAATTGCTTATTATAAACATCGTGCATTTAGGATCACATTCTTACACAGTAACTAAATGTATTAATTTACACAGAAACTAAATACCATCACAGTAAGTGGTTATATTAATTACACATTCTAAACATCTCTTATTTCTGACGTATACTTAGGGAAAATGCTCCCTGTTAAAGGAACACTGAAAGTTCAAACATTGTTTGGCCTTATACCTGCTAAAAAATTGAAAGAAGCTCACTCCCTACTCAAAATTTCACTGTGTGTTAAACCTCAGATACCTAATTGTTTTTGCATTGCCTTGATCCCTTGCTGTTAATGATTTGACCCATTTCTCCACTGTACACCATGATGCTATTTTCTCCTGAAACAGATGGCGAACTAGAAACTTGATTCAGGTAAAATGGTGAAGGAATGTAAACATCATAATATACTGTTAAAATTCAACTGAAATAAAAAAAGCTGTATGATTAGAGTTAAAAGAAAAACAGGTAATGAATGAAGAATTATACCCTTAAAGGGGGAAATAATAACTGTGTTAACACTTGACATATCTTGTGGTGTTGTTTCTGTTTTGTGGCCTGAACTTAAAAGCAAGATTTTATCTGTGTTCCATTTTGTCATAACTTGCATATATTTTTAAGAAAAAAAAAAATCAGATTGACTCACATTCCCTTGGAATATTTGAAGTGGGGACTTAAATTTCCTGTCTACTGGCTCTGTTAATATTGTTTGACCCAGAGATTTATTTCCCTGTGGTGTTTAATGTGAGGTAGGTCAGATATGAACTGCCAACATTCAGTATATTTAACATTTTTAGTCTGCTGTTGACTTATTTCTAAGATGAAAATTAGATGTATCAAGAGTCTCAAATATGTAACGCAAACATGGATTCAGTTTTGTGTACCTTCTCCAAAAATCTAAACCAGAATGTGAAAGACTTTCTTATCTTCAACTACAGAGGTGTAAATATGGCTAGAACAATTGTCTCAATATTCTCTTTCCCATGAAATAAACCACAAAAAATAAGGAACATGTTAGCGTGAGAAGACTGATAGACCAGTAATCTGTTTTGGGTACTTTTACAAAGAGAGCTTTTAACAATTAGTAAATGTGTTAAAATATAGCATAATCCTCCCCCCCCCCCAAAAAAAAAAAAGTTATATCTGGAAATGGGACTTTTAGTTTACTTAATTGGCTTTAAAAAGAGACAGGTGTGTTGAACTAAATGCACATATTGTATATTTAAAGCTTGATGTGCTTGTTAGAGCTCACACTGTTAATTATAATTTTCATTTTCTCTAATAGTAATAAAGGTTTAAGAGTAGTTTCCTGTAACAATAGTTTCAAAATATTAATGCAAATAGTTCCATATTGCTGTTGTGAAAAAAAGCATAAAAAGGTCTTACCTTTTTAATCAAATTATATGTTTATATTTATATATTCCTCCTAAAGCAGATGTCTTTTCATATACATTAGTTGACCTAAAATATATTTGTACCAGTGTCATATGTTTGCCTCCTTATCCCGCATCAAATTTCCTTGAGCAAATTCATATAGTGCAAACTTAACTAAAAGCAATGTTGTTTTCTTCAAACAGTGTATAAACACAGTTGTATGCCGGACTGCTAATATGTTTAGGTAATACTAAAGAGATTTAAAAATGTAAACCTTACTTCTGAGACAAACCAGCCAGATTATAGTAAGTATAAGCCAGAATACATTTATTTGCTTTTTAAATGAGATCTTGGGTTCACACTGACTTCAGGTCAATGGCAGAACTCATTTAGATGACTTCTACTCTGCATTTTAAGTATGGCTGAGTCCTTCAGCCCTGTCTGTGCCAGATGTAATGTATTTACTCTCCAAATTATTGTGTGTGGATTTATCATAGAATGATAGAGTGGACTGGGTTGGAAGGGACCTTCAAAGATTATCGAGTTACAACCCCCCTGCCATGGGCAGGGATATCTTCCACTAAACCAGGTTTCTCAAATCCCCATCCAAACTGACTTTGAATATTTCCAATGATAGGGCTTCTCCTAAGGGCAATCTTTTCCAGTGTCTCACCATCCTTATTGTAAAGAATTTGTTCCTTGTATCTGGTCTAAATCTGCCTCTTTGTGTTTAAAACCATTGCCTTGTGTCTTTCATTACAGATTCTCTTAAAAAGCCTCTCTCCATCTTATAAGCTTCTTTCAAGTATTGAAACGTCGCAATAAGGTCTCCCTGGAGCCTTCCGTTGTCCAGGCTGAACAACCCCAACTCTCTCAGCTTTCCTTCACAGGAGAGGTGTTCCAGCCCTCTGATCATTTTTGTGGCCCTCCTCTGGACCTACTCTAACAAGCCTGTGTCTTTCTTGTACTGTGGACCCCAGAACTGGATGCAGTACTCTGTGTTCAAGTACAGGCGTTAGAAAAATTATACAGCATCTGAAACAGAAAGTTAACACTTATTATTTGTTTTCAGAAACCAAGAACAGATTTACAGCTACTGTAAATGATGAGCTGGGAATGGTCACAGGTTGCCTGCTTAGCTTTAAGCCATCAACATGTGTTTTGCATGCCTTGAAGAAGTACTGTGTTACCGATGGAGGATGGACAAGGTTTTTTTAAGCTTCCTGGGTGCAATATGTAGACTTTTGAGTTATGAGTACCATAAGGCCCCTATGTGAACAGATGGAACAAAGGTCACAGAGCATGCTGTGTTTCAGCCTGCTTTTGAGCCATCCCACTGAGGACCTGCAAATATGCCTATAAATAAATACATCTTCATTAACTCAAATGGAGCCCTGTTTTCACTGCGCTAGCTGTATCTTGATTCAATAGATATTTACAATACAATGATATTAAGCAGAAAGTAATTTATGTGGACACAGAGAATAATGTATATGGACAAAGCAATTTAGAAATTTTAATTTAAATTTATCAGAACTACAATAAATAGTATTATAATAATTTTAACTTATTTTTTTAGTTTTTGTTTTAAAAAAATCAGATTATATTAACTGTTTCTAACTGTACACACCAAACTATTACTCTTCAACCTGATTTCCTTTCAAGAAATTATTGGTAGTAAACTATGAATCAAAATACTGTAAAAACCTAAATTGTAATTTAAATGATCATGATCTATTAAAATGCCAACATTTGCTAGTGGAATTATTACTCCAATATGTTTTTGGATAAAGAAAAACTAGAAGGTTCCTTTGATTTCAGAAGATGTGTTTTCATATTGATTTTTACCCTGGTAAATATCTCAAACCAGGACACTTCCCTTCATAGCCCTAAAATTCTGAATTCCTTTGTAATCAATTCTGAATCAGCTGATGTGACTGTATCTAATATAAATTTTGTTCTAACTGAAGACCATGCATTACTACATTATAGAAAGCAGAGTCTAAAGAATTTACATTGGCACTACTACAACGTTTAATAGAAACTCCTTCACTGCAAATCTGAGAACTTGACACTGAGGGTGAATGACAATACATTACCATTCTGCTGATCCAGTCAGTGTTATTTTTGCTGTGTGAAGTATAGAACCACAATTTCCCTACAGTCTGGCATTAAGGACAATATCTGTTCTTATATTCTCACTTACTAACAACTGTTGCTGTTGTCATAACCTTAGGTTTCTGTATCAGTGCCTCCAGAAGCAGTTTTTCTTGTTATACACTTTAACTACACACTAGAAAAAATACAATGTCTTCCTTCAGAAAACGTATTGAAGAATAATGTCATTCTCTGTGGGTCTCATTTTTTACAGGACAAACTATGACTATGCGTCGATACTTGTACCTCAAACATTTGAGAAATTCTTAATTGAAAAAAGTCAAAACCAAACAAATGGACACAATTCTTCTTAACTAGCCTCCATTCCTGGAATCCTTATCTAATTAATGAGTTGACAAAAGGGTTCTAGAGACAAAAGACTTCTTATCCCTCAAATATTCCCCTCTTTGGTATGAATTTCTGGCTTTTTTTCATACATATGTCTCTCTCTATCACTGCATCTGCATCTACATCTACATCTACATCTACATCTACATCTACATCTACATCTACGTCTACAACAATCTCTATCATCTATCAATAGATATCGGTGAGATTACTCTCATAACAGCCTTGGATGGACAAATAGTAGCTATAGAAGGGATAGTATTTGCTGCTGTTTAATGAACAGTGCTGGATGGAATACTATTACAACAGATACTCATAATCCCTAAAAATTTTGGCTTATTACATCTTTAAGATAGTCACCTAGACAGGCTGCTTTTGCTACCATTGAAATTATAAATATACTGAAATTTCATACCTGAAACTCCAGCTCTTCTGACATTACACATCCTCTGCTGTCAGTTAAACCAAATAACAGAACAGAGAGAAATTGGGCCTATATTTATGAATAGCTGTTTTCATACTGTCCTTGAAAGGCCGTGTGGAAATCAAACTAACACTCAAAATGCAATCCTGCATAATCCAATCATGCTATGTTGCTCAAGGCTAACAGTTCTGCAGGTACGCCTCAAGGAAACACCAACATCTTTGCTTGTTTCCTGCCAGCACTTTTGCTGGGACCCCTGAAAGCCACCATCCCCACCTTTCCTCTGGGCATTCAGTGGTTGACAGTAGCAGTCAGTCATTCGGAAGTTACAGGCAGAGTCCTGGTAGCTTCTGTGTCTTGTTAATGAATCTGGATCATAAATACTGCCACTGCTGACAGATGTAATTAGTCAGGGAAATCCACTTCACTGTACCCCTGTGTTTGCCTTGTAAGTATCATAAATGGGCTCATCTCAAAAACCTGACATTCAAGGGAAATACAGCCCCGGTTGGAAAGAGATGTGAGAGCTGACAAGTGATGACAAATGTCAGTAGTTCAGCTACACTGCTGACAGGTCTGCTCTTGTTAACATCAACAGTATTAGTAGAATGGTGAAATAACCTATTACTCGCAAGCCAAGGTTTTGCTGTTAACAACTTCCCCCTCCCCTGCAACTCCCCTCACTCCTCTGCCAGCTACCCAGCAAGCACCGCTCCCATAGGGGCCTCTTGGATACAATATTTAATTTTTTTCCCACCCAAATAAAAAGGTTAGGTAAAACATAAAATTCCTGAAGTTATCATGTTCTAAAAAAACCCCACACGTAAAGTTCCGTCAAATATCTAATTACAGAGGTAAATCTGTTTGTTAATGCACGTATGAGAGATCTGTAGATGCTATAGACTATACCTGAAGGATGGATTAAGGACATGTTCAATGAAAGAAGTTTCTCTCTGTACGTGTGAATTTGTAGCTTGCTAAACAGTCATAGTGATGGACCATGGGAAACTCCTGATCCCAAGACCTCACCCTTAAACCCCTTTGTCAGTGGCCTGGAATGATCACCCGATGGCTGTCAAAAGAATAGGTCCCCTGGATTGTGGCTCCCTCGTGTGCCCAGACCTCCAGCCCCTGCGCCAAGTGGTGGTGTTGTACCTCCTAAGTCTTAGACAGTGTGCTGCTGCGGCACAGTTCAGCGCCCGTGGGTTGTCCATCCCCTTTTATAGCAGCGCACACTCTATGTAATCTGGAGCAAGCCAGCCTGCCTTCGTGGTAGGAGCACTTGGACATGCAGTAGATCTGCCCTGCTCCCCACAGCTGCTGCGCTCCTCAGCAGTGCAGGTGTGAATGGCTCTTGCCACTTGGCTGCAGCTCCAGCCAAAACTGAAGCGCGGGTAGCACAGCAGTGTCATTCATCCCCTGTGTTTCTGCTTATGAGGCCCAGACCCAAATACCCTCCAGGCACCTAAACAAGACAGTCTGAATTTCTGACAACATTAGAGTTACTCGAATCTCACTTTTTCTCAGGTATAGGTGTCTTACCTATGCCTCCTGGTAGGTGCTTCCTTCAGATCTTGGAGTTTACAGGTATCATTTCCCCTGAAGATAGGTACTTCTAGCCCATCTTTAAAAGTGAGGCTAGAGACATCCTTTTATTAAATAGATTTGATAGAGACTTTCCTGAGCTCTGGACAATAAGTCTTTCAAGAGCTTAAAATTTAAAGCACATATGTTCTTCTGTGGGATGTGAAAGACTTTTGTTCATTTTAATCCAGAAATGGTATCTCTCATGAGAAAATTCTAAGCTGGACATCAGAAGCTTTGAATGGTGGGAAATTGTTACTTCCTAACCTTCCATCATAAAGTTTTTCTATACGGTCAGGAAAATGCAATACCGAAAAAAAAAAAAATCTAGAAAAAATGCTTTCTTAAATTGAAAATTAATGTTTCAGCACTTCCAACCCTTTTATATTCTTGATTTTGCCGAAGGCTTTAAATTGTTTTCCTCCTTGTTTTTCTCAAAATGCAGTAGAATCAATGACATGTAGGCTGTATTTATCCCTTCTTTCCTTCCTGCATTCTGGCTTTCTTTTTTTGAAAAAATAATATTAAAGTAAAGGTCAATAAACTAAAGATACAGCTATCTGAAACTTTTTCCTTCCTCTTCTCAGAAAGTTTTAGTGTCTTTTTGGGGTTGGGTTGTACATTGGTTTTGGCTGGGATAAAGTTAATTTTCTTCATAGTAGCTAGTATGGGGCTGTTTTGGATTTCTGCTGAAAACAGTGTTTATAGTGCAGATATGCTTTTGTTATTGCTGAGCAGTGCTTACACAGATTCAAGGCCTTTTCTGCTTCTCACACCACCCCACTAGCAAGCAGGCTGGGAGTGCACAAAATGTTGGGAGGGGACACAGCTGGGACAGCTGACCCCAACTGACCAGAGGGATAATTCCATACCACATGACGTCACGCTCAGCAATAAAAGCTGGGGGAAGAAGGAGGAAGGGGGGATGTTTGGAGTTCTGGCATTTGTCTTCCTAACTAACCATTATGTGTGATGGAGCCCTGCTCTCCTGGGGATGTCTGAACACCTGCCTGCTGACGGGAAGCAGTGAATTAATTCCTTGTTTTGCTTTGCTTGTGCGCATGGCTTTTGCTTTACTTATTAAACTGTCTTTATCTCAACCCACAAGTTGTCTCACTTTTATCCTTGTGATTCTCTCCTCCATCCCACTTGGGAGGGAGTGAGCAAGTGGCTGTGTGGTGCTTAGTTGCCATCAGGGGTTAAACCACCGTCCTTTTTGGCGCCCAAGGCAGTTTAATAGGAGAACAAAGGAAGTGATAATAACAACAACAACAACAACAATAATAATAACAATAATAGAATATACAAAAGAGTGATACATGGTGCAATTCCTCACCACCCGCTGACTGTGAAAAGTGGCCAGTGCTCTACCTCTGTATTGACTCATGGATGGTGGCAAATGCCCTGTGGGGGTGGTTACAGCAATATAAAAAGGTGAATTGGTAAGAAAAGTGTGTGTATTGACGAACATGTTCAGTGGCAAAAAAGGGTAAGAAAACAAAAGAAAATATTTGAAACATTAAAAAACCAAAGTGCTGAATAGAATAGTCTTACACTGTTATATAAAATAAATTACTTCAAGACTGAAATTTTGTCTTCATTTTCAGCTACTTAATATGATTAGCACAGCAGCATGAACTGTGAGAATGGTATTACCAGATATGTGTCAACAGGATATAGTTATACAACCATTAGTGATAAAGTTAAACTGGAACAAGAGAGTCATGCTAACCTGAAGATTTATAAAGCATTAAGGCGGTTTTTAATCTTCATGATGCTAGGACTGATATATGTTGCTTGAAAACTCAGTCATAAACTTAAGCTCTTTGTTACTTATTTATAATCAAAAAAGCTAACAGTTCATTTATTGGACAGGTATTAGTTAGAAATGCTAATAAAAATAATGAAAACACATAAATGTTTGCTAGCTTTTTCCTTTCTCTGCAAAACATAAAAAAATGACTTCTTGCCTTCCTGTTAGGTGCCCTTACCAAAAAAAAAAAAGCTTTTTTTTTTTATATAAAAAGACATTTTATAAAATTTAAGTCCATTTTAGCTGGCCAAAAGTAGGTGAAACTTGCATGTGAAAAGTACATATTTTACAGATTATTCAAAATTTGCATGGATTAAGTGAGGAGCCTAAGGACCTTTATATACTTGGAAATAAGGCATTTCCAATTTTCCCTAGAGATAGATTTCCACATAGTACCTTTCTAGATTTCTCTCTCTTTCTCTTTTTTTTTTTTTTTCCCCCTTGAGATAGAGTTTATTGTGCAAGTCATGGCAACTCAAAAATATTTTTTTCTAGAAGTGGCACTAGTTCTATTTTATTCTACAGTATTTACATCATAGAATCATAGAATCATAGAATCATAGAATCATTTAGGTTGGAAAAGACCTTTAAGATCATCCAGTCCAACCATTGACCCTACTCTACCAGCTCTGCCACTAAACCATGTCTCCAAGCATCACATCTACACGACTTTTCAACACATCTAGGGATGGTGACTCAACCACCTCCCTGGGCAGCCTCTTCCAATGGTTGAGAACTCTTTCCCTGAAAATTTTTTCCTAATGTCCAGCCTAAACCTCCCCTGGCACAACTTGAACCCCTTTCCTCTTGTCCTATTGCTAGTTACTTGGGAGAAGAGACCAACACGCACCTCGCTACAACCTCCTTTCAGGTAGTCATAGAGAGCAATAAAGTTTCCTCTCAGCCTTCTCTTCTCCAGGCTAAACAATCCTAATTCCTTCAGCTGCTCCTCATAAGACATGTTCTCCAGACCCCTCACCAGCTTTGGTGCCCTTCTCCAGCACCTCAATGTCCCTCCTAGACTGTGGCATCCAAAACTGAACACAGGACTCAAGCTGCGGCCTCACCAGCGCTGAGTACAGCAGCACAATCACTTCCCTACTCCTGCTGGCCACACTATTCTTGATGCAGGCCAAGATGCCATTGGCCTTCTTGGCTACCTGGGCACACTGCTGGCTCATGTTTAGCCGGCTGCCCACCAGGACCCCCAGATCCTTTTCTGCCAGGCAGCTTTCCAGCCACTCCTCCCCAAGCCTGTAGCGTTGCCTGGGGTTGTTGTGACCCAAGTGCAGGACCTGGCACTTGGCCTTGTTAAACCTCATGCAGTTGGCTTCAGCCCATCAACCCAGTCTGTCCAGATCTCTCTGCAGAGCCTTCCTACCATCAAGCAGATCAACACCCCTGCTTAATTAGGTGTCATCTGCAAACTTACTGAGGGTGCACTCAATCCCCTCGTCCAGATCATCAATGAAGATGTTAAACAAGGCTGGCCCCAAAACTGAGCCCTGAGGAACACCGCTTGAGACCTGCAGCCAGCTGGATTTAATGCCATTCACCACAACTCTCTGGGCTCAGCATCCAGCCATTTTTTAATCCAGCAAAGAGTACACCTGTCTAAGCCAGGGGCTGCCAGTTTCTCTAGCAGAATGCTGTGGGAGACCGTGTCAAAGGCCTTCCTAAAGTCCAAGTAGACAACATCCACAGCCTTTCCTTCATCCACCTGGTCATAAAAGGAGATCATGTTGGTCAAACAGGACCTGCCTTTCATGAACCAATGCTGGCTGGTCCTGATCCCCTGGTTGTCCTTCACATGCCGTGTGAGTGCACTCAGGATGATCCATTCCATGATCTTTCCTGGCAATGAGGTAAGGTTGACAGGTCTGTAGTTTCCTGGATCCTCCTTCTGGCCCTTCTTGTAGATTGGTGTCACACTGGCAAGCCTCCAGTCATCTGGGACCTCCCCTGTTGACCAAGACCGCTGATAAATGATGGAGAGTGGCTTGGCAAGCTCCTCCGCCAGCTCCCTCAGCACTCTTGGGTGGATCCCATCTGGGCCCATAGACTTGTGGCTGTCCAGTTGGTGTAGCAGGTCACTAACTGCTTCCTCTTGGATTATGGGGGGTTTACTCTGTTCTTCATCCCTGTCTTCCAGCTCAGGGGGCTGAATACCCTGAGGATGACTGGTCTTGCTATTAAAGACTGAGGCAAAGAAGGCATTAAGTACCTCAGCCTTCTCCTCATCCTTGTTGACAATCTTCTCCTCTGCATCCAATAAGGGGTGGAGATTCTCCCTGGCTCTCTTTTTGTTGTTAATGTATTTGTAAAAACCTTTTTTGTTATCTCTTACGACAGTGGCCAGATTAAGTTCTAGCTGTTCTTTTGCCTTTCTGATGTTTTTTTTGCATGACCTAACTAGATCCCTATACTATTCTTGAGTTGCCTGCCCCTTCTTCCAAAGGTGGTAAACTCTCCTTCTTTCCCTGAGTCCCAGCAAGAGCTCCCTGTTCAGCCAGGCCAGTCGTCTTCCCTGCCAGTTCAACTTACAACACATGGGGACAGCCTGCTCCTGCACCTCTAAGACTTCCTTCTTGAAGAATGTCCAGCCTTATTACTAGTCCACTTAAATCTTAATGCTTAGGAATTTGCAAAAGGGAGAGGGAAGTGAGAAATAAAATTTAAGCTTTTAAACATTTAATTTCACTATGTTGATTTTGGTAAGATAGAAAAGTGCATTTTATTAGTGTTGCCAAAAATGCACAAAGCAGCTACCATAAAATCTTCATGGGCTGCATACAAATATCTGCCTTCAAAAGGCAAATGTCCTTCAGCTTGGTGAAGCAACTGAGCCCAGCTTCTACAAACATGTTTTAGAGTGTTTCACTTATCCTTCTGCTTACTGAGATAAACTGTTCTTTTCTGACTGGCATATATCTTTTTCACACGTAAACATGTCTTATACCACTTGGATGCAGCACAAAGAAGATCCCTGCCCTTTACAGTCTAAATGAAACATGACATAACAAGTCAGGCTTATAAACAGACATGGTGTATGTGGAAGGAAAACAAAGGACAGGGCTGAAAAAAATGATCACACTGTTAGTCAACCACTTAGTATGATGGCTCAGCTTCTCCCACCCCTACATTTTATTTGATCTTTTTTCCCCCCTTTTTTAAGAATTCAGAAGTTGAATGCACTTACCCTCCCTTTGCTGATTAGGTAGTGAGCAGACAGTAACGCCTCTGTGAAAGTTGCAGTGTAATCCCTTTTAACACGATTACTTTATAACACTCGCAAATTAGGTGTTATTACTTTTTGATATGTGAGTGGCTGTTGAGGGGGTGGTGGGGTGGTATTTTTGATACTTTTTGATTGTGTAAAGTAACAATCATCTCTTGGGGTGTAACTGTATCACAGGGTGGTGGGTTGACTTTGGCCAGCCACCAGGTCCCCACAAAGCTGCCCTGCCATTCTGTCGTTCTCCCTGCCTGCCACCCCTCCCTTGCTTTTAATGGAAAAGGGCCTTTTGCACGTGTCTTGGACAAGAGCTGCAGTGCACACCAGAAAGGCTTCACTGAAGCTGACCCCAAAACACAATGGCGCACAGGCCTGTACATCGAGCCAGATGTCACCAAATGAACTGCCCAATGAAGCAAAGTCTGTGAAGATGGAGAAGAGGGAGGAGATTTTGGTATGCATTTGTACAACCCCCATGCAAACTTGCGGTAGCAGAAGCAGAGAAACCGAAAACAGCTCAGAAATGGATAACACAGGTTAAAAAGCCCCGAAAATGAACAAGCTATGAGGAAAAAACATTAAAAGCTGGATGGATTTGATAGGCTGAATGCAAAACAAAGGAAAGCACAAATATAATCAGAGAAAACCAATCCCTTGAGCTTGGCTATGGCAATACAGTCCCAGAATTTGGTATCTGTATTATTCAGCAACCTGTACTCCCAACTAAGTAGGTATTTCTCTCTTTCAATGAAGGCTCAGGCACATTGGCAGTGAATAGGCAAGCATGCTTACCTGTCACTACAGTATTTATTATACTATAAAGCAGTTCAAATTAAGCACTTGAAAACGTGCCAATTTAGATACTGTCTACCTACCAAAAGAGAGAATGTACCTGAATCACACTTGAACTTCCATTATAGCAAAAAATTCCGTTCTGTCAGATACAATGGGAAGGTGTAAATATCCACTTCCCCTCTGTTCTGCTGAGGTTCAGTGAAGCTGAAATCTCCCATAGTAAAATAAAAACAGGCTGGTGGGGTCTCCACGTTTTCCCAAGGGATACTCTTTACTCCACTGCCAGACATCATCATTTCTCTTCTGAAATAGTATAAACTGACATGAAATTAAAAGGAAAAAAAAAAAAACAAACACCCCACCAGTGTCAGTTCTAACACTAATCTGTACTACCTTATGAACTCTATGTATTTCTGAAGACAGTAGTATGTCTGAAAAATCTTTAAGACTTGGACTTAGATTTTTTAAATTATTTAGGATTTTCTCATCAGTTCAGTAT
This sequence comes from Burhinus oedicnemus, assembly GCA_008921705.1. NCBI lineage: Eukaryota > Metazoa > Chordata > Aves > Charadriiformes > Burhinidae > Burhinus > Burhinus oedicnemus. The sequence continues at coordinate 248,225 of VFFE01008092.1, forward strand.
AGAAACCTCAGATCTTTGTGGCCTCTGTCTTGCAGTAAGAAGGCTCTATATAAACTACAGAAATAGTCCTGGAATGGAGGAGTAGAAGTCAAGCATTTCTTTTCCCAAGTAAATACTGCAAGTATTAGGCTAAAGAATTATCCTCAGTTCTGTTCAAAAAACAGCCTGACAGATCTTACTCTTTTTAGGTTTTTATATCTTTTTACACATTGTAACAGCTTTCTTAGAATGGATGAGGAATACTTTTACTTAGATAGAAGTACAGTCTGGATGTTATGACACTCTTTTGGTAAAGACAGAAGGGAGTCTCCCCAGGTTATGACAACAACTGAACCCTGGTGACCTGTGGTCTAGATCAATGCTTCACTAAAAGTCAGTTGAATAAAAGAGGCTACAATTCTGTTATCCTACAGCAGTGTTTTAAAATAAAGTGATCATGGCAACACTGTATAGTTCAGATCTGGATATGAGTTTGTTGGTTTATTTTTTTGGTAGATACATTTTTTTAAATGACAGAAGAATATATTTTTTACAGGCTTGCTCAACTTAAAAAGGAATAAAATGCCAAGATGCTCATCCTGTCCCTTTGTGGGAAATTTTGGTTATATAACGAGCTATTAATAGAATCACAGAACCATAAAATTGTTAGAGTTGGAAGGGACCTTAAAGATCATCCAGTTCCAACCCCCTTGCCATGGGCAAAAACACCTTCCACTAGACCAGATTGCTCAAAGCCCCATCCAACCTGGCCTTGAACACTTCCAGGGATGGGGCATCCACAGCTTCCCTGGGCAACCTGTTCCAGTGCCTCACCACCCTCACAGTGAAAAATTTCTTCCTTAATATCTAATCTAAATCTACCCTCTTCCAGCTTGAAGCCATTACCCCTCGTCCTATCACTACATGTCCTTGTCAAAAGCCCCTCTCCAGATTTCTTGCAGGCCCCCTTTCAGATACTGGAAGGCTGCTCTAAGGTCTCCCCTGAGCCTTCTCTTCTCCAGGCTGAACCCCAACTCTCTCAGCCTGTCCTCATAGCAGAGGTGCTCTAACCCTCTAACCATCTTCATGACCCTCCTCTGGACCCGCTCCAACACATCCATGTCCTTCTTATACAAAAAATTAGGCTACTGGCATGCATTAGTAACCCCCATATTTAGATTCAATAAGCAAGATTATTCAGGGTCACAACTGGGTTTTGGCTCTTAAAATCTTTATAGGTCAAAACCTCTGGATTTTAAAACATCTTCAAATATACTGGTAACACCTAAAGGAATCAAAACTGTATACAGAATTTACTGCTTTAAGTTTAGCTTTTCCCAGGCTTTTTTTTTTTTTTAACTATTATTATTTACTTTTATTAGTGTGTAATCCCATACCTTGAAAAGGCTATGCGTTTGAGTAGCTAAGTCCTTATTTGGGTCTGGCCTCCAGTCTTTGAAACCAGTGGATCAATACAGTAGTAACTTGAAACATTTTGGATTTTATCTCTGTGATCCTCAGCTACTGCTGTTTGACTTTGTGCTGCTGTATTTTATCATCGTCATGTGCATTGAAAGTATGAGGCTTATTTGGGATTCGAGTACTTGGGATGTGTGGAGAGCAGTTCTTAGAAAATTTTAAATATATAATTTTTAATTTATTATTCAATGTAGTTAAAGGTTGAATTGGAAGGTATTTTTTTTTAGTTTTATTTAAATTTTTTCTTATTCTTCACATAACTACTAGCAGTATGACATTGATGGAAATCCCTACAATTACCTTACCTACAAAATACCTTCAGTCATTAACAAAACCTGTCCACCAATATACATTTGCAAATACATTTCTTTTTATACAAACTGATTCTCACAATCGAGTAACATGTCACTACTAATGCTAACCTTGATCCACTTTGATGGATTCACTTTTGCGTGCAGTGGGGCAGTGCTCCAGAGAAACTTGAGTAGATCTACAGTATCTTTTATAGAAAACCATTGGCTCAGACAGTGTTTCCATTCAACATTTAATAACACAAGTTCAGAAAGCAATTTTAGACACAGAATAAGGAAAACTAAACTACTGCTGCAGGTATTTCTTTTACTTTGGAAGTTTTTCACAGATTTTAATAGGCAAAGAAGATAAACTGAAATATAGCAAGGGAGATATAATTTCAGGTCTACAAAAACTCAATTATCTTTCTAGAATTGAAAACAGAAGCTTTGGCATCCCTTTTGTGATCTTTATACTAAAATATCCCACTAATTATTTTTCTGCCTCATTTTGCCTTTACGTGCAACAGAATGAATGGTGTTTAGGTAATCTTTTTCTTTTCCCCGCTTTTCAACTCCAGAAGAAAACCCAGATATGAAATAATTTACGTGAAAATATCAATTTCCACAAATATTTGGAAGCTGAAAGCCTTAGTGGGGTGGGTTGACCTTGGCTGGCCCTCATGGCACTCTCTCACTCCCTCTCTTCAGCAGGATAGGGAAAGAAAATAAGACAAAAAGCTCACAAGTCGAGATAAAGGCAATTTAATAAGGAAAAAGCAAAGGCCACACACGGAAGCAAAGAAAAGCAAAAAGATTTATTATCTACTTCCCATCAGCAGGTGATGTCCAGCCAGTTCCTGGGAAGTAGAGCCTTGGTACGTGTAGTGGTTGCTTCATAAGACAAAATAATGAGCCTTAATAATGAATGCCCCCTCTTCTCCTCCTTTCTCTTAGCTTTACTGCTGAGAACAATGTCCTATGGTATGGAATATCCCTTTGGTCAGCTTGGGTCAGCTGTCCCAGCTGTGTTCCCTCCAAAATCTTGTCCACCACTAGCCCACTGGCCTTTGGGGGAAGAGGGAGGGTTGGAGAGAGCCTTGATGTTGTGCGAGCACTGCTCAGCAGTAACCAAAACACTGGTGTGTTATCAACACTGTTGTGGCTACAAATACAAAGCACAGCACTATGAGGGCTGCTATGAAGTTAACTCCATCCCAGCCAGACCTAATACACGTAATCATGAAACTGAAAACTTAAATTATTAAATATTTGTCCTAATGCACTGTTAATTTATTAAAATGAGATATGATTTAGATCATATATAACATATATATATAAGAAATATTATGTGAATATGAAAGATTCTGGGAGTTATTTCTCTGCATTTATTTTGCTCACTGTTTCTCAGAATATATTTGTCCCACACACCACTCCTAACTTGTTTAAGTGTCCACTGTAGTTTTGCAGTCTCTTTGAAAAGTGTCTTTAAATAAATAATCATATTTTAGTTCTTTTTTTTGGTAGGGTCTTGTTTCTCAAACTTTTCTGACAGCTATCAAATACTTTATAAGTAAGAAGCAACATATGTGTTTTCCCAGATCTGTTATTCACAATAAATTAAGACCTTTGTAGAATACACTCTATAAAAAAACCAAAATAAGCTTTTATATAAAAATTTTCATTCTTGTTTGTCAAAATGCTTTTAAAATGTGCTAAGAAAAAATCATTGGTTCAAAAGAAGTTATGAAATTATAGTGAAGAAAGGTGAAATGACATAAATACTGAAATAAAGTTGCTTCCTCTATGCTGTTATCAAAGATAGGGCCTACATGAGCCATGATTAATACTAAATATAACCTGGATTTCTAGTAAAAAAGATACTAAGATTAGGATCTACCTTTGACTGATGTAATTCAAGAGGGCTTCTTTTGTCTTTAATCTGGATATATTCTTAACAAGATGTGAGTTCTCTGATATTGCTTGGAATGATGAAAAGTACAGTTCTGGTCTTCCTAATGATCATCTACAGGGAAATTTGAGCAAATATATAATGAAAAGGTGAGCTGGCGCCTGGATATCTGTTTCTTAAGTATTAGGAGTACATTTGGGGGTATATTAATATGAGTTGAATAAATCTTCATTTAAAGGCAAGTACTTCCTTCAGAACACTATTAATTATACAACTTTATTCAAATACTTCACGCATTCCATCTTCATAAAATCCAGTCAAGGCAAGCAGTGCTATAGGAAAATATTTCCTTCTTTTGGGCTTCTTTTGTAGGTAAAGAGTGAGTTAAAGCATGGGCTTGAGAGAAGAATCAAATTTCCTGTATATTATGTTTCTTGATTTTCCACTCTGCATTGCTGTTTGCAGAAGAGACACACTTGCCATCCTAAAGAGTGTATACATTTGACCCATACTGTAAAAGTCATTGTACCCTTTTTCTGTGAGTATAGAACTCCCATAATATTTATATACCTCTCCATATATTTTGTGGTGTTATTGCAAAGGATGTCAGTATAGCTTATGGACTTGGAGTAGGTTCAACCTCTTGAACTTTCACATGCAAAGCGTGGAACTATTTTAAAAAGAAAAAAGAAAAAAAGAAAAATAATACAAGTATAGTACAGTGTAACTGAAAGTGTAAGAAATTAAACTTTCTGACACTGACACCCAAGGAACATCTTGAGTGTTAGAAACCTTAAAAGTTACATATCTAGTCGGAATTTGTTTTTAAAATGTGTAAGCAACAATCCAAACATCTCACAAAAAAATGAACTTCACAGGGTTAAGTAAATGTAAATAGACCATTTGTCTAATTACTTTCAATCAAATAAAATAATTTTATTCTCAAATCATAGCTGTTACTGTCTATTGTGTAAATAGACATAAAGATAACGTACTTAGCATTTTGAAATTATGTATAAAAACAACCTTATGGAAAATAGTTAATTTATTAAAGATCTTCTGAATGAGGAAATGTCAACCATTTTTACGTCCATAAGGAAATACATTTATATTCCTATAATCCATCCTGAAAGTGATATAGTATTTTAAACAAAAAATATTGAAGGGGTTTTAGCGGAATATTGAGCAGTTTCTTAGCTGAATTAAATCCATACAGCTCTATTAATGCCAGAGGTGCTTCAATTTACACATTTCAGTGAATATATGCTAATTTATACCAGCTGAGAATCAGGCCTTTAAAAGACTGTAAATTTGTATAAAGGTTTATTCATAATCCTGGATAATAGGAAGGGATGTTTGGTAGGATTATTTCAGTCATTTTAAAGATGCAATTAAGCCAAACATATAGACTTTTTTAATGTCTTTCAACAGAGGTTTTTCTATTTTTAAATGACCTTTTTTGTTGTGAGAAGAGATTTATTTACCAATAAATTAACCTCACAAGAAATGATTTAGCTGTTTCCTTATGGGTAAAAAGAGGCCAGCACGCAAGTAAACCACAATCCAAGTTTCCTGTGTACCTATTTGTACATTTAGGTCACTAAATCTAAGGCTACTAAGATTTAAAAAAGATGTCAATCACCATTAATATTTAAATTCAATAAGAATTAAGTTGCTATTAACAGGACATAAAACCAATTTAAACCTTGCATTTCTCCACAGTTACTCTTCTGTCATGTAAAAGTTCTAGCTGCCTTAGAGAAAGGTGCTCAGTCTACACATCAGAAAGCATCTTCAGCTGGTTTAGACCACCTAAAACTTAAAGTGAAAGAAAATTGGCTAGGAAAGAAAAAAAATCAGTGTCCTTTCTCATAGTCCTTAGTCCTTGCAAGTAGAATACGAAAGATCTGATTTTATGTACCTGCTACCATTCTTTCTCAACAGAGCATTTTGGTCTCAGGGTTCTCATTTTTCGCAGTAGCTTCCTAATGCTAAGAATTTTAAGAAATTTGATTGCTATTTTGCAAATGACAAAATTAGAGATGAGCCACTTAATTATCTTACCTAAGATCATAATTTCATATCTGAATATCTCAAATGGAACAATGAAGTTAAGGCTTCCGTAGTTTTTGGCCAGAAAGACAGTGGTAGATTAACTATCATCTGAGTTTTAGTGAGTTTGATTTAGAATATTCATTTAGAATACTAGAATAACAGTGCCTGCTCTAAGGACTGTTCAAAGGGTTCTTGAAACAGTGCAGTCTATTTTCTGTTTCTAATATGCAATTACTAAACTACATAGTCATAAGTGTTCCTATGCTCTTTTTGGACTAATATTAAAATTCTTCTTTCTGTGATGTGCCAGCATTGATATAGGCAGAGAATAAAGTAATAATTTAGGTTGGAAGGGACCTTTGCAGGCAATCTGGTTTTACCTCCTACTTAAAGCAATGTTAACTTCAAAGTTACATTAGGTTGCTCAGTGCTTTGTGCAGTTGAGTTTTGAATATCTCAAAGGCTGGGGATTCCACATCCTCTTTTAGCAGCCTGTTTCAGTATTTGACCACTCTTATTGTGAAGATTTTTTTTCCTTGTGTTTAATCAGAGTTTTCCTTGCAGCAAGCTTAGTCTGTTGCCTGTTGGCTTTTTCACTTTGCATCACTGGGGAGAGTTTGACTCTGACTTCTCTGATCTCCCATTCAGTAGTGGAAGACAGCAGTAAGATTCCCCCAAACCTTTTCTTCTTCAGACTATACAAACCCAGCTCTCTCAATTTCTCCATATGTACACCTGCCCCTTGACAATCTTGATAGCTCTCTGCTGAATTAGCTCATCTTTCTTGTCTTGGGGACCTAAAACACAAGACTCCAGATGGGGATTCATAAATGTTAATAGAGAATAATCACTTTCCTGAGCCTTCTAGCTATACTTTTACAAATGCAGCCCAGTCTGCGATTAGCTTTCATCATCACATGTGCATAAAATTGTCTCACATGCAACTTGTCTGTGTGGAGTCCAAAGCCTTTTTTCTGAAGGGTTCCTTTCTGGCAAGTTTGAGGCACCCAGCCTGTATATGCCTTGGTTTTTTGTATTTGCCTTTATTGAAAACCACAAAGTTTCTGTCATCCTATTTCTCCAGGTTTTTGAGGTTCCCTTTCATGATAGTCCTGTCCTCCAGCGTATCATCCGTACACTGAGTGTGTGCTCCTTCCCATCGTCCTTGTTAGTAATGGCAATATTGTTTATGGTATCAACCCTTAAGAAATGTCATTCATTGATGGCTGCAAGTTGGACTTTGAACTTTTAACATTTGTGCCCAATGGTCCAAGCCAGTATTCAACATTCCTTTCAATCTACCCATCTAGTCAATAACTCATCAATCACGCTAAAAGTACTATAGGAGACCACAGTGAAAGCCTTGCTAGAGTCGAAGTAAATAACATGGTTCCTCTCCTGTTGGCTATACACATTGGTAAATTAATGTTGGGTATTCCCTGTCATTTCTTGTCCTCGATATGTCTGGACATGGCTTCCAGAAGGATTTGCTCCATTATGTCCCTGGGCATTGTGGTTAGCCTGACCTGCTTTTAATTCCATGCATCTTCCTTCTTAAAGAGAGGTGTGACATTTGAACCCCTCAAGTAATGAGGGAACACCCTGACTGTCAAACTTTTCAAAGATGGTACAGACCAGCTTCATAAAGACATTAGCCAACTATTCTATATGCAATCCATCCTCCCCAGTCTGCTTAAGTGGTCCCCAGATTGATCCTTCTGGTTGTGCAAACAAGCTTTTATCAGATAACATAACAATGTGGTCTCCAGAATGTGTCCACCATAATCTCACCTCCAACACTAACCTAATCTCTGATCCTGACCCATAAATTCTCACCCACCCCTTAAGAATATAAATGTACACTCAAGCTCCTTCTTCATGTAGGGTATAAGCCTTTTCTTTCTCTCTTGTCTCTGTTATGCTTTCTGAAGAGCTTGAATCCATCCAGCCAGCCAGCATTTTAATCATTGAAGCCATGCCACCCTGTTTCTTATCATAGTCACACTGTGATTCTAAGATTGGGCACAGCCTTTTAATTCCTTCTTTTTCTTATGTTCCATATGTTCATGTACACAGGCAGGAGATAAGATTCTAGTTGTGCCATTTACCCTGGGGACAGAATACTACACTGTCTCACCTACTGTCCCCTCCACCCTGGCCGTTAGGTCCCTGTAGTGATAATATTTAGTTGCAACAGGAGAAATAGCAAATGTTTCTACCACACTGTATTTCAAAACAACTGTTGGTGTTCTAGAATTGGTTTTAATATCAATTTGGTCAGAGGCATTGAAACAAGTATTTTTGGATACATATTTCATTCATGGTCCAATAGCATTAAAAGAGGGACAGGTATTTCATTACCTCCTTTCTACTTGAGTAAGTTTCAAAAAAGAAGTTGTAAAAGTACACCTATTCATATTTAGAGGAAAGATTGTAAGCATGTATCTTCAAGAGGGGTTCTGGGTCCATAGATTCTCGGTGGTCAGAAGTACTTTCTTATAACCCTGAGTTAAACAAGTGATTTAAAATGTAACTCTGACCTCAACATTTGTAATTACCTAGCAGCATGTAACTGCGTGATATGGGCAGCTCTGTTCAGCATTCAGTCTGTTTTGGTCTTAGTTCTGAAGCACCAATTATTCTCACACATTGAAGAGAGAAAAAAATATTTCATACTTAATATCCGTCTGTGTTTCAGCAGCTGAGTATCTAAGCATTACAATCAGGTTATTTTGGTTTTGTTTTGTTCTGGACATGTGCTTGAATTTCACTTGTATTTCTAATATGTTTCTTAACATTGACACTGAATTTCACAACAGAAGCAGCCTGGAGCGCACAGCAGGAGAAATGCAGGAAACGCAAACAGCATATCAGAGCTGCTTGGTAAAGGGGTTTTTTTTGATTCTCAGTATCGTATAAGCATTAGTACTTCATAGTAAAGCTCAGAAAGCCAAACACGCATATGGAATACAACTGTCAAAGTCCTGAAACTAAATTTCTCTATGCTCCCCACTGTTAAGAAAACTGAATCTGGTGGTCCTCAGGGCATTGGGAATTCCTCCTTCCCAGTCTGCTAGAGCCCTATTTGGTGCACTCTCAGACCCCAGGGAAACCCAACCTGGTAGTTGTAGCTGTTTCTGTTTCCTTCAGTAGGTCCGGCTAGTAGATAGGTGTTCCCAAAATACACATGTGCGTGTGTGTGCACACAGAAGCACACGCACAGACACACAGACATATACAGACACAGAGACCAACACGGGCCAGTGCCTTTAGTGACAGCAGCACTCACATGAATATGGACAGCACTGAATTCTCTTCCTCCTCTCCAGCTGATCAGGACTGAAGGTTTTTGTTGATAGATAGACATTCCTACTCCCTAACTCACAGTCATTCCTGCATTGACAGATCTCTTGAGTATTAGCACAGACTTTAGGTTCACCTAATATCCATGCCTGGCTCCTAGGTCCTCAACTCATTCACTAACTCAGAACCTGTATCTTTCCATGGCTCCTCCTACACACTGGATAGTCCAGCTTGAAGCTTACTAGCAGAACATACACGCAGACACACACACACAAAATAAGGGCCTATCCAGCAGCTGGCCACAGACAGAGACCTCAGTCTCTCCAATTGCTGACTCCTATATCCAGATCTAGACTGAAGTTCTCTAGCAGTTCACACACAGGGTCTCAAAGTAGAGGGTGCACTCACAGAAAACAGTGAGGAACAAAGTTTAATAAGAAGGTTGGACAGACAAATATCATCAGGTACAGGGCTCAGCAGAAAAGCAAAAAGACTGAGTCTTTTTTAAACACTGTCAGCCACTGATATCTTCCTGCCTCTCCACTTTCCCATATTTGTTCCTCTCTCATTTACATTGATCTCTCCCTTTCTCTTCCCAACTAAGCAGTTCACACCTAAGTGTTCCCTTTTAGTCCCAGGTCTGCTGCATCTGTATCCAAATTTGGTATTTCTGATAGAGTTACTGAAACACTGCTAGCCTTGCAGTCTCAGTCCCCAGCAGGTCCTCAGTGTTCCCCTCCAGTTATCTGAGAGGTGTGTCCATCTCTCACATAACTTTCCTTAACCACATGCAAAATCCTGCCATTTCTCATGGTGCCATCTAAAACTTTTGTCAGGTTATTACTTTCTTATTTGTTCTGTTCAGCAGTTTCTCATGCTAAGCTCATGTTCTCAGTTAGCTAAATATCATGTTCAGTTAGCTAAATATCAGGTCAGGTCCTAGTCATCTGCCTGCATGCCTTAACACGAGTATTTATACGTATAAATTTATGTGTGTGTATGTGTTTATTTTGCTTTAATCATCCTGTTGTGGGGGAAACATGAAAAACTTTGATGTGTATTGATATTATACAAGAACGGACATGTCAAATCCACTAAGCATATGTTAAAGTAAGGTGTACATGTTCAACGTAAAAGAAATAGATGTTCCCAGTAATATATACTGAAAGACTTCACTTGCCTCTCTTTCCCCATGTGTATGGTGAAATTCTGATCATAATGAAAAGGTAAGAATGACTGAATATTCTTTGATGTAAACACAATCAGAATTCATTTTTTTATACAGAAAAAAAAGTACGAAAACTAGCCATCTTACATAAAAAAAAAGGTCAAGTAACTGTAACTTGAAGCATTACAAAATAAAGTTTCTGCTCCTAATATGTTACTTAGGAACATTGTTCAGAAGAAAGATGCAAAGCCTGCATAAAGAAAATTTTCCAGAGAACTTGATATAATAATTGTCTCAGTCCTATGTCAACACCATTCCCACTTAAACTCATTCTGAAGGCCAGGAAAGAGAGACAAAAGCAGTTTTGTTGAGCTCAAGTCATGAATTTGCACATTTTCAGTGGGCAACTAAGTCTATTATCAAGGAAGAGAAAGAGACAGTTGTATCCCAGTTGCAAGTTCAACATTAGGCATGGAGGGAGGGCTGTTACCTATGTGAGAAGGTAAGTCAGAAGCTGCTTTTTGGTGGATAAGGTTTTCTTTTCTTCCACTGCTGTCATGATTATACAGGTATAGTAGATGCAAGAAACCAACAGAGGAGCAATAAAGGGTGAGAAAAAAGTGGAAACAGTTCTTAGCTCCCTTTTCTGTAGGAGACAGTATCAGCTGTCATTTAGTTGCTCCTAGAAGCACAGGAATTGCTTTAGGGGAAATTTGCTGACTGCCCGGAGACTGGTCTCCGAGTGACAGTCCAAAACAGCTAAAAGGCAGCAGTGAAGAAGTTTAATTGTCAGTTCATATGAACAATGCTTGGCAGGCACATGATTCTATAAAAATGGTTACACAATTATGGTACACAAAATCTTACACTGAAAGCAAAGAATAATCATACATTTTTTTTCATGATCTTATTTTGTTAATAATGAACTAGGTAAGGTCAGCCCTGTTTAATGTAACAGTGGAGACCATGATTTAGAACTGTTTTATCAAGGCTGAACCTTCATGCACCTGTGGTCCTGTGGCCATCTGAAAACAAAACAAGTAAATGACTTATAGGACATAGCCATATAGTTCCTATACAATCAATTTAGTAGTGCAATGAAATTAATTATTTTCCTTCCCCCATGCAAAATAAAACTAAATATTAATCAGTACATAAATTGTTTATAACAATTATTTCATCACGCTCTATAAACAGACAATACGAAACTTCTTTTAGAGTTAAAGATGATTTTGTAAGAATCATTGCAAAAATAAGCATCAATTTTTTGAATTTTATGAGTTGCTGTTGTTCATAAGTCAGCAAGGGCTTTCTATATTCAGCTGTATCGTATTTTTTCATTAAACCCTTTAGACCATCCCTATTGGGCTTTTGTTTTGATATGATACAAACAATTCTGCATGTGTTCTCTCAAACTGGGGGGGGGGGTTAAATCTTTTTACTTGTTTCATTTATTCATGTACTATAAACATTTGAGCATCCATGAAAAATAAAATGAAACAAATTGTCTATGGTGATAATCCTGTAATTGTCACTTTGGATGGAAAGATTTCATTGTGTGGTGTATTTGTCACTGAGGAAGTAAAACTGATTTTGTCTTTTTAGTTTACAGAGCTGAAAGAATAATTTGTATTACCCTCATTTACAGGGCTTCGTGATTGTTGTAGCTAACTATGGATTGAATTTTTTTTTTTTTGTAGTTGTTGAGTACGTTTTTATTTGAGAAGAGTACAGAACATCGGTGTAGGAGATCACTTATTTCTAAAGCACAATTTCAACATCAAGAAACTTTGAACCATCTTCAGAATTTCAAAGTTCTTTATGGAAAGTGAATGCCTCACAACTTCCTTCTATATTGACTGTAAATAATATAAGGAAAAAGTCAGAAATATTAATCTAAATAGTACTATGCTGTAATTAACTACTTACTATTAATATAAGGATAAGTATTTTATATCAGAGCTTTAAAAATGTAGAGCTATTTTTAATTTTGATTTTAACAATGAAAATTATTTTTAAAGTGCCTTTATGCCAATTAATAAAATGAATATATCTATTTTGAGCCAATAATAATTTGTTTATATATCCAAAGTATGATAATTTACATTACTTGGTTTAGTTATTTCCTGATTTGGACCACAGGGTAAAAGAGAATTAAATGAATTTTAGTTCTATCCTATAAAATTCCAATAACCCTTATTCTGACAAAAAGCTTATCGCACTTGTAAGAAATACACACATTGATGAATATGGCCCACCCCACAAGATCAAAAGCTACTTATAGATTAAGTAGCTAGATGCGAATCAACATAGACACACGATCAGACTTATCAGATGGACCAGATGGACTAAGCATAAAAGCAGCATAATATTATTTAAAAAAAAAGACAAAAGACAAGCCTGGCCTGCAGAGAACTTACATAGTGCAGTTACACTCCCTGTACTCCACTTGTGTTGGTATTTAGCCATGAACACTAGGGTTAGACTTATGTTGGAGTTAGAATTTGAAAACTTGGAGATTCTTCAATCCCTTCCCAGAACGTGATTCTTTATTTCTTTTTTTTCCCAAGTTGTATAGTATTTATCGATATATAATGATATGCATTTGTTTCTGAATTAAAATTTTCTTTTTATGTGTGTGTGTTTAAATGTAGGACAAATTTACCAGCTAATCTGCCTGGAGAAAAAAATTAAAAAAAAAAAAAGGGAATAAATAGTTTGGGGCAACTGAAGAAGAATAAATGATAGCAGTGCTTGTCTCCAGTCCCTTAGGTCAGCAGCCTGAGGACTCAGCAGATTATGGAAAAACCTCAATTCCCTTCTCTGCCAAATGGATTTAAACCAGTATCTCTAGTTTTGGTGATTCTAGGTAAACTATGCAGTGCAAAAAGTAGTAACTTTTTTTTCTTGCAGCTGATCCAATTTCACTTCAGAAATACTCCAATACTCCATTCAGAGGCTGTTTCTCTTTGGTTTGGTGGGTAGAATATTAATACAGAAAGCAAAAGGAGAATGGCTGCCTTACAATCCCGTCTAAAGCCAATTTTAATTATTTGTATAAAGTGGAAGAGCTCCAGCAATAGTGCTTATGCCAGACTAAGTTTGTACTGATGTTTATGGTATCGAATTTCTAGCTTAACTGTGCAACTTACATCAAAGGTCTGTTGTGTACATTTTCATCTATTCAACACTAAATATTCTCAACCACTCTCATGCAAAAATAAGTAAAACATTTTAAAAAATTTTTAAAAAATCAGTGGTTTTTTAAATAATTAGTTTAGGTCCTAAATTTCATACCAACCTATTTAAACTGCTTGAATTCACACTGTGACATTTTGCATTGCCTTCAAAGGCATTTTAAAAGAATCTGTACTCACTCTTTCCTTTTTAACATCTACATTTTCTTTGAAGTGTATTTGCTGAGTCTACATGCTTGTCGTAGCTGAGGAATATTTAAATCTTACTTGATGAGTAAGATCTTTACCTTTTGCTGATGCAGTACAACTATTGTGCAGATTCAGGAGACAGGGTCTTTCACCTGCTTCTATCATGATAGTAAAACTGTGTGAGATGGTGGGGAAAAAAAGATGGCTGCAATTAATATTGTTATAATTGAAACAGATTGAAGGAAGATAGTCCTGAGGAAAATACTCATCCATCATTACTTTACATCTTACTGACAGATTATCTTACACCACCTAGCTTTGTTTGCAGGATGTCCTTATATTCTTTCTGTTTAAATATAAAAAACAGCACAAAAGAAAGTGTATCTACATTTATGTATGTACATGTACACACACACATATGTGTATTCTGCTATACACTATTTTCCTCAAAAGTCCTGATGTGAGAAAAGTGAAAATGTAATTAATTGTCTTCAGAAATGTTTCCCATAAATAAAAGCATCTGACTAATTTAGCATGAGAATTCCATTGTTTGATCACATCTTGATTGTTCCTTGTCATAAATTTCCATTATCAATATATTTACTGAAGAAACATAATTGATCCTTTGGAGTCACATATTTGTAAGCACAAGTTCCATTCCTTAGACCTTGCTCTCTGACCTTGTTTCATCCTCCTTAATTCTAGCCACTTATTCAAAACACATAATTTAGGATCCTATTCATCATGAACTCACTCTGTAGTTAGTTGAAAGTGAAAAAAGGAGACTTTAAAGAGCAATTCAGTCTTAGATATATCAACATCTGAAGAGGACTATCTCTTTCTACTTATTAGGGAGGAAGCCCAGATAATCATATTCCTGTTCTGTGACTATCAGCTAGATGCTTGTTGCTAGGTGGAAACACCTTTTTTATATATATACTTCAGCCAAACTATCTTTATCAGCCAAATACCTTTCATGCTCCACTAATTATGGCATCATAAACATAGCAACTACTCTTTATATTTGGCTTCTGAAAGAGAAAAGCACGATATTCTTATTTTACAGAGATAAACAATCATTGTAGATGAAATCATTTCCCAAGATAACAGTGAACACAAATCAGAACTTCAGTGTATGTTTTTGCATGTTAATTGGGGGGGAGGGGGGAAGAAAAAAAATCAAATTGATCAGTATATATGTGTACTGTATTCTTTATCTGTTTTATTTGTCTCACTTAAATCTGTCTAAAAAGTGTAAAGTAGCTGTCAAGTTGCTTCCCACTATGGAAAAACCTATTTTCTCTCTATGATAATAGAGGGAATTTTGCTGGATGAATTATACTAGATGCCTAACTTGTATATGGCTGAAATAAAGTGAGAATAACATCTCTGACTAATTCATAGTTTTCTTACAGTTGCACATGCTGAAAATTTCTTGGTTTTGAAAGCAGAACACTAAGGATCACACTCTCTAGTTTTAGAAATCTTAAGGACAGACATCTGAAGCTGAGGTAGTTATGAGAGGAACCATTTACATGATTTGGAAATAAATACTGGGGAATAAACCACAACAACCTCATATACATATCAAACTCTATTAAATGCACTGATTAGATTCCCATTGTAAAATATGAATTAAGATGACTAGCTCATATACATTAATCTTCCTCTAGAGAAAGAGGCAGACAGGTGAGGCAAATCCTATCCTGAATGTTTATATTAAGTTAGTATAAGAATATTTGGAAGTGAAAAAAATCAGCGAAGCAGAATACCAGATCAAGTAACTCACAGTCCTGAGCATATCCATCTCAAGCAATTAAGCGTAGGATTCAACTCAGTCTTAGATGTAAAAAATGTAGATGTCTAAATCTGATTAAACATGCTAGACTGCCTTTGCAGTCAAAGGCAAAAACCAGACACTTCCAGAGATTGGTTCATCTAATTTATGTCACCTTCTCACAAAACAAGATCAATCACGTAAGGGAGGTGCTTATTTTTCTATATTAAAAAAAAAAGCAAGCCTAAGGTGACCTACTGAAGCTTAGCCATCTAATGTGCAGACACTCAGGTTAGAGCAGATTAATCCCAACCATAACCCTGAGAGATAAATGTAAAGAAATATCTGATATCACCATTACAAAACTTGTCCATATAGTTATGAATGTGTATTTAATGGGAACTCTGGGAGACAATCAACAGAATAAAGACATCCTGATAACAGCCACAGGCCTCTGTTATATCTCTGGTACTCCTTACCTCTGATTTAGCCCCTCCATCTCATCCCTCCATTTTCGTAGTGAATAAATCCTGTCTTGGTATCCACAGCTAACAATTGCTCTGGATGAGTCCCCTATAGAAGAATCTCGGATCCAGCTGTTCAAGCAGTTAGTCAATAGAATCCCCTGGGAAACTACCCTCAGGGACAAGGGAGCAAAACAGAGCTGGCAGATCTTTAAGGACCCTTTCCATAAAATGCAAGAGCTCTCAGTCCCCAGGTATAAGAAATCAGGAAAGGAAAGCAAGAGACCAACGTGTCTGAGTCGAGACCTGCTGGTCAAACTAAAGGGCAAGAAAGAGATGCACAGGCAGTGGAAACGGGGACAGGTATCCTGGGAAGAATATAGGGACACTGCCCAGTTGTATAGGGATGGGGTGAAGAAGGCCAAGGCGCGGCTGAAGCTGAACTTGGCAAAGGACACAATGAATAATAAGAGGGGCTTCTATAGGTATTTCAGCCAGAAAAGGAAGGTGAAAGAAAGTGTATCCCCCCCTCACTGAGAAAGACTGGCAAACTGTTAACAACAGATGAGGAGAAGGCTGAGGTACTCAACAAATTTTTTGCCTCGGTCTTCACTGGCAACCACTCTCCCCACACTCTTTGTGGTTTGGGCCAAACTGGCCAATGAAAATGAACAACAGATGGTCTCCCCCACCTCTCTTTCCAAGGAGAGGAGGGAGAGAGTGAAAGAGACTTATGAGTTTAGAAGGAACTAAACTACTTTAATGAAAATATTAATAAAATAATAAAATAATAAAAAAGAAAAGAATTAAATATGTACGATATATACAAAACCGTATCAAGCTCCCAGGATGACAATGGTGTTACCAGCAGGCACTGGGAAAGTCCCAGACTGGACTCAGCGATGGATGGGAACTGGATCCCAGATCTGGATTCAGGACTCCATAAACTGGGATCAAAGGCAGATGAACAGAATCCTCCTTGGACACCAGCCATTGAAGGAAGAGAGTTGACCTTTTTATCCCTCAGCTTTTATACAGAGCATGGGGCAGATGAGATGGAATACCCTGTTGGTCAATTTTGCGTCCCCTCTCCTGTCAGCTCCTCCCTGCAGGTGTGACCCCTCTATGTTTTTTCCACTTCTGATTCTCTAATGGGGCCCACAACATAGTTAGCTGGCCTTGGTTGTTATAGCAGTAAGTATAAGCAAGAGCCTCTCTGCATACCATCGTTTGGCATAAATTACAACTAAGCAGGTCTTATCACTCTGAGAGTAAACAGTTTCTGTACAATATGCTGTTAATTTCAGAAAGTTCAGTTAGTTAGAAGAGACTTAGCTGCAAAGCAAAATTACAACACAGAAAATGGGTCCTGTTTTACCTCAAGTCAGGACAACACCTCTCAAGTGGATGGACTACAAGATGGAGACTGGGGGGAGCAAAGCCCCTCCCATTGTAAGAGTAGATCAGGTTCGACATCACCTGAGGAATCCAAACATACAGAAGCCTATGGGACCTGAGAAGATGCATCGCAGAGTCCTGAAGGAATTGGTTGATGTAATTGCCAAGGATATTTGAAAAGTAATGGCAGTCAGGTGAAGTCCCTGATGATTGGAAAAAAGGAAACATTGAACCTAATTTTAAAAAGGGTGGAAGGGAGGACTCTGGAGATTATTGACCTTCCAGCCTCACCTCTGTGCCTGGGAAGATCATGGAACAGATCCTCCTAGAAGCAATGCTAAGGCACATAGAGGACAGGGAGGTGATTCAAGACAGTCAGTATGGCTTCACAAGGGGCAAGTCCTGCCTGACCAACCTAGTGGCTTTCTATGATGGATTGACTACATCAGTGGACACGGGAAAAGTTACAGATGTCATCTCTAGGGACTTCTGTAAGGCCTTTGACACAGTCCCCCACAACATCCTTCTCCTAAATTGGAGAGAGAGGGATTTTATATTCACTAGGTAAGGAACTGGCTGGATGGTTGCATCCAGAGCGTAGTGGTCATCACATCAATGTCCAGATAGAGATCAGTGATGAGTGGTGTCCCTCAGGGGTCTGTATCAGGACCAGTACTGTTTAGTATCTTCATCAATGACATAGAGAGTGGGATTGAATGCACCCTCAGCAAGTTTGCAGATGACACCAAGTTGAGCGGTGTGGCTGACACACCTGAAGGACAGGATGCCATCCAGAGGGACCTGGACAAGCTCAAGAAATAGGCCCGTATGAACCTGATGAGGTTCAATAAGTCCCGGTACAAGGTCCTGTATCTGGGTCAAGGCAAGCCCAGTATCCACACAGGCTGGGGAATGAAGGGATTGAGAGCAGCCTTGCTGAGAAGGACTTGGGGGTACTGGTGGATGAAAAACTGGATATGAGCTGACAATGTGAGCTTGCATCCCAGAAGACCAACTATATCCTGGACTGCATCAAAGGAAGCATGGCCAGCAGGTCAAGGGATGTGATTCTGCCTGTCTCCTCTGCTCTGGTGAGACCTCACCTGCAGTACTGCACCTAGCTCTGGAGCCCTCAGCACAGGAAACACATAGACCTGCTGGAGCAGGTCCAGAGGAAGGCCACAAAAATGATCAGAGGGCTGGAGCACCTCTCCTGTGAGGACAGGCTGAGAGAGTTTGGGTTGTTTAGCCTGAAGAAGAGAAAGTTTTGGGAAGACCTTATTGTGGCCTTTCAGTACTTAAAGGAGGTTTATAAGAAAGAGGAAGATAGACTTTTTAGTGGGGTCTATTGCAATAGGACGGTAGATTTAGACTAGCTATAAGGAAGAAATTTTTTACAATGAGTGTGGTGAAACACTGGAACAGGTTGCCCTGAGAGGTGGTAGATGCGTCATCCCTGGAAACATTCAAGGTCAGGTTGAATGGGGCTCTAAGCAAACTGATCTAGTTGAAGATGTCTCTGCTCATTGCAGAAGGGTTGGACTAGATGACCTTTAAAAGTCCCTTTCAACCTAAATTATTATATGATTCTCTGATTCTCTGATTCTGTAATTGTATTACAACAAGAGATACATCTGTAAAACATTGGTCACCAATATATACTGTGTGCAGTTCTGGGCCTCACAATTTATAAAGGATCTTCAGGTCCTTGAATGTGTCCAGAGGAGGGCAACAAAGCTGGTGAAAGGGCTGGAAGGAATGTTCTATGAGGAGCAGCTAAGGATTTTTTGTTTGTCTAGTTTGGACAAAAGGACACTGAGGGGTGAGGGGGCTGTTCTCATTGTTCTCTACAGCTTCCTGAGGGGGGGAAATGGAGAGAGAGGTGCTGATCTCTTCTCCTTGTGTCCTGCTTTCAGCTGGTATAGAGTTAATTTTCTTCCTAGTAGCTGGTATAGCGCTGCGTTTTGGATTTAGTATGAGAATAAGACTGATAACACACTGATGTTTTAGTTGTTGCTAAATACTAAGTCAAGGACTTTCCAGGACAGCTGACCCAAACAGGTCAAAGGGATATTCCATACCATTTGACATCATGCTCAGTCTATAAACTGAGGGGAGATGGCAGGGGGAGGGTCACTGCATGGGAATGGGCTGGGCATCACTCAGCAGGTGGTGAGCAATTGCATTGTGCATCACTTCTTTTTATATTCATCTATATTATTATTATTACTATTATTATTATTTACTTAATGGTATACTGCCTGCGAAGTTCTGAGATCATTTAGAGATACAGTTATCACTTTTCTGGAGTATAACAGGTAGAATAGAATAGAATAGAATAGAATAGAATAGAATAGAATAGAATAGAATAGAATAGAATAGAATAGAATAGAATAGAATAGAATAGAATAGAATAGAATATTTCAGTTGGTAGGAACCTACAGTGACCATGCAGTCCAACTGCCTGAGCAATTCAGGGCTGACCAAGAGTTAAAGCATGTTATTAAGGGTGTTGTCCAAATGCCTCTTAAAACACTGACAGGCTTGGGGCATTGACCACCTCTCTAAGAAGCCTGTTCCAGTGTTTGACCGCCCTCTCAGTAAAGAAATGCTTCCTAATTCCTAATTCAGGGGACACCTCAGAAGACTGGAAGAAGGATAATGTCACCCCCATCTACAAGAAGGGCTTGAAGGAGGATCCAGGAAATTGTAGGCCCATCAGTCTTACTTCAGTCCTTGGCAATGTTACAGAACAAAACCTCCTGGGGACTATCACAAGTCAAATGAAGCACATGAACGGGAGAAGCCAGCATGGATTCACCAAGGGCAAATCATGCTTGACAAACCTGATCGCCTTCTACAACAAAGTAACCTGCTCGGTTGATGTGGGGCAAGCAGTGGACATTGTTTACCTAGATTTCTCCAAGGCTTTTGATACAGCTCCCCACCTGGAGAAACTGATACATTAAAGTCTAGACAAGTGGTCTGTGCGGTGGGTGGGGAACTGGCTGACAGGCCACACCCGGAGGGTGGTCATAAATAGCTCCTTTTCAAGCTGGCAACCTGTCACAATTGGGGTCCTCCAGGGATTGATATTGGGCCCAACGCTGTTTATTATCTTCATAAGTGAACTGGATGATGGGATCAAGTGTACCCTGGTGAAGTCTGTTGATGACACCAAACTGAGTGGGGAAATGGACACTTTGGAAAGGAGAACTACCCTGCAGGAAGACCTGGATAGGCTGGAAGAGTGGGCTAACAAGAACCTTGTGAAGTTCAACAAGGACAAGTGTAAGGTCTTGCACCTGGGAAGACATAACCCAGGAATGCAGCACAGGCTGGGATCTACCCGTCTGGGGAGCAGCAATGTGGAAAGGAACTTGGGGGTCCTAGTGGACAACAAGCTCAATATGAGTGAACAGTGTGCTGCTGCGGCAAAGCAAGCTAACAGGACGCTGGGTTGCATCAACAAGGGCATCACCAGCAGAGGGAAAGAAGTCATTATCCCATTCTACTCAACACTTGTCAGGCCACACCTGGAATACTGTGTTCAGTTCTGGTTCCTGCTATACAAAAAAGATGTGGACAGGCTGGAGAGGGTCCAGAGGAGGGCCATCAAGATGATCAAAGGACTGGGAAGCTGCCATATGAGGAAAGGCTGAGAGAACTGGGTTTGTTCAGCTTTGAGGAAAGAAGGCTTAGGGGAAACCTTATCACCACATTCCAGTATTTAAAGGGTGGCTACAGAAGAAGGAGACTCCCTTTTCACAAGGAGTCACATGGAAAAAATGAGGACTAATGGGTGCAAGTTAATCCTGTGGAGATTCTGATTGGACACTAGAGGAAAATTTTTCACGATGAGAACAATCGGCTACTGGAATAATCTCCCCAGGGAAGTGGTGGATGCCCCATCATTGGAGAATTTTAAGATTCAACTGGACAGAGTGCTGGGCTATCTTGTCTAGACTGTGCTTTTACCAAGAGAGGTTGGACCAGATGATCCTCGAGGTCCCTTCCAACTTTGTATTCTATGACTCTGTGATAATTCTATGATTCTAATGTCCAGTCTAAACCTCCTCTGGTGCAGCTTTGAACCATTCCCACATGTCCTATCATCAGATGCCAGGATGTTGTGGTTTAACCCCAGCCTGCAACTAAGTCACTCGCTCAACCCTCCCCCAGTGGGATGTGGAGGAGAATGGAAAAAAAAAAAAAGAAAAACTCATGGGTTGAGATAAAGACAGTTTAATAGAAACAATAACAGAAAAGGAAAAATAACAATAATAATAATAATGACAAGGGTCACTCTCACCACACAGTGAATTGGCACCATCCTGAGCAGTGATCATGGATTCCCAGCCCACGACTAACTACATTTTGTGTCATGAGCATGGCATCTATGGTATGGAGTATTTCATTGGCCATTCCATTGTTCTGCCTATGCTTCTATGGGAAGGTGAAAAAAAGCCCTTAAACAGTGTAAACATCACTTAGCTACAACTAAAAACAGTAAGTATTATTGACATTCCTTTCACAGCAATCACTAGAAAGAAAATTATCACTTTCTCAGCTGAAACCAGGGCACTGTATTATAGCAGACACTGACATACTGTCCTAATCATTCTTATCTTCATCAAATAACAGTAGATTTTCTAGTTTGTTCTGTTTAACTTTGGGAGAATAAGCCATGTGACAGAAAATGCAATGAAAAAAAAGACTTTAAAACAAATATAGATCTGATTTGCATTAAAGAGAGAGATGAACAGGAGATATCTGGGCACTTGAGAAAGGAAAGCTGTTGACAAAAAACCTTTTGAATCTGTCTCCTATAACATCCCCATAAACAAACTGATGGTATACAGACTACATAAATGGACAGTGAAATGAATCAACAGCTGGTTGAACTGATGGCTCAAATGTTTGTGATCAGCAGTATGAAGTTCATCTGGAGGCCAGTCACTAGTGGTATACTACAGGGGTTGATACTAGGATCAATACTGTTTGACGTTTTTGTTACAGATCAAGATGACAGGACAGAGTGCGTGCCCAGCAAGTCTGCGGATGATACAAAAGTAGGAGGAGGGTTTGATACATCACATGGTTGTTCTGCTGTTGAGAGAAACCTTAGCAGACTGGGAAAATGGGCCAACAGGAACCTCATGATGTTCAGCAAAGAGAAATGCGAAGTCCTGTCCCTGGGGAGGAATAACTCCATGCACCAGGACAGCCTGTAGCCTTAATGGCTGGAAAGCTTGGCTTAGAAGGATCAGGGATTCCTGGCTGACTAAGTTGACCATGAGTCTGCAATATGCCTGTGCCACAAAGATGACCAACAGCATCCTGAGCTGCATTAGAAAGAGCTTCACCAGCAAGCTGAAAAAGATGAGACTTCCTCCCTTCTCAGCACTGGTGAGGCCACATCTGCAGTACTGTGTCCAGATCTGGGCTCGCTGGTGCAGGAAAAATACTGACTTACTAGAGCAGATCCAGCACTGGGCCACTAAGGGACTGGAGCATCTGCCATATGAGGAGATGGTGAGAAAACTGGAATTATTTAGCTTGGAGAATAGAAGGCTTAGGGAGGGGATATATTATCAATGTGGTTAAATAAATTGTCAGTCTGACCTTGGTGCCAGCGAAGATTATGGAGCAAATAATCCTGAATGCCATTACGTGGCACATGCAGGACAACCAGGTGATCAGATCCAGTCAGCATGGGTTCATGAAAGGCAGGTCCTGCTTGACTAACCTGATCTCATTCTATGACAAGATGACCTGCTTAGTGGATGAAGGAAAGGCTAGGGATGTCGTTTACCTGGACTGTCTTAGCAATATGCCACGACAGGATAAGAGCAATAAGCACCTATTGAAATATAGAATATTCTCTCAACATAAGAGATCACTTACTGTAAGGGTGATCAAACGCTGGAACAGGTTGCCAAAAGACGCTGTAGGTCTCCACCCTTGGAGACACTCAAAATTTTACTGGAAATGTCCATAAGCAACTTGCTTCATTTGGCCCAGTTCTGAGCAGAGATGTTAAACAAGGGGAGGTCCAGAGGTCCCTTCCAACCTCAACAACTGATTCTGTGGAAATATACTTT
Organism: Burhinus oedicnemus; assembly: GCA_008921705.1. NCBI lineage: Eukaryota > Metazoa > Chordata > Aves > Charadriiformes > Burhinidae > Burhinus > Burhinus oedicnemus. The sequence goes on from VFFE01008092.1 coordinate 271,540, forward strand.
CAAGAAAACTAGCTTTTCACCAATTTTCTAATTATCCATGTTATATTTTAAAAAAAACTTCAAAATTACTTGAGGAATGCTTTATCAAGCATTTGTCAGCCTATGGACTGGTCACTGCACTACTTACCATGGTTATTACTTAACAAACTTTGTTTGTGTAGTAATACACAAAAGCCTATTTGGTATTTACAGGTTGCCATCAGTTCCCTAATATGTGGGTTTTTTCCGTTCTTCAAGCAAATAAGAGCATCCTTACAGACAAAGAAACAGTATCTGGGGCCATACAACTGCTTTTGGAATGAATGGAAACGTTTGCAAGCATTTGGAACTGTTTTGATTCTATAGCCATTTCAGGACACAAATCTTTCTACATTCAGTCTTAGAAAAATTGCAGTTATAGCCTTTGAGTATTTCCAGTGAAATTTTGTCTTTATTTAAATAGACAGTTAGACTTTACTTTTTTCAATAATCAGCCAGCTCTGTTACTGAGTTACTAAATGACTGACTTGTTTTCTTTTTATAATCAAAACTGAATTTGAAAAATTTAGAGTTGAAATTTTGCAACTCATTGTTTTGAAATTATCTTGATAGAACGGGTTGGTTTTGAGACAGGTATCTGACCTAGCTTCAGTAAATAAATCTCACACAGAAAAAGTTCACAAGCAACATATCAAAAGAAGCGCACCACATGAAATGGGACCTCTTGCAGAGTTGTTCTTGTTAAGTGGCAGCCAAATTAGCAATTACTGACAATTTAGCAGTTATTGAGCTCAGAATTTAAAGGTCACTACCCGTTACTTTAAAATCACTATCTTAAAAATAGTTTTTGTTACAAATTAGAGACATAAAAAGAAACAGAAACTTACAGCTCACTAAAGGGCAGTCTGTGATGTATCTTTTTATCAAATGTGTGGTCAATTACCATAGGAGAGTTGGTTCTCAGAACGGTCTGTGTTTATACGCAGTGGGACTAAGATTGGATTAGTCACCATGGCTACTAATAGTGCTGCTCTTTCAGGACAGACAAGGTCATCACATTGTGATCCTGGTGTCAGTAGGTGACTATGCTGATTTTATTTATTTTTCTCTATGTAGTTCATGTTCCCAAGTGAACTAGCATTACCACTGTGTATAATCCTACATCCTTCTATTGTTCCCAGCAGACTTGCTCCTAGAAGAGTTGCTCCCCACCTGCAGAAGTGCTCTGTTTCTCAGTAGGCACAGCCCAGCAGGAGGTAGATGGTAGGGTAAATGTGGATGAATAAACACTGTTGATGTTCACTTGTGGTGATAAAACGGAACCCCCCCAAAAAAACCCTTGTTGATAGATAGAACCTGACTGTACTGAAACTCGATAAACAAAAAGCATACCAATCTGGACAGAAGAATAATACAATTTTTGGTGTATATATATCCTAAAATATCTTTTTAGAAATCACGTCTGCCTTTCAGCAACCACAGAATGAAGTGAAACACAGAAGTGGAATAAAGTCTACCTTCTACCTGACACAGGTATTTTATTTTCAAAGACATAAACAGAAATTTCTGTCAATAATTGTCACAGATGCAGATCATTCAACTTGCATTCTCCTCAGTGTGCAATTTCAGTGTTTCTTCAAAGCCCAAATTTTGTGTGTGTATGGCTCACCAGTGATAATCGGGAACTTCTCTATGAACTGTGTGGGTAAATTAATATGTATTAGATACAAAACAGTTTATGGCTTTTTGCTGTCATCTGAGGTAATTTACAGGTTCATTTTAGCTTTTAGTTTCAGTGTTTTTAAGTTAATATTTAAGTTAATAATTCTTAAGTGTATAATTTCAGATCTTAGCTATTTTTTGTCTTCTGATTTCTTGCTTGGAGAGTGCGTAAGAGAAAGTTGCATATGTTTGCAACCTATCTACTGTAGAAATAGATGTCAAGTACTTATTCACTTTATTCAAGGATGCACAATAGAAATGAAGACTATTTTAAAAAATGACCCTGAAATTAAATGAAGTAACTTATATATTCCTTCATAAGCACATAGGTCACATTCTGATAAAATCCTGATTGGATAACTGATTCAATTCACATGATTCTTGAGCATCTGTTATTATTTGCCTTTGTTGATATTCTTTTCTTGTTCTATTTTGTGATACCTATTATAGAGACTTCTAAAGATATACTGCAAAGAATTAAATCAATCTGATTACATTTAGTAATATTTCATGATATATGCCGGATTGTCAGAATTTCTTCTTTGCTCTTTTGGGATAAAACAGATGTAGGCCCAAAAAGTTCGAGAATGCTAACTACTTGCTTAGTCCCTCACAAGAAAAAAGGAGCAGACACAAGCAGCTTAATATAATTGAATCAATACAGAAACACAAATAACTATTCTGGAAGTAAAGGATAAGGGAGAGAAAAATGAACTGCTCTTCTGAGATTTCAGGGATAGGGCAAACACATACAGATTTTTTTCAAGTGTTGTCTCCTCACATCTATAACCAAGTCTTAAAGACTTAAGCACCTTTTTTTTCTCATATGTTTGTTCCTTTTCTGTGCCCTTTTTATTGCTTTTTTCTCATTCAATTATTCAGAAGCTACATTAGACTACTAATAATATATTTTTTGAGCAATTTTTCTTTTTGTTTTCTGTATTTTTCCTGCTTTTTTTCCCTTCCTCCTTTTTACTTCCCCACCCCATCCTTTTCTGTTACTCTTTTGTTAGTATGTTTTTTAAAAATTTAAAATACTTTATAGATCTCTATAACTCCAAAACTAGCCAACACATGCTACTCTATTTTTCTTTTTCTATGTGATGTGATTTAACTCCAGTGGGCAGCTAAGCCCCACACAGGCACTCGTTCACTCCCCTCCCCGAAGTGGGATGGAGGAGAGAATCACAAGGGTAAAAGTGAGAAAACTCGTGGGTTGAGATAAAGACAGTTTAATAGGTAAAGCAAAAGCTGCACACGCAAGCAAACCAAACAAGGAATTCATTCACTACTTCCCATCAGCAGGCAGGTGTTCAGCCATCTCCAGAAAGCAGGGCTCCATCATGCATAATGCTTACTTGGGAAGAAAAATGCTATAATTCCAACCATCTCCCCTTCCTCTTTCTTCCCCTCCAGCTTTATATACTGAGCATGATGTCTTATGGTATGAGATATCCTTTTGGTCAGTTGGGGTCAGCTGTCCCAGCTGTGTCCCCTCCCAAGCTTTTGACCACTCCCAGCCTACTTGCTGATGGGGCAGTGTGAGGAGCAGAAAAGGCCTTGACTCTGTGCAATCACTGCTCAGTAATAGCTAAAAGATGGGTGTATTATCGACACTGTTTTCAACACAAATCCAAATCACAGCAGTATACAAGCTACTATGAAGAAAACTAACTCTATCCCTGTCCAAACAAGTATACTATGCAAAGGAATACAACAGCAGAAAATGCTGGAAATTAAGATACAAGTTAGGTAGATGGGAACTCTTCACAAAATGTCAGCGATCCTGTCATAGGTGATTGCATCTACATTCTTTGCAAGTTCTTCTAGCAATTTTGGTGAACTTCAAAGGAGAAACTACTGTCTTTCCACTGATTTCCTTCTTGCTCATAGATACTCTAATTCCTGGAAAAGTTTTTCGTTTTTTGTTTATTGATGAATGGTCTGCTGTGGTCTACTCTTCAGCTTGCCTATCTTGATTGCTTACTGACTACAGAATAGTTCTTAATTTCACTGATTTAATTAATATTTGGAACAGAAATAGAGTATATCAGTGTGCCAGTTCTCTTTTTAATGTGTGTTAAGTACTATGAATGATAAACATTTTATGAATTAATAATTTTCCGAATAGTTAGTCCAGAAATTTTTTATGTTCAACAGTTTTTTGCCCCTGCAGCCTGGATTCCAAATGCAAAAGATCATGCTTAGGTGTTACAGTGTATGATAAAGAAATCAGCAGGTGTATGCTGGAGTTAGGAAGAATATTCTTCCAGATCATGAATTCACATGGAGAAAAACAGATTTAAATATCCAGATAGCTAATACTTTAACTGAAAACAATTTTTTAATACTAGGGTCCTTTTCTGTAGCTGCTTCCAAAATCACCTTAAATTACAACTGTAGTGACTCAAACTGGTTTCTAAAAAAATCTTATACACAACTATGCATTCCAAGTCATATAACTGCAGCCGAGAACGTTATAGGCAATTTCTTTTTGATAGATTTTATGCCTCTCAACAATTTAATATCTGGAATTCATTTCTCATCCTGTTAACTGATAATCACTAGAGGCCAGAATGTATCATTAAGTTTTCAGGAAGGCTCCCCATTGTGCTTGGAAATTAATGGTCCTACCTATCCTTGATGGCTGAAAAGCACCAATGTCTTAATGCTTTTCACTGGTGAGGATATTATTATTACTATTATTACTATTAATATTATTAAATGTTTTCATTTTGAAACATTCATATTACTGACTGCAAACACAAATACCCACCCAAAAAAAAGTTTTTTTGAGCTATGAGAAATTTTAAGATCTGTGGAATAACTCACATTTGATAGACAACTCAGTGAATAATATTTAACAAAAGATTGCTTTTTTTTTTTAGAAAATTTTTAAACTATATTTTTCTCTCTTGACAGGCATGATTGTGATTTTCCCGAATAGAGATCATTAACCAAGCCTTGGCTGAAAACTCAAAGAAGAAATTTTGCAAATCTGACTTAGTTTTTGCAATAAATAAACAATACTTCTATTTTGTTCTTTATTTCATTTCTACTTTTTCTTCCACATAGTGTCATATTTTATTAATTTTATGTAAGTGTAATTAAGAAAAATCATATGACTTTTAAAACATGCTAAATTTTGCAGGGTATGAAATTAACAAAATTTAAAGAGGAATTTTTCCGCTATTTTTAGTTCTTTTTGTGAATGGTAGATATCAAACAAGCCTGATATTGCCTCAGACTACACAGAAGCACTCAAACTGTACAGTAGATTGTATTGAGCATAGCACTTTTAGCAGACTGCAAAATATGTTTAAGGTTATTCCATTTAGTAACTGCATAAGCAAACATATTTATTACAAATTGGAGATTTTAGCTGGAGGTGGAAGTGGCAAACTGTTTGGACATGGTTTTTAAATTATGTTTGGATCTGATATTATTTCCATATTTAAATGACTATGTTTGAGTGAGTCAGTGTAATGTGTAGACATTTTATGTAATAGTAACTATACCTCACTTTCAGACGCTTCCTGAATACCTTCACTATTTTCATATGCGTTTATCCTATTATTCTACAGGAGCAGAAATCAATCTACAGGCAGTACACCAAAAGCTTCCTAGAAGTCTTTGTCCTTTGAACTTCTTTGTGAAGAAACAGACCTTGAATTGTCCATAACATTCTTTATTGCAGATTTTGTTTGTTTGATGATAGTTTGGATTTTCCTTTGATTTTTGGTGTTACATATTATTAGATATCAGAAAAAGTTGTTTGGTTTTGAAGACAGATTTTCTTTTATCCTTGTGTATCTATCCTAGTTCGAGGTAGGACAAACCCAATTTTCTTTTCAGTAACTTTACTTTTCAAATAAGTTTCTTTGAACTGACTGTACTCTCTGAAATCAACAGTATGTTTTTCAGACAGTACCTGCTTCAAGCATTTATAAGGTCTGATCTTTATAATTAACACCAAGGAATGGTATGCAGAGAGGCTGTTGCTTATACTTATTGCTATAACAACCAAGGCCAGCCAGCTTTGTTACTTTCCCCATTGGAGGGTCAGAAGTGGAAAAGTGTAGAAGGGTCACCCCTGTGGAGAGGAGCGGACAGGACAGGTGACCCAAAACTGACCAACAGGGTATTCCATCCCATCTGCCTCATGCTCAGTATAAAAGCTGAGGGATAAAAGGGTCAACTCTCTTCCTTCAATGGCTGATGCCTGAGGAGGTCTCTGTCTGTCTTTGATCCTGGTTTGTGCATTCCTGAATTCAGATGGGGAGTCCAGCTCCCATCCATTGCTGAGTTCAGTCTGGGACTTTCCCAGTGCCTGCCAGTGATATAATTGTCATCCTGGGAGCTCAATATTGGTTTTGTATACATTGCATATGTTTCATTATTTTCTTTTTATTATTTTATTAATATTTTCATTAAAGTAGTTTAGTTTCTTCTAAACTCATAAATGTCTATTATATTTTCTTTTTATTGTTAATAGTTCTAGTTTCATATTTCATTAAAGTAGTTTTAGTTTCTTTTTCAGCCCATAAAGGTCTTTCCTTTATTGTCTCTCCCTTATCTTCTGGGAGGAGAGAGAGGTTAAAGAGAGCATCTGTTGTTTGTTTAGTGGCCAGCCCCACCTAAACCCCAACAACATCTTTACATAATGTGAAAACAGAAAGAAACTTTAAAATGTACTTAAAATGAGACAAAGAGGTACAAAAGAGTGCAAGATTAAAATTGAAATCTATAACACTGGGTAAAAAAAGAGACTTTTTAAAATTTTCTTTTTAGTTCAGGAAGTATTGCTTTAGGTTCCAGCTGATACTGCTTATATTAGGAATTTGAAAGTCAAGAGGGAATTGATTTAGTGTGCATGTAAAGACAGAAAGAGATTTTTTTAAGTATATAAACAGCAAATTTTAAGTTATCTGCTTTAAACATGCATAAATATTTATACACTAAGTTGTTACTGAGCACAGAGTTTGTAATTGCAGAGCCTGTCAGGTTCACCAGAGACAGGAAGCGTGACTTGAGGACCTGCAGAGTGAAGAAAAACGTGTTTGGAAAAATGTCGAAGATGAGTTTGGGGAAGCATAGAGAGGACATCAAGGACACAACTGTGAAAAGGACTGGCAATTACATAGAAGGAATGTACCTGGAATTCAGGCAGGCAATTCAGGAGGACAATACAAAGTTGAGTACAAATAAGGAAAAAATGGAAGTGGGAATATAGGCCAAGATTGGATGAGTCATTGAAGTGAAGGTATTTCAAGAGCAACAGAAATGGTAGTAGATATGGAAATCAAAATATGATCCTTGAACAGTCTTGAGAAAATGCAGAATGTCTTAATAAAACATAAATCAGGGAGAAAAAGGCACAAACATATTATTAAATGTGACTTCAGTGATCATTCCCAGTCATTCTGTTTCAAGGTTAAAACAGACATGAACAATACTTTTGACAAATAGATGCACAGCTGTTACAAAGCAGTTAACCACAACAAAAAAGTTTGGAGACATGTAAAAGTAAATGAAACAAATCTTCTCAGTGTATGAATGGAGACTAAATGTAATTTAAAGTTTTATGTAAATATATTTGATGATGAAAGCTGAGTATTTTTAGACTGTTTGCTTCTATAAAATTGCATTCAACCTTAAGGTTGATTAGTGCTTAGCAAAAAGGAAGAAAAAAAAAGAAACACAACAAACTCAAACAACACAGGCTAAGATGATATCGTCTTAAAAAATTCTGTGAACATTTTTTAATAGAGTGAGATTTATGAAATCTGTTAAAAGATATACTACTAGGCAAGATTCCAAGGACAGACTTTAATAATGACAAGATGTTGCAGTGTGATAGCATTCTACTTTCATCAGTCTCTGGTGTCTTGAATAATGCATTTTGATAGTGCCATATTAGTCAGTCTCACAAACACTTCTAATGACCAGTGTTTGAGACTGTAAGAAGCTTTCCCTAGAATTTACAGGTACTAGATGTTACTCAGCACTGTTCTCTGAAGGTTTTGTACATGTTTTCTGTATCCTGAATTCATTATTATATTTTTAGATCAGTATTTTTGATCGTTGTTTTCCAGCAAGCTTATACATGACAAAACCATGTTTGCAAAGCAAAACACGTCTCTGTTTTCAAATAACACACTCAAATATATTCAGAATTTTGAACTGAAAACAATATATATATAAGAAAAAATCCTTATCATAGAAAACTAAGTGCAAATTTTATGAAAAAATCACAAAAAAAGAAAGACTTGCTGTATTAACTACTGAAAACCTATGCCAGTTCATTTACTGGAACAACCCTTCGAACCAAAACCTACATATTTTAACATACTTCACTTGTGTCTAGATGTGTCTTCTTTTGGGTATACTTCTTGGACTGGTCCACTGATTGCTTATGTTGGGGATTCGTTGTGTAGTACCCTAATTTCTAAAGAACTTGCATGTTATATTTTTCGTCTATAGAAAATGAGTAACAAGAGAAAATGGGAGGGAACTGGTATGTGACTGATCTATTCCTGACATGAAGCTAGGATGCAACTTGTGGATATATATAGATCAAAGACCTGGTCTCATATAGAAAGAGAATTTTTGCTTATCTTAACAAAACAATCGTATATGTATTTTATGACCTTGTCCTGAGACTACTTTTGGTGCCTTGATGAACAGTAATGATTGATAAGGGCTCTCAGCTTGGTTCTAGTGAAAAAGAACATGCGATATGTAACTATATATCCTAAGTGTATGTGTGAATGTGTATGTGCGTGCTCACATGCATCTGCCTGTCTAGCTATCTGTCTGTGTGCACGTGTGAACATAAATAAGTAAATTCATATAAAAATGCATAGGAGGGTCAGTTACAGGTAACATCCAGAAGATTCTGACCCCAAAATCAAAATTCTTATATCAATATACTGCACCTACAAAGATATTCCAATTATAGTAAATAAAATCTAGCATAAATTTGTGTCTATTCATCATAGTTTCTTCCCTTCTTGGGGGGGAAAAATAAAGAATGTGTTGAAATGGTTAACAATACATAATTTCTTCAAGGATAAAAACCTTGTCTCATGGCCTTTGCGCAGAAAAAAGCAAAGTTTGGTTTTCATAAATATCCAGTTGACAGTCCTATCTGCTTTATAGAAGCTCTGACTTCTGACTTACTGTGTGTCCTAGTGTCGTGGATGGGGCGATGCACCTCACTCATAAGAGAGAAGCAGCAATATGTTTATTGATATAAAAACAATGATTTAATAAAGTTGATAATAGATGCCACAGTTTAACAAGACTCGAGATGGCAAGGCACATGTGGGTTATTTACTGCATAGAGGACAGGGTCAGACAGAACTGTCAGGGAGACCCTCCAGTTGAGTCAAGGTTTCAGAAAGGACCCCCTTCCTTTCTAAACTCTTTCTCAGAGAGGAGTCTAGGTGTGGCTGGATCCAATCCTAGTCCCAGACTTAGTCAACGGTTTACATCTAAAGGATTATATGTGCGCAATCAATCCTTTCTATCATCTAGCTAAGATTTCAAAGTTCAGCATGCTATTAGTCACTTACTGAGGATCTGTTGCAGCAAGGAATCTCTCAACCTCGAGGAGTAACCTTGATCAGCGTCCTGACTCAAGGGGAGATCCTGGCGTTCAGCCCGCTGCTGTTCAGGAGAGCTCAAAGGGCTCTTGGGCTGTTTACTATTTATGGGGGTAAGATGATTGACCTATAGTCATATTTGCATATTGATCCCAGAAGCAGTATTGCTCAAGTTATCCCTTGGCTGCTGCATTGTTATCTGTCTCCCCGGAACCACACTGAGCCCCGGATGCCACCATCACGACTACAAGCACCCGTTATGACCATCACGGGTGGTTATCGCTTGGGCAGGGTTACAGGAGATAAAGATCAGGTGGCGCCTGGAGAGGGGGGAAGCACACCGTCATGCCCAGTAAGTAAAAAACTAGTTTATGATAGCTTCCTGGGGAGTAAGATATCCAGTTCACTCCTGTTGAAGTTACTTTTTAGTGGAATATCTGATTTCCAGTGTCCGCATCATTTGACAGCAAACCTATCAATATAGCCACTGTTGACTTTTTTAGTATATTAAATAGGCTTAGATAATTTTGCGGAAATAGAGGCTTTTGTGGCTATTTCTGTATGTGAACGTCTGTGACTTTTTTGGATGAAAAGGGTAAAATGTTTAATGTTTTTAGTTGTGTGATCAATATTTTGTATTCTCCTTCCATTTTTTTTTGTACATATTTTTATGTTGCTTCCCTCACAAATATCAGGAACCAATAAGGAACTCTGTCCTCATTTGCTATGTTATCAATGCAGTGTTTTGTCATACACTGCCAAAGGCGTTCTTTGATTGCTATCTGAACCAGATTTTATCAACATCTTCTGGGCATTTAGACCATGTCTACATTTATTTATTAATACACATCACAGTGCTCCACAGGGCTCTAATCTGTGATCAGACTGTCAAGCAGCTGCTTGGAGCATGCCCTTATCACTATCTCAGCTGTATCCCTGGATTTCATTTCACCTCATTTTAGATTTATACAATACAAAATTCTACCACTAGAACTAGTTTTCTAGATGTGAAATTCTTCTGTCAAGCAGTGACTGGTATCTACAAAGGACAGGTTGGTTTTCTAGGGTCACTAATAAATATTGGTTCAAGACACCACTTGGACATCTCGGAAAATCATAGAATCATAGAATCATTTAGGTTGGAAAAGACCTTTAAGATCACCCAGTCCAACCATTGGCCCTACTCTACCAGCTCTGCCACTAAACCATGTCTCTAAGCACCACATCTACACAACTTTTAAACACATCTAGGGATGGTGACTCAACCACCTCCCTGGGCAGCCTCTTCCAATGGTTGAGAACTCTTTCCATGAAAAATTTTTTCCTAATGTCTAGCCTAAACCTCCCCTGCTGCAACTTGAACCCATTTCCCCTTGTCCTGTTGCTAGTTACTTGGGAGAAGACATCAGCTCCCATCTCACTACAACCTCCTTTCAGGTAGTTGTAGAGAGCAAGAAGGTCTCCCCTCACCCTTCTCTTCTCCAGACTAAACAATCCTAATTCCTTCAGCTGCTCCTCGTAAGACATGTTCTCCAGACCCCTCAGCAGCCTTTTTGCCCTTCTCTGGACACACTCCAGCGCCTCAATGTCCCTCCTACGCTGTGGCACCCAAAACTGACCACAGTACTCAAGCTGTGGCCTCCCCAGCGTTGAGTACAGGAGATAAACTGTCTTGATACTCAATGTTTTATAACTCTCAATTTGCAGACAAAGAATCAAAAAAATGTACTTCATTGAGGGAAAGAAGAAATTGACAGTAAGAAAAAAATAAATAGAATAACGTGTGATAATCACACAGGTAACGTCCAATATAAAATAACAATCACATGAGGATTAAATTTCTGATAAGCCATTTACTAGGACAGCTCCTTACCTTTAAAATTTTTCCGTAAAGCTATTGTGATTTCCAAATCACAGAGCTCTGTCACCTGTCTTTCTCGATAGCCAAGTCTCATGCAGTCTGCTGCTGATAAATAGTGTTAAAGTGGTTGCTATCTAATCCAAAGAGTTGCACTGGGGTTTTAGCATACTGTTTTTTAAGTTGAAGCAAGTAAACATAGTCATCATAATTATATACAGTGTCTGCTGCACAAAGTCGTCTAAAGCAGATTTTTTCAGTTTTTCACACTTTTGCACTCTGAAATTGCAGGTTTTCTTCTTGTAAACAAATTTAGATGTGTCTAGTCTGCCCTGAATTTTCATATAAAATGTTTCCAACGTAACTACACTGATTCTTATGAAAAAGCCATTTGAACGACTTCCCCCCCCGCCCCCCCTTTACTGGTTTACAACACAGTGCTATTCCTCTCCTGGCTCTCCAATATTCTTGAACTCTAAAACTCCTTTTTTATATCTCAGCCACTAGAGTTACACAGGGGAAAAGCAGGAATTCCTAGCCTAGAGTTTTTCTGGTTTGGATATTTATAGTAGAATAAGGTGAATTGCACAACCGAAGTGCTTATTACTCTCCACAGACTGTAAATGGAGTCTGTCTGATGAGATCAAATGCCGATGCCAACAAATTGGTCATCTAAAATTAGACAATATGAATTGAATCCAGATGACAGAGATCTCTTTTTTTTTTTTTTTCTCTTTAGTAAAACTCATAAAAGAAAAATATTCCAGGACTGTCAGATACACATGTAGTAAATGTAGCAGGGAAGAAAATGCACAGAATTAAAAGTCCCATTATCCTGAGATCTGAGATAAGTACTATCATGTTTTTACAGTTTATGTTGTCTTCTACCCTGTCTTTCATTGCAATTTAGACATAAGGTCTTCTGTGTCTTACTGTGTGTTGTGTAGAATTGAAATTTGTGGATCTCTACCTACTACAGCACTAAGACATTACAAAAACCTCAAAATTACACTACCAATGAAATAAGTGAGGGGTTCTTTCATTTTTCTGCCAGAAACTGTAAGATTTTTGACTTACAATACTGATTTTAAAAAGCGAATAAAAAGGTAAGTATCATGACACCACTATGAATTGCATACCATTATACTTTTAAAGCAAAGGAATACAGGGTTTTGGGGATATTGTAAGTGGAAATAGTTTTCCCTTTTTCTTCTCGCACTTATACTTTTCTTCTTATTAAGTCTGGTCTCCCTAATAATGCAAGAACTTAGTAGCTATCTCTGCCACAGGGCATAGCATTGTGCAAATGCTGAGCTGGAAGCACTGTGATTTTCTTTTCCATCCTTGTACCCAGACAAGTTCCTCACTCCCGTAAATCTTGTAGCTCTGCTCAGTCACATTTGGGTGACTAAGGAGTAAAACCACTAGCTAGAAACAGGAACACTAAAAGAAAGGGAGATTACCTCTCATCTTCAGTCCCTTGCCTTCCCCATCACGGAGTGGTGACACCTTGCAAATAACACTAACTGGGTTGTGTCTAAGTAGGGCTGAGGCAGAAAAAATTTCAAGAGAATTTGTCTCTGTTATTCAAACAATTCAAATATGTATGTCTAATGTAGTGGAGAAGTAATAATTTATTTACATAATAATGAAGGCCTTGTTCAGCACAAAATGAAGTACTTCACAAAAAAAAAGCCTGGAATATGCCATCCATTTTCCCCAATCTCTTGCAGAAATCAATGGCTTTTGAGATATAATTTGTTAACTCCCATAAGAATAAAGTTTTATAATGATTTATGGAAATACTACTGAATTTACTACAAATACAAACATATGTATATTTGTATATGAGAAAATAATTATAAAGAAGACTATGGTGTGTGTTTGTCTATTTGACAGCATCTGAGGTGATGCAAAGCAGTTTTCAATCTTGACTTTTTAACTAGCAATGGCATTGGATTGCACATTTGAGATTTTTTTCCTAACTCATCCTCTATTTTGGGGGTTCTTTTGAAATCAGTGAATTTTTTGAATCAGTGAAAACAGACCTGGAACTGGGCAATATAATGATATGAGGCACAGGAATCTTTCAGGAAAATATTTTTATGCAGTTACATTTAAATTTATTTACTCTGTAAACACATAGAGATTACAGTTCCCTTCTCTAATGCCTGGAAATTTAGTCTGCTTTTCCCCATCATATTCACTATTAATCCTACGTAATATTAATTGTCAGGGTCAATCTCTGAACTTTGTCAAAATCAGTAGGACTTTTTTTTCCCCTTACATTTTGCTTTTTTTTTCTTATAGTCAAAACCAGTAAAGCAAAAGTACAATAAATCTTTAAGCTATTACCATCAGAACAAAATGCACATCACTTACAGCAGCTGATTGTTTAAAAAAAATGCATATGCTATTTGATTTTCTGTTCACTAGAATGACTTTCTTTTTCCCTTCTTAACAAAAATTCTCTTCTTTTGATCTTATTCAGAAAGGCAGTAAGAGTCTTTTTTAGGAACACTTGAAACCCTCAATAGATGCTGATTTTTCCACAACATCTGCCATGTTCCTATTTTTCCATGCTGAACAGACATTTTTTAAAAGTAAATGCAGAGCAAACCAGATTTTGCTAAACCTTAATTAGCATTTTTATAAAATACTTCACCCATAGAATTTAATATGAGAACTCTTTATGGCATGACTGGTTTAACCCAACAGTAGAAGTTGTATTATCATCATATTTGCCTACTTGGTAGAAGCTGTAGCCTTGATTTAACCTTTCATATGCTTTAAAACTAAATTTTAAACGAAAGCAAAGCTATCATTATTGCTAATCTGCTCTTTGAATTGTATCAATACTCATTTAACTTTTTATAATACCAAGAAACTGAAAACCTTATACAGTCATAAATTTGTTACAAGAAATAATAGTGAAAACATTGTGCATCATGGAGATTTTGTAACTCAAGGGGAAGGTTTACCATGAGGTACACTGAAATAGATAACTAATGTTCATATCAAAAAACTTGTCATAAAAATGTTCTGTATAAATTATTTAGACAAAAAATTATATTCAGAGTAAAACTTTCTTTTCCTTCAAAAAGTGACACCTTTCTAAGAATAATTTCTGTGTTAATAACAGAAGCTCCCTAAATCTTCACAAATACAGCACTCAGAGAAACATTTTTTTTTCCAATTGAATCTGCTACCGTAGTTTGAAATAAATTTCTTGATATTCTTTTTTTTCTCACTGTCAGATGTTCCCATCTTACTGTGATGACCAAGCTTCACCTATCCGGATATGAGAAAGGCAAACATTAGGTCTTGCTTTTCATCACCACCAAAAAAAGCTGATGGGTATATCTCTGGTCAAACAGTATAACGAAGAGGACTGTGTTCTAATGGGAAATATGAAGTACAAAAGAGCTCGACAGTGCTCAAATGAGCTGCCACTGAAACATCTCTTAAAATGCAGAGGTATTTTGTCAGTATCATTGTTGGGGGGTGGCAAAATTCCAAGGCACTCATACTGAGGTCATACTGCCATATTGGTACCTTGTGCAGACTATGTCATTTTTACTTGGTTACTTTGAAGATCAGACAAATATTTAAAGTCTATCCAAAATCATAATTTCCTTAATGAATCATCCATTTAAATATTGTTGTGATATATTTTAATTGTTCTAGAGAGTAGTGATGAAATATTGAATTAAATAAAGAAACCAAAGATAATTTTTTTCTTAATTTGAGAAAATATGTATTTTACCAGACATTATGACAGTGAAACCCAGTGAAAAAAACCTTATGCTATGAAAGATGCAGTGACTTTCAGTATTTCAGCTTTATTTCCAGTTAATCTCTGATTAATTGCTGAAAGAGGGGAAAAGTTTTATTTCTACTGTTATGATGATGTTAGCCATTTTAACTGGCACAGTTTAAAATAAAACAAAGATAAGGAAAAGAGAAATCTATATATTCAGTTGATGAATTCTCATCAAATTGCATTGTTCCTGACAGTGAATGAGTATTAAGCATATTCTAGCAGTTCTATTACATTTTTATAATTTATTTAGCTTTTTTATATGCTAGAATGCAACTTTTATAATGATAATGAAAATTTATATTTAGTATTTGCTCAGCGTCCATAATTTCTTCTTTCATTGATATTTACTTCTATAAAAGTGTCTTAAACATGAGCTTTTTTCAATATTTTTTTTCATGACAGTCTTTTTATATTGATATTATATTCTTAAAAGGAGCATGGGGGGATCCCAGTTCGGAATCTTTTGGAAGACATAACATTTTTAATGTTTTTTCACCTCTGCATCTCTAAAAGAAATTTTCTCAAAGCTAATTCTATTTTGTGCTACAGAATTATTGCATTAATTTTGTTCCATCAGCTACACTTTAGCCAAAAGTTGGCTTTTATCTAAACTATTACTGTTCCACCCAGTTAATTTAATTTTCCTCCTAGAACTTGTCTCAGTATATACTATATGACTGCTTGCTAGATGTTTTGGTATCCACTTCTTAAATGCTTACAGATCCTTATCTCTTCCTAAGTTTCTACAGATCACCTCTGCTTTATTATGCTTATTGACATTTTCAAGGCAGCTAAGGGACGTGCTTCTGTCAGCATGTCCATAACATCCAATACAGCCAATGTTACGAGTGTGGGTTGCCTGACTAGGAGACTTTTTCACATTTCATTTTTGTTGTTGATTGTTTGGGGGGGTTTTTTGGTGTTTTGTTTTTTTGTGTTTTGTTTTATTTTTTTCCCACAAATACCTTCAGCTGACCTCACATGGAGGCTCTGGAAAAAGACGCTTCCTCTTGCTGTCTCCCTGGAACCGCTGGTGAGTCACTGGAGCAGGAACTAGAGTTCTGGAGAGTCCCAGGGTTCCCTATGTTGGGAAATGCCTTATTCAACTGAAGGTTGTTCTGAAATGTCTCTTCAATTGAGCTTGCTCTCTTTGCAGATCAGTTAGCACACTTCACAGGCACTCGTCCATACTGGTAGGACACTGAAAAGCCAGTGCTTTGGTAATATGCATTCCCCTCCAAGAGTAATATATGCTTGTTTTTCTGCCATACCAATCTATTCTAGAACCTGTTGTATGACTACTATTAAACTGATGTACGTCTCAACTTAGAAAAGGACTGAGTCTGTACTTACTTATTTCAGTCTCGGTTTACTCTGTTTCTGAAAACATCTGGAACTGTGATAAGCCACAGATTCCTTCAAGCTAAACAAAAAATTAGGAAGGAAATTAAGAGCTTTATTGGTAAGATAAACATTAAACTATCATGGCATACTGGATCCAAAATGTATTTTTTCTTAAATAATTAATTTCTAAGGAATAAGAGAGAGAAATAATGAATCATCATATATTTGAAACAAACAGAAATGAAAAAACTAGAAATTGTATGACATAAACGTCTTTTAAATCAGAAATGCCTTTCTTTTGATATTCCAATGCACATTGGAATGTATATTTTGTTTCCCAGTTGGACATTCTGACTGAATGAGCTGAATCATTTCATTATCACAAAATAAAACTCAACGAAACGTATTTTGACAAAAGGAACTTCAAAGCAACTTATCTGGAAAGAAATTGAAAACATGCATTAGAAAGGAGTGAATCTTAGCAAAACAATCACAAATGAGCCCTGTGGAAAGAAATTCTGACTATAAAGAAGTAAAATCAGATACATTCTTCTGAATTTTTCTAAGTTATTGACAAGGCAACCATCAAAACAATGCACGTGTGTCTGAATATCCCCAGCTGGTGGAAAAAAAGAGAGAGAAGAAAGTGCAATTTATTCAGGAAATTAAAAACAGAGCTACCAATAAAAAAAGTGAAGCTTGACATTGTCACTGTAATATCACAAAAATGTGTGACATGAGGGTGTTTATTTCTCAGCGTGGCTGACAAAGCATACATGGGTTGAAGATGGTTAGGGAAATTCAAATACAAAATAAAATAGAACTTTTTTTTTGTTGACTGTCATTAAAAACTGTATCAGGTGATGAAAGAGCTCAAAGAATATTCTGAGTATTTAAAAACAAGATGCACTGTGCTCATATAGGAAGTAAACTTATTTATACTCAAATCTTGTCACCATGGTGATGGTAGTCATGGTGGTCTTCAAATTACGAATCTATATATCACCTTAATCATGTAATTCCTTCTGGGACAAAAGGAAAACAGTATTTTTTGAAATTTTCTCTCTATCATCATAACCAACACAAATATGTGAAGACAACAACCGTCATAAAAGATGGGTTTCAGTGATTCAGACAGATGACTGAAGGAATTATCTCAGATCTTTTTGCTTCTTTTCCACAACTAACTACATATATTCTATATTTTGTCTCTTCCTCATTTCCAAACTCACCTGTCTTTTCTTTCAGCAATATTAGGGGTTTGCCACAACTATATCTAACACACTAGATATGCTGCACAAACATTCTAAGATAATATGTTAAATGCTGTTTTGGAAATATATGGTTGGTATGCTTTGCTAATATGCTCAGGGTTGAAGTGATCACAAAATTAAGACCCTTTTTACCTAAGATAGATTGGTAGAGACCTTTCATTTTGTGAGTTTTCTTTTTTTCCTTTCTTTGCAAACATCATCATATGTGTCTTTTGGAAAATAATGAAGCCACTAATTACATAATTAGTAACAGTAAAACACTCAATAATTCCATGCCTTTACGAAGACTCAAATATCAGTAGCAATCTGTTCTATCTAATACACGTAAGTTTTTCTGCTTTCATAAATAGGCACTTAATAGCAAAATCTATCATTTAATAGCATTATTCACTTAGGCTGGGACAAATCATCCCTATAGCTCTTTAGATGCAAACATCTAAAATGTACAGGTCTACCGTGAAAGGAGAGGAGTCCCGTCCTGAAAGATTAAAGCACATTAAACCAATCACATTATTTAGATAAAATGCAAGGATATCCAGATTAAATGTTATCATAGAATCACATCTTTATAGAACAGTTTAGCTTGAGCAGAACCTTTGGAGGTCATGTGGTTCAACCTACTGCATAAAGTGAGGTTAACATCACGGCAAATGGCTTAGAGCCATCTCCTGGGAAACTTCAAAGATTTCTAAAGGTGGAGAGTCCACACCATCTCAGAGCAGCACATGCAATTTTTTATTACTTTCCCTCTGAAGAATTTTTCTTATATCTAACTGGAACCTTCCTTGCTGCAAATTGTAACTGTTGCTATTTCCTGTTCACTGTGCACTTCCAAGATGAGCCCAGCTTTGTCTTCTTATTCCAAGAAGAATGGTCACTCTAATACCTTCCCATTAACTGAGGACAGCCATTAATACTTGCCTTTAGCCTTCTCTTCACCAGGCTGAGAGAGAAAACTCTTCTAGCCTCTCTTTATGTGATGTGCTCCAATCCATGACCATCATATTGTCCTTCTGCTGCATTCACTCTAGTTTGTCCACATGTTTTTTTGTACTGAGGACCCCAAAAGTAGACACAGCACTCCAGATGTTATCTCACAAGTATCAGAGAGAGAAGCATAACCACTTTCCTCAATCTGCTAGCTCTGACCTTACAAATGCAGCTGAATGTGTGACTGGTCTTTGCTGTCACAAGGGCTCTCTGCTGACTCACATTCACCATGCTATTCATATTGATCCTCTGGTTCTTTTCTCAAAGCTGCTTTCTAGCCAATTAGCAACTTCCAGATTAAATTTTCACATGGGATAATCCTACACCAGGAGCAAAACTTTCTATATGACTTTGCTGAACTTCTCAGCAGCCCATTTCTGTAGCCTGTTGAGAACCTCCTAAATGACAGCCCTGCCCTCCAGCATACTGACTACTTGCTGAGTTGAGCAGAGCTCAATAGATGTTAGGTCAAACTGCCCAGGGCCTTCTGACAGAAACTAGAATACATCACACACAGTAAGGAAGGCTTTTTATTTGTTTTGTTTTGTCTTTTAATGAGCTTAATACTTGAAAATACAGCTTACAGGTCCGATAAGCCTTTGGAGGGCTCATCTCAAATCTTGCCTTATTTCACACTTCTTCCAGATTCATTTTATCTGAAAAATTCTACTGTTTTATTGTATATTTGCTAACTGGGACCAAAATATTTTTCAAAAGATACCCTCTGGGGGAAGATGAGGGAGGCCTGAGAATGAAATGCCTCCCTTGCCTACTGTCCAGAATTAGAGATTCTTCATAAAAACACTTCCATTTGTTAGAATATGGTATCCAACAAAAGCACCTTATAAACAGGATGGTATGTAACTCACTTTATTGCAGGGGGAAGGACTGAAGAAGTTGAAAAGCTGGGTATCTAAGCACCTTTTATCCATCTTGTAACTGGGAATCCAACTTGGTCTCTTGTAACTGGGAATCCAGCTTGGTCTCTTTGTGCCTAGAACTGCCTAGAATCTCCACACAGAAAACCATAAACACTTTGAAGCTGATGATTTGATTTCCCTTTGATTCAGGTCACATTGTTATGAGAGTCTGCAGGCTTTTTTTCCCTCTCAGTATTCATGTTTCATGTTGTTCAATTGCCTTAGTTGCATTTAGGTAAAAAACATGGATCAAAGATGAAACCAAATATAAATGTTCATTAGATACGAACCACATGTTAATATAACTATAATTGATTAGTATTAGACTTATTCCTTCTCCCCCTTTCGCCAGTTTATTTCATGTTTTGTTTCATCAGTGTCTCTTTTGCTCCCAGTTCTATAAATCTTATTTTCTTTTCTTCTGTTTTTTTTTCTTGTCCCCAAATGTAATTGTTATATGTTACATGAATTTCTCTTGTACATAGAACTCATAATCATAGCTTGTTTTTCCTCACTCTGTCTGTTCAGTGTTTGAAAGCGTATATACACATCTGATTTGGAATATTTCAGAAGTTAGTAGCAATTATTAATTGTCAAGTTAACAGAAAAATATAGTTACTCTGAATTTCCATGAGCTCACTCATCAAACAGTGGTGATGCTGACAGGATTCTGATCTTACATTATAAATTCCAGGGGCTCTGTTTCTTAACTGTCCTTTCAGTTCCTCTTGCAGTTCTGCATGACATGCAGTGCAAGTTTCTTAAGGTTATTTGTTGCCAGTATAATAGTGATAATACAGGGTGATAGCAGAAGAGATTTTGAACATTTTAGAAATATGTAAACTCCAATTGCAGTTCTGATAGAGGTAGACAACAAGGCTGTCCCTGTGTGCACACCCAATGCTCTTAGTAATTCCTGGAGTGCTCCAGGACCTCACCTGCCAGTTACCTGCAGATATGAGTTAATAGATTGGTTTAAGACAGTGCACAGACTTGGAACTAGGTGACTGACCAGACCTTCCTATTGAGTATTTCACTCATTGTTACAGCAGCCCCTCCAGGGGCTCCCCATGCAGCTCCTGCTGTGGCCAGTGCAATTTGTATACCTAAATATCTTGATTAAGACCCTAAAAGAAATGTCTCAAATAGTCATCTTTTTGTATTCTATTTCAGTCAATAAAGAAAGGCTACAGCTGTCAAAGGTCTACCCGAGTTGTTTGTCCAAAGGAATGAAAAGCTTCTGTAAGTTCTGTTTCATATTTGTCATTCCATGTCGATATTTTGGAAATCCAGAAACACCTGAAATAGTGATAATGCTTCATTATCACTATAAACCAAAGTTTGTGGAGCTTAATTTGGTTTTAAATGCTCAAGGTTAAAGAGTTCTGATATTCCTTCAGTCATGACTTCTATCTTTAGCTCTATAAATAATTTGTCCCATTATGCTGGAAAATATAGTGATACTACACTCCTGTGCATTTAGGTTTTTTAACAACATGAAAAACGTTAGTTTTCATAGTTAAAAATCCCCTAAATAAAAAAAAATATAAGTGCCTCAATTTGAAATTTATCCTCATCCCAGTTGTTTTCCTTAAGATGTCTGGTCGCAAAAAAGCATATATATCATGTGTAAATCATCCATTACAGAAAGTGTTTTGTGATGACAGAGAGTTTACATGAAAGTTAGAAAATTACAGGTGATTTTACTTTTATTATATTAACTATATTTTAATATTTAATGTTGTCTGCATATTTAATATTTAATCTAAATCACCATGAAATAATGGTATACTTGTGATTTAGTCTTGGATATATTCTGTGTATTTCAAAGAGACCAAAGTGTGCTGGAGGCAGGTGTTGTCTGGTACTCATTGCAGTATGAAGAAGCATCATGTGCTTAATGCACTTCTCTATAAATAGCCTTGTAGAATTATCTGAGACACCCTGGAGTACCCAAGACATATGGCAGCATCTGACAGATACGATACAGAAACTATGGGAAACCCAAGTCCTTCTGGAAGAGCACCTAGTGGTGAGGAGGAATGCTTAAGGGCATTTCAAATTATATCAGACACCTCTCTGTTGTCAGATAAACTGTATTCAGTCGTACATTTCCTGTGTGCCATCGTACAATTTCATCAGACTTGAAAGGATGCTAAAGATTAGATCACAATTAACAAAATAAGTTTAGTAGCATATTAATTGACGTATTGACTTTTTCCTAGGTCTAGAAGTAGGCAAATATATGTTACTTTCATTTATAGCTCAGAAAGGTCCATATAAAGGTGACCCTTAAGATCAGTTTTAAACAGCTCAATGAGGAAAACATGCGTTTATCACTATTAAAAAAAAAAAAAAAGAAACAAAAGAAAACAAAAGCAACACCAGAACAAGATGGAATAAAATGGAAAATGAATATGATTAATTTACTTTGATTTTTCTCATCCATTATACCTAATAAACACAAATAAATAAGAACTTGCTTCTTGTGCAACCAATCTGATCAGACTTTTTCAAAAGAAATTTTGGGTTCACAATTTGCAGAGAAATGGGCAAAATTCAAAACAAAGCTTAGATAAAATCCTTCAAAGACTATACATAAGCAACATATCTGCATAAAACGAGGAAAAGTCCTTCATAAAAGTTAGAAACAATTTTTTCATAGGTGTTCAGTCAAATTTTGCAGCTATTTGTTGCAGATCTACCATCTCTCCCCAGTGTTGTCACAGATACATTGTAATTGTGTAATTTTTCTAGAAGGGATGTTGAATAATGTGTATGGTCACAATGTGTATACGACTGTATTGCTCTTTGTGACTGCATTACTCCTACACTACCAAGGATGCACTCTTCCCACAAGGTATGAATGTGTTTTCCATCCCTTTTTTCATAGTAGATTCTCTCTACCTGAAAGTACCGTGAAGTTTTAAGCTATGATTAACCTCCCTAAGAACAGTCATGCTGTTTTTCAGTGACCGAAAAATTGTAATGATATTTCATTGATCCCATGAGGAAACCTTCAGCAAATTTCCAAAACCAACCAATCATTGGTATCCTGGTAGAGAGGATGTTTAGTACAGGGCTTGTTGCTCTTTCCATCTCTTTGTCCAGTTCATCAATAGATGGCAGCAAATAGCTCTTTTACCTCTGATCTCCAGCCCAGAGGGTTACACATACTTGTTTAGTTACTTCTTTCCTATTTCTGCCTTTCTTTCTAAAAAGGTCATGTACACGACTGTACGTGACACTGCAGTTACACTACAGAACATATGTAACTTAAGTAGGTAACTTCTTCACCAGGTCCTTGCTAGGGAGAATTCATAAAGTTTCGCCTAAACTGTGAAGAGTTCCTGCCAAATCCAAGTTAGCTATGAAGTGTGTACATACCTTGTACACGGAAATTCACTGAAATAGTAGAATTACACATAGAAATATCCCATATTTAAGTTAAAAATTATTAAGTAGCCACAAAAATCAGGCCCTAAAATCAAGGTTCCAATATATTCCTTTGGTAATATTTTTCTTTTATTCCTCAGTTTCAGGTTTTGAAAAAGATTTTGCTCCACTAGACATTTCCAGTGCAATGTGTCCTAGAAAAGCCCCTTGGGCCTAGTCAGTCTGGATAGAAAGGATGTGTAGTTATCTCTGAGGGAAAAAATGCTTTCTAAAACTGCAGAAGATCTTGGCAGATTCCACTGTATGTACTCAGAAATATTTTTTCACCTCCTATAACTGTGTCTTGAAAAGACTTTGCTTTCAAACTTTGGCACTTTCTCTCTTTAAAAAAAAAAAAGTAAAAAAGAAAGAAGTGAAAGTAGACATCAAAATCCAAAACCCAAATGCCTCCCTGCCGCCAGTATTATATAGAGAAAGTAGTGAAAGATATAGTAGAGAAAATTTTGCTCAAGCTCCAGTGAAATCACCTCTGACTTTAGAACAAGTATAGATATTTTAAGCACAAGGGGCACCTGTTTAAGAAAATAACATTTTGTAGAAAATGAAAAACCTTTAGTTAAGGTTGACCACGATATTACAAAACTCCATATTTAAATATTATTGTGCAAATTAAAATAAAAATATATCCATCTTTAAATGAAAACAGATAAACCACACAACTGATACAGTAATCCCTAAGAAAATCCAAGAAAACTAAAATGAATCAGTAGAATATGTTCAGAAAACTTTGCTGAGAATCTCCTCTGCAATCATTTTGCTGATACCTGAGCTAACGACACTGTTTACCTCACACTGCAGTAAGAGTACTCTTCGTCAGTGTGTTGCCATGATGATATTCTTGGGATATAAAAAGAAGATGGTAAAAAGAGATTAATAGATAGCTAAAAATATTTGCATGCAGTGTACATTAGAAAATGAAAAGAAAAAGAAAAAACATGTTAAAATGTCAGCTTTTGTGTCACCTTTATATAACAAAAGTAGTTAATTGCTTTCTACTGAGAACCGTGGGCCAGACTTATCCCTAATAAAAAAGGACAGATGGAAGAACTGCTGACTGTTCATGTGAGATCTCATTTGGTTTGAGGACTTCATTTACTAGCTTAATACATCCCAGTAAAGTGAAAATTATATGAATCATACTTTTTCTTTCCCAGAAAGGTCATTTTTTTTTTTTTTAATTTATGCTTTTTTTCTATCAGGAATCTGAATTCAGCTTGGTTGGTTCCAGAAAAAAAAGAGGTATGATTTAATCCCGAAGAAAGATAGGTATAACATAAGAAATGAAGAGAGAAAAAAAATCAGAATATATGACAGTGCACCATTTAAAATAGTCTGCAAATGATAGATGTTAAAAATGCATTTAAACAATTACCTATGCGAAATGAATCTAACACAAGTTGTGTAATTTATTAAGTCTGGCAGTGCTCAGTTACTTACTTAAGCCAATAAAGATATTGAAATTTGGAAAGGAAAATGAGAGTTTGTCTTCATTTACTCAAGATGTCCTTCATTTGTTATTAAAGGTTTAATTTATACATACTACAATTTTTATAAAATTAATTTTCTACACTTGTCACAATTTTTTCTTTGGAGATTTAACATGTCATATGTGAAATGGATTATAAATGGTCACATTTTATTGCTGCATCTTGAGCCAATGTTATGGTGGAATTGAAAAACACAGTGTTCAAGGTTCAAGCCACTAGAGTTTCTGTCCTTGCTACATTACCTGTGACAGAACAAGGATGTTGCCAGCGTAACAAGCACTCTTGTATGAAATCAGTGAGGTTGAATTGCCAGTGATCAGTCCATTACTGCCTGGTAAGTTTGTTTTTCTGTTTTCTTAAATCGTCATGTTTTAATTATTTTTGGAGAAAATATGTGAAAATCCATCACTGAGTTATTATTAGGCAAACAAACGTATTTCAGTGTTACAAAGTCCAAGGATAACCAACATAGATGTTACATAAAGCATGAACAACATTGTTTTATTATTTCTGTGTAGTGCTATACAGCATGAAAATAATATAACTTAATGTCTGATCACAGGAAAGATAAAGATATTGCTTTATTAATATTTTTTTCCCTTAAGAAAGAACATTGTTTTTTGAGGGGTTCAGCTGTATAACTAGCATTGTACTGTAAAATATTTATAATGTGTGGCAAGTCAGAGATGAAGATCTAGTGTAAGGTATATAACTTAGCTAGAACATTCAGTAGAAGTTGTTCATTTCATTTTTTGTTTTGGCAGTCAATGAACACTACATGTATTTTCAGCTGAAGGAGTTGTGTTGCTGTATTTTAAAATTAAACAAAGGAAGGAATATAGGCTCTACTATGCTTAAATTCTTTCTGTGATTCAGGACTGGAAATGCAAAAATTACTTCATGAGAATTTTATGCTTACCCATGGTTGGGCTTCATGCCTTACTATGAGATAAAACAATTTGAAACTTAATTTGTGTTGTTTGGTCACAGCCTCAAGAACTGACATGGAGGACTACAAAGCAGTAACAGAGGTCTGTTTCCCTGGATACAGCTGTATACAACATACTTCAGCTACTGCTCAGTGATATACTGAGGAGGTCTCTTTCTGATTAACTAAACCAGTTTACTTCCATTTTGAAGCTACAACACCTGCAGATGTTCTCCCCCACTGCACTGTGACCCCTGTGGTGTCACAGCTCCGTCAGGGGCAGAGATGGTCTCTCTGATGGGGCAAAGGTTGGTTGGCTGATTGAAGGTAGCTTGAAGTCATTTGGAGCCCTTTGGAACCATTCCCTCCCCAACCCTGCACTGACAAGGCTCTCACCTGTGACTCCCTTGTCTGCTTCTAGTAAATTATTTCCTGTTCTTGAGGCTTCTGGAAGTACTTGTGATGTGACAGCCCCATATGTTAGGGTCCTCCTTGTTAAAGGGAAGATGAAGATGGTGATTTTCAGGACCCATGGCCATTCACCTTCCTGGCCTGCTAAAGCCAGGCTGCTAAGATTCCCTGACCCTAGGTCCAGCTACTGGCAAGGCTGAGCAGGTATCCCCTGGGTGTGTGCATGCACACACACACACAGAGGCAACTAACCAGCACTAAAATAAACACAAACAGTACAAATAGCCTGATATTGTTCTTACTTGCCATTTTCAGTATAAAAGTAGGACAAAAGAAAAGACAGGTAACAAGGGAACAAATCAGGGAACCCAAAGGGATGGGCTAGGGTGTGAAAAAAACCAACCAACTGTGATGTGCTCCGCAGCCAACCTGACTCTTATCTCCTGTAACCCCACCCAAGCAGTAACCACCAGTAGTGGTCTTAATGGGTGCATCTGATCGTGATGGCTACACCCAGCTCAACATTGATTCAGAGTAGACAGATAACAACACAATAGCCAAGTGACTAATAGCATGTTAAACTTTGAAATCTTAGCTAAGTGATATAAAGGATTGATTGTGCATATATAATCCTTTAGACATAAACTGCTGGCCAAGTCTGGGACTAGAACTGGATCTAGCCACACCTAGACTCCTCTCCGAGAAGGAGTTTAGAAAACAAGGGGGTCCTCTCTGAACTTCGTGATTCAATGGGAGGGTCTCCCTGACAGTTCTGTCTGGCCCTGTCCTCTATGCAGTAAATAACTAAGTGTACTTTGCCATCGAATCTTGTTAAAACACTGTCACATTTACTGTCAAACTTTGTTAAATCGCTGTTTTAGATCAATAAATATATTATTGTTTCTCTCTTGTGAGTGAAGTGCATCACTCCATCCATGACACCAGGGAAGGGTCATAGCTGAACAGAACAGAGGCAGAAACAGAACTGAAGCAGAATCAGCACAACATGAGATGGTCTAAGAAGACAGGTTTTAGTAAAAATGGGAAATCACCTTAAACAAGTATCCTGTTGCATCCTCAGCTGGACAAACTATTCAGTTATTGAGACTCTCTAAAAATGGCCATTCAATCGGCTCTTTTAAATGTTGTAATTGCATGGTCATATCAGTAGGAATGATTTTAAATTCTGTGATTTAGTTTTCAGAAATTCATCCCTTTGTGCATGTATTTATCTTTCCTTTCTGAAACCAATTTCTCTCTTTAAATATTTTTTTCTGTTCACAAGAGGCTTCATCCTTACTTTTTGTGTTATCATGTGTCAGGATTATATCTTCATCACAGATCTCTGTCTGGGAAATTAATAAAAAAAATAATTGTGCAGCATGATGCTAGTTGAAGGTGGCCTTCTTCCAAGAGCACCATAAGCTTTAACAGATGTTGACCAGACTGCACTAAATGTGTGTCTGAAACTTTAGGAATCTCAGAACTCTTCAGTCAATGACCATAGACTGCTGCTTTCAGATTTCTGGTTTTTTGAGGTTAGCTTTTGGGGTTTTTTTTGTTTTGTTTTGTTTTTTTTAAAAATGAACTGAGACTCATGTGAGAGAATATGCAAACCCACTGCAACAAGCAGGACCTCAAATCCATTGTGCACAATGGTACAAAGTGTCAGAAAACAGAGAGGGCCAGCTGCTCCCTAATGGATGGGGAGTAGAGTGCAATAACATGACAGGAGGGCCTTGACAGCCAGGATACTGTCCCACGGTACATGAGCAGAGGGGAAGCAGACCAGGCCCAAGGGTAACAACCAGGCTCAACCAAGAGTCCAGATCATCAAGTAAGTTCATAGCAGTAAGACAGGTCTGAGGTCAAGCCACAAGATCAGCCAGGTCAGGGTCAGAATCAGTCAGACACGCTCCATTGATTAGAGGGCAGGTCCACGGTGACAAGACAGATATGAGGTCCAAAGATATTAAGGGATTGGAATGTCTTTCGTAAGAAGAGAGGCAGAAGGAGCTGAGATTATTTAGCCTGGAAAGGGCTCTGGGGAATCTCATCAATGTTTGTAAAAGCCTAATAGGAAGGAATGAAGAGGGAGACAGACTCTTCTCAATAGTTCCCAGATAAAGGGCAACAAGCAATGGGCACAAAGTAACATGAAATTCCACCTAAACACAAGAAAATCCTTTTTACTGTGAGGTTGGACAGGCGTTGGAGTAGGTTGTTGTGAAGGGCAGCCAAATCTTCAGAATCAGAACCCAGCCATGAACAGTTCTGCACAATTTGTTCTAGCTGACACTGCTTGAGCAGGGGGGTTGGGATGGATGACTTCAGGAGGTCCTTTCTAGCCTCAATGATTCTGTGATTCTGAGGTGGAGCCAAGAAGTCAGTCTTCAGGTCGGAGATCAGAACAGTGGGGTCCCTGGCCAGGCAGGGGCACAACTGTTGGCTGAGGTGAAGACTGGTACTCCTGCAGTGTAGGTCAGGCAGGGACAAATAGTGACACATTATATTACCAGCCACCCAACATGTGACTTGATTGTCACCAAATACAGGAAACACTGCTGTAACATGTACTGCAAGCAGTAAGATGTGAGATTTGATCTAATTTGAAGCGTCACCAGTGGGGAATCAAGGACCCTGTGCTAGAATAGAATAGTTCCATTTGGAAGGGACCTAGAATGGTCATCTAGTCCAACTGCCTGACCATTTCTGAGCTGACCAAAAGTTAAAGCATATTATTAAGGGCATTGTCCAAATGCCTCTTAAACACTGACAGGCTTGGGGCATCAACCACCTCTCCAGGAAGACTGTTTGATCACCCTCTCAGTAAAGAAATGTGTCTCAGTAAAGAAGTGTGTTTATCAAATCACAGAATCACAGAATCACAGAATCACAGGGGTTTATAACTATAGTTCATAGTAAGAATATCTTTTATCATACTACATGTAATTAATGTCTTTCATAGTTTTCTTTAAAGATTAATATTCCTCAAGCCGTGCTCTGAAGTTTTTATGTTAGAAGCACAGTTTTTTAAAACACTTAAATCAAAATTTTACTTTATTATTCTCTTATTTTATTTAGCAAATTTGTTACATACAAGGGATTAAAAACCTGGTTTACTTCTCAGCACAGAATAATGAAACATATTCAGTGTTAGTGGCAATGCCACAGAATTTGCACTTCTGAGAGAGTGTAATATGTGAACTGCATGACCACTAGGTATTTTTATTATTCTGTGTGATCTTAGATTTAGTAATGAACACAAACACATTTTAGGACAGTTTGAAATGTATTTATAATAAAACTTAAGGCTGCAAGCCTCCAGCAAAAAAAGGATACTGTGGCCTATTCCTTCCTCTAACCAACCCATTGAGAAAATGAAAGACAAAACACAACAAAATAGCTGCCAGAAAAAAACCCCAAACCTGCAGAAAATATATCAACTTTCCAAAAAAATCCCCAAACCACCCCAACAAAAAACAAACTAAGAAACCCTGAACACCAAAAAAATAACCCTCAATTTACCTTATATTTAGTTTTTAAATACTGTAAAGAATGTAAAAATCTATTTTATAATTCTTATGTGGAGACTTCTATAAAGATGCACACTGCTAAAGTGCTGCTACCTGACTGAAGAGGCAAATTCTCTGACAAGTAATATTAAAAGGCATTGAAAGGTTCGTTTGCTATATCTACCTCTCAAACCAGCAACTCAAAACCAACGACAATAAATCACTTCTCTGTGTTCAGTATCTATCTTATTTCTGTCTCCTAATATGAACTCTTTATTTTTGTTAGTTACATATATTATATTTTTAATCCTTTTAAAAAAAAAGTAATTCATTATCTGCTGTGTATAATTTGTAGCACTGGGTTGAGATCATCTATGCATAATTTAAAAATACCCAAAACTGCTCATCAAATGTTTTAATTGTTCATTAAGTGTTTGCTAACTGTAGAACTAAGCAAATATTGAAATTATAACTTGAGTGCAAATGTGCAAATCTATGCAGTTACTTGTTAAATTTCATATTTTGTTCTGGTGAACTTAGTTCTCTAGTGTCTTTAATGAATGTTAGTGGTACTTTGGGTTACCTTGTCTTAGGTTTCTAAAAGTGAGCTGTCTGAAGCTTAGGTAGTCATAAGCTTGCTTTTAGTTAGTGGAGAGAAATGGACACCTCCAGCAGAAGGTTCTTCTTACTGTAATCCAACACACATGAATAACACTTTTTGATGCACCCGCTTCTCCTCTGACTGCAAAGGGAGACTATGTGGACAGCTTACATTCAGACACATATGTTTTTGATTTCTGAAGTAAAGGAGACAGACCAAAAGGTACTTTCGATCAAATAAAATAATAAAAAAAAAAGCCCGGTTGTGTATGTGTGTATTTGTATGAGTGTGTGAAAGACTCTTATAACAGGAATTGTTTTTCAGAGGAAACCAAGGCACTTGCTGGAATAATATGTATAAGGACCACATTTCTCTTTGAGCAATAAGAATTTATCAGAAATTAGAAGAAAGATTTTACCCCTAAAAGCCCTGGAACAACCTTCTAATAAATTTAACAGAGAGCTTGTTAAGGATGTTTACCTTTCTAGAAGAGATAAAGACATGTATCATTATTGTTTGTAATAATAAGGGGCTAAAACCATTGCTTGAGAGATTTTTCCAGGCCTATTTCCTATGATTCTAGTGAGCTGCCCCAACATTTTAAACTTTATTTCCAATGATGTCAATAATAACTTCAGTCTTTTACTGCTGAGGAGGTAGGCAGCTTAATTCTGCATAAAAACTTTCCTCATTAACATATTACCTATTCTCTTATTTCTCACCAGCAGTCCTACAGTAGGTTACATTTTTAGAAAAAAATTATTAGATTGGTTTCATCAGTAAAACTTCTTTAGGGAAAGGTGTTCTTTCATCTCTGTGATTAGTAACCTCATGCAAATTGCAAGTGACCTGATTAAAATTTTTGTATCTCTGTAAAGCGAGTTTCCAAGCTTCTAACTTGCTATGAAATAAGTTGATCGACAGAAATTCTCTAAGACCATAATGGGTAGCAGTTGGAAAAAAGTGTACTTAAGCTACTACAAGGAGAACTATCTCTATAAGATACGCTTGATCAAGTTAGTTAATGTACTTGTACTTCTAATTAAAGCGCAGAACAGGAACAATGAAAGCAAGACATCAAAATTTTTTTTCTGATACGGTGGTGTTTGTGACTCAATTATAAACAGCACCTTCAATAAACTTTGAGCTTTGCTTACAAACAATATAATGTTGTTTTTACAGCAATTGATTTAATTACACCTTTTGAAATGCTGATAGAAACCTTGCACAAGGAATTTGGTGATAAATGCTACTAAGGATTGAGTAAAATGCCAAACTTGCCTTTTTTTTAGTTCCCTGATTCAGAAAACAGAAATTGATTTATTTTACCTGAAATAAAAATGAAGGTCAAATTAAGCAGTTTCCAGGGGGAGTTTTAATTAGATAAGGTTAAAGCTTCACAGAGCTTCTCTGTCTTCTATCTTTAATTCCCACTTTGTAGGAACCTTCTGAACTTTCCCTGCTGCTTTATTCAGACATAATCAGCACCCTTCAATGAAACTCTAATTTAAAGAGAATTCATTATAGTAGGTGACTTATTTAAATAGGTGAAAATGAATGCCTCTGAGCATAGAACTCCATGTTCTAAAATGAAGGTAGGGTCTTATAGGTAAGCTATAACAACACTTCTCACAGTTGAACAATTTATATCTGTATATATAAATAAATATATAAATGCCAATATAAATAAAATTTATGATGAAGTCTCTCAAAGTGTTTTACAAACATGTTAGAAGTGTCCCTTGAATATTGAAATGTAAGTGAATATTATTTTATTTTATTATCTTTTATTTTCCAGATGAGTATTAAATATAAGAAGCCCAAGAAAGTCTAAATTGCTTATAGTCATGTAGCGACTCAAGAACAGATATGAAAGAAAAGAAACTATGTTTCTTTTTCATGCTCTCTGGCTGTAATTAACAGGAAACAACAAAGCTGATTTTCAATTACTCTGCACTTAAAGTGGTCATGCATTCATGCACTGTAGCTGTAACACTCTGACATAATTTTTGATTTGATGGCATTCTAAAGTGTATTTTCACTCATCCAGGTCAATATACCAGTGACTAAAGTTATTGAACACCTTGGATGAAGAGACTAAAGCATATTATCAAAACTTAGTGGTGAAATACATTTGCATTTAAAGCTATAGCACACTGGAAAATCAGTCCTCCTGCCTCCACTGGACATACCAGTATTGCAATATATAAAATGAGACAATGTTTGTATGAAAATATATACTCCTTCATTAGACCAGACGTGTATTCAGAAAAACTGAGAAGGTTTCAGGCATGCGAATCCATTTTTAGGGTTGAAATAGAAGCAACAAACTTGAAATTACACGCAAGCTGAGAACAATTTGTTCTGAGTTTAACTTAAAAGTATGTTAATCATTGACATAGTTTGACAGAAGAGTTCATCCATAGCCATGCAAGGGAAAGAAAGAGTTTCTCATAGAAAAGATGAGGATATCATTATCTCTTCTGAGAGAAGAGGCAGATTAATAGTAAGAGACAGCGTAATAGTAGATGTTGGCACAGGTGACACGTGGCGTATACTGTAAAATATAAACCCAGTGTGACTGAGATTGCATTTACCCATTTGAATTATGAATATAGTTTCTGGTCTGTCTTTGCACCTCTTGAACACAGTAACTGAGGTCAGATACTGAGTGACTGCTTTGTGAGGAACAGTCTTAAATTAATAAACTGAAAGAGGGTAGATTTAGATTAGATATTAAGAAGAAATTCTTTACTCTGAGGGTGGTGAGACACTGGAACACGTTGCC
Organism: Burhinus oedicnemus; assembly: GCA_008921705.1. Classification (NCBI taxonomy): domain Eukaryota; kingdom Metazoa; phylum Chordata; class Aves; order Charadriiformes; family Burhinidae; genus Burhinus; species Burhinus oedicnemus. The sequence continues at coordinate 304,243 of VFFE01008092.1, forward strand.
CAGGGGAGCTATGGAGGCCCCATCCCTGGAAGTGTTCAAGGCCAGGTTGCATGGGTCTTTGAGCAACCTAGTGTAGTGGGAGGTGTCCTTGCTCATGGCAGGTGGGTTGAAACTTGATGATCTTTAAGGTCCCTTCCAACTCTAAAGATTCTGTGATTCTATGATTCTATAACTGCATGCTAGAGACCTTACTGTTTTCTTACACTTAATTATGCTAGGTAAATGATTACTACTCCCCTTTGTAGAGTATCTTGTGGAGTAGCATGAAGATTCGGTACCATATATTCCCTCAATCATAAGATAAAATAAGGATATCTGTTTTTCTGAACATAGTTCTTTCCAGAATTGACCTGGCTTCTCAACTCCAAGACTACAGCAGTGACAGAAGCAGTATGAGGTAAATGGAGATAGCTGTGGGATAAAAGAACCTACAAATCACTAGTTTCAGCATGTCCTGTTCTTTATCAGTTGTCTCCAAGTTGATCCTTAGAGGGTCCTACTATTAAAACTGTAAGACTCTATAGAGAATCTCACTAATTTTTTGCTCTTACAATTTCTTACATATACTGAAGAGTGACTATTATATCTGTTGATATATTTAATATAAGAAAAGAGTTCTAAAGCACAATTATGATTTTCAACATCTGAATTCTTGATGACAATAACATTTGCTCTGATTTTTTGATGTCTGTAATTCATTCTGTCTCATATTCAAATGCCAATGACAGTGCAATCAAAAAGGCTCATACATACTTTGCACACCTATGCATACTTATGCAAAAAGAAGTTGGAAGTGTAAGGTTATGTGGAAGGAGCATGTCTGCTCCTTTGAGTACATCTGATCAAAGGAGCCACAAACCAGAATATACAGAGACATACCTGGCAAAACACATGATAAGGGAGGTCGTGATAAGAACAAGCCTGGTCAGTGGCATGAATTTGTAAATGTATGTGGGGCATGAAAATGTTTATTTTTTCGGCTAGGAGGATAAGGAAAGGGAGACAGACAAATACACAGAGATATAAAACAAGGCCAATTAACGTTGACAAACAATAATCAGAAAAAAACCTGGTCAGTCACACTAATTGACAGGCTATCAAGAAACTGCAGGCAAACTGTCACTTTGCAAGGGATGAGGATGCAAACCTGGGGGTACAGGATGTTGGAGGGAGCTGGTGGGACTGTGCCAACTGATGGGGCAATGTGCAGGGGAAGGGGGAGCAGGGAGGAACAGAGAAGGAAGTAGGCACAAAGGGGTATAAAAGGAGCCAGCTGTGTGTAAAACAGGGCCACTCAGTACACTTGTCTTGCTGAGCCCTGCACCTGACCACTGCAGTCTGTCTTGTCTTCTCATATCTTATTAAATCTTTTCTTAACTCCCTGCTTAATCTCACTCTCTGTCCCCTGTGTGTGAGCGTGTGCTGCAAAGACTTAGTACCAGCTGCTGGTGAGACTGGTGCGTGTGTGAGTGAAATCTGGTGCCAGCTACTGGAGTCAGGCTGGGGGTTTGGGTGCCCTTGGCCCAGGATGTCAGTTGCTGGAGCCAGTGTGGTCTCAGCATCAGCAACTGGAGTGAGTGGGGGTCTTTAACCCTCTGCCTCTGGGGCAGGAATGACGTGTGTCCTGAAAACTAGCTACTGGGGAGACTGGGGTGAGTGAGGTGAGTGAGAGGCTCAGCACCAGCCACTGGAGCAGGATTGTGGGTCACAGCCCCATGTGCTTGGTGCTAGCTGCTGGAGGGTAAGTGTCTTATCTTCCCCAAACTGTATGTGTGTGGGGTGTGTGTATTCACTGGCAAACTTCAAGCTGTACTCACTGGCAAGTAGGGGGGCCTTGGGTCTCAACAGGGACATCAGGTGGGTGTAGGTCTATGCTCCTATTTGGGGAACATCCACGAGTGTGGGGTGCCCATGGGATGAGTGTGCGAGTGCTGTGTGTTTGCAGTGAGTACTGAGCTGTACCAGCCACAAAGTAGGAGACACGAGTAGCAGGTAAGAGGGGACAGGATCTGAGCAGGGGTGCCGAGCACACAGAGGGTTTGTGCTGCTACTCGGGGATCCATGAACGTGTCTGTGCTTGTGAACCTGGAGAATTCACTATTGGTTGAACCTGCAAACAGGTAAGTGGCAGCTGTGTCCCTCAGCCTAGGCAGAGACCCGAGGTCCCTGGGCACTGGGCTGGGCTCCAGCAGCCAGACATGAGGGACTCCTGGCACAAGCAACTGGAGGAGGCAGCCACTCCTAACATCCCTTAAGAGGAAGTATCTCTTCATGTGTGAAAACCTATAAAGAATTCAGGCAAATTAATTGTTTCAAGGATCTTAAAACTGAGTTTTATCAAAAAATATTTTGTTTCATGAGACAAAGTTCATTTCAGAATACATTTTCATGCTGAATGAAAATAAAATTTTAGAACTCGGAATTTTTTTAAAGATACTTCAGTAGAGAAAAATCACATCTGGCTCTACCTACAATCTGATCCTGAGTCATCTATGTGGATCAGAGCACAGTTACTGGATGGCATCCATGCTAGACAAATTTATGTGATGCTACTTTGTTTTCAATATATTGGGTAAGATTCTGTAATCAGGCTTATAAGCTTGTGGCATGTATATGTTTTTATGATTGTTCTACCCATAAGTCCTCTGAGCCTAGGAATATGTAGCCTACCTCCAGCTGAGACTATGCATTGTTAGTTACATATGTGCAACAGGTAATGTCTGGTTCACTGTTCTGTTTACATATTACAGAATTCTTTTGTTGCATTTACTTACATTTTTTGGATATTTTTATTAGATGTTATACAATGTAATAGATTGCACACAGTACTCAGGGAAGAATGCAGTTTATCTATTTACATATATTTTAAATTATAGAACCATAGAATCATAGAATAGTTTAGGTTGAAAGGGACCTTAAAGGTCATCTAATTCCAAGCTCCCTGCCATGGGCAAGGACACCTCCCACTAGACCAGATTGCTCAAAGCCTCAACCAACCTGGCCTTGAACACTTCCAGGGATGGGGCATCCACAGCTTCCCTGGGCAACCTGTTCCAGTGTCTCACCACCCTCAGAATGAAAAATTTCTTCCTGAGATCTAATCTAAATCTACCCTCTTCCAGTTTGAAGCCATTACCCCTCGTCCTGTCACTACATGCCCTTGTAAAAAGTCCCTCTCCAGCTTTCTTCCAGGCCCCTTTCAGACAGTGGAAGGCTGCTCTAAGGTCTCCCCAGAACCTTCTCTTCTCCAGGCTGAACAACTCCAACTCTCTCAGCCTGTCCTCATAGCAGAGGCGCTCTAATCCTCTGATAATCTTCGTGGCCCTCCTCTGGACCTGCTCCAACAGGTCCATGTCCTTCTTACGTTGAGTGCTGTACTCCAGGTGGGGTCTCACCAGCGCAGAGTAGAGGGGCAGAATCACCTCCCTCGACCTGCTGGCCACACTTCTTTTGATGCAGGCCAGGATACAACTGGCTTTCTGGGCTGCGAGCACACATTGCCGGCTCATGTTGAACTTCTCATCTACCAACGCCCCCAAGTCCCTCTCCCTCACGGCTGCTTTTGATCCATTCTCCTCCCAACCTGTATTTGTGCTTGAGATTGCCCCGACTCATGTGCAGGACCTTGCACTTGGCCTTGCTGAACTTCATGAGGTTGGCACAGGCCCACTTCTCAAGCCTGTCCAGGTCCCTCTGGATGGCATCCCTTCCCACCAGTGTGTCAACCGCTCCACACAGCTTGGTGTTGTCAGCAAACTTGCTGAGGGTGCACTCAATCTCTACATCGATGTCACCCACAAAGATGTTAAACAGTATGAGTCCCAGTACCTACCCCTTAGGAACACCTGTTGTCACTGCAAGCCACTTGGACATCAACCTGTTGACCACAACTCTTTGAGTGCAGCCATCCAGACAATTCCTTATCCACCAAGTGGTCCATCCATCAAATCCATGTCTCTCCAGTTTAGAGACCAGGATATCATGTGGGACAGGTCAAATGCCTTGTACAAGTTCAGGTAGATTATGTCAACTGCTCTCCCCTTATCCACTGACGCTGTAACCTCATCGTAGAAGGCCACCAAGTTTGTAGCCAAATTAGACAGAATTTCACTGAAGGCAGAAAGCCTGTTTAAAGAATCCAAAATACATGGCTTGCATTGAAAAAAAAATTCACTTTCTCTGTTTGAAATATAATTATAATTCCTCCACAAGGGCAATAAGTCATTTGTCTTAGAGCTCATTTGTTTAGAATGCACGGTGTTTTTTCTGGACTTTGAGTATATTCTATATACTTACTCACAGAGAAGATAGTAAAACACCAAGCCAGTGAACTGGAAAATCAGAATGACTACAGTACTTAGAGTATAATATTACTGCCCAGTGGGATTTTTAATAGCCACTAGCTGTAACAGAAAACATTGCAATATGACTTATAGTATATATAATTTTAAGCATTCGGTAGTATTCTGACCATACAGAACAGGGTCATAATTTTTACACAGCTGCACATTGGTATTCAAAATTTCTTTCTATAAAAAAAGTCAACAGCCTGGAAATTAGTTTCCATGGATTGAAAATGGCTCATTCAGTCTGAAGAAATTGATTCATAAAAGTCAGAGATATAAATATTCAAATGAGTTTAATCAAATGTTTAATCAATAATAAACAAAGCTGAATGTAAATCCAACATTGGGTGATTCAAACGAACATTGCTACAGAAGGTACAAAGGTATTAATGATCTGCCATTTGAGACACAAAGTACAAATCATTCTGAGTCAAAGTCAGAGAAGGATTTTTAGGCATTGCTTCTCTTGATGGCTGGGTAACTCTTACTTACTCCCTTCATTCACTGCATACTTACTGATATTAAAGTTTAATTGAGACTAAACTTTGATCTCCCTGAGTACTATTTTCCCATAGTATTTTTAGAAGAATACAGGTTCACTGTTCTTAAGGGTGGCAGATAATCCATTTCATGAAAACAGAGCGCCACACTAAAGTATATTCAGCTATATAAATATCTTAGGTCTAAATTCCTACATCTCACTTGTACACTTGTAAAGCTCCCATTCTGCCATTCTCTTTGTATTCTGCTGTTAAAATAAGCTCAAACCATTGACAGGTTCTTGGAATTAAACCTTTTAAATAACAATTAACTTCTGACCATGTAGGGTTACATGCTACACCATCATGTTCCATAATCTCACAGCTTCTGAAATACTGAAATAAGCCTATGGTAGAATATCAAGAGAGGAGAATGGTAAAAATAGGATTAGCCTTTTCAGAGTAATGTCATATATTTCATGTAATAGTAATCTGGGTTCTTAAGTGGAAAATGTGTTGCAAACCATGCCTTTAAGCAATCAAAGACAACTACAAAAAAATAAGACACAGAAAATTCTTATGCAATTGTCATTGGCATATCATCAATTAATCTTTGAGCTATCTTTCAATATAGATAGATCCCCTTTTATTACTAGAGACCTGTACTTATATCCACATGAATGTATGCAACTGGGAGGAAAAAAAGAAAAAAAGAAAAAAAAAAAGAAATTGAATTTTTTTTCTCCAGATGAAAATTAGAAGAGTGCACTCTTTCTCCAGATGAAAATCATGAGTCTACTCACCAAAGAGCTGGGAACTGAGAGATAGTGACTGCCAAGAAAGACAGTTGACTGCCAACTGAGAGACAATTGACTGCCAAGCAGGAACACTCTCAGAACAGATAGAGAATATTTGTGTGCAGTTTCTGATTGGAAACTGATAGTAGGGAATGCCAGCAAACTAAGAGGACTATAAATATGTCATGCAAAAGAGAGCTATGTAGTTCGTACAACAGTTGGTGTAAACGGGGTAACACCAAAGGCTCAGATACGCTGCTTGAGACAACCAGTGAGCTCAGCACAGTGATACAAAAGGACACAGTCCAATTCATGTGACATGTAGATTAACAGAGGCATTGACCCAAGAGACACTTCCAAGGGGGATGTAGTCATTGAGTCTTGGGCTGCTGGGTGAACTTGATGCTCTTCTCTTAGGTGGCAATTGGGAGTGATGGTAACTGCAGGAGGTGTGTACAGGTTAAGCTGCTAAGCCACAAAAGGAAGGAGATGAGGGAGAAAGTGACCAGATTGCACAGCATCACGGCAGGTATATGGGAAAGTGAAAGGATCTTTGCAGAGATCTGGCAGAGTCCAGAGCCTAAACCCCACTATTACACAGAATGAGGAACGTTCAAAAGCTGTGCTTGAGCAGGGGTAGGACAAAGATTCCCAGAACCATGGCAGCCAGAAGTTTGGGACTCTTCGGGCTGAATGAAAGGGACAAAACCCAGATGAGGATGTTCTCAATCATACTGTTAAAGGGAAAGGAAACAGAAACACATGCATCTTGCAGGTCAACTCCTGGCTGCACAGTTGTCATGTTCAGGGTTTTGGCTCCTATAATCATGAATCCACTTCAAGGAATAAGAGCTGTTAAAGAGAAACGGGGTTCATCTGATAAAGTGGGGCAACACAGTTGCCTCTTGCTAGCACAATGAGGAGAGCTTTAACCAAGGTTCATCAGAGAAAGGAGATCAAAGCTGGAAGATAAGCAGGAGAATGTGGGTGGGAAAGAACAATGGGAGAGATGCTTACATTCCTCTTGAAACAGTGAAGTGAGCAGACATCCATCTGAAGTACCTTTGCCCTAATGTGTACAGTATGGGAAAGAAATAAGGAACTGGATGTTAATAAGAAATTACAGAGAATTGTAAATATATAGCAGGGTAGCATGAATAACTGGAGTATTGTGAGGTATGGATAGTAGGTCTTTAGAAAAGATAGGCAGAGAAGGTGATGAGGGGTGTAAGGAGCAGCTGAATGCAGGTCCTGGATGAGCTAACTTCAGGTGCTCCCGTGCTTGTCCTGCAGCTGATAAAAAAAGAATATTTGGCTTATTATAATGACAGTAAATGGCAACTGTGACTACAGTGACCATGAGATGATAAAGTTTGAAGATCCTAAGGGAAGAGAAGGAGGCAAGTAACAAGGAATTTGGACCTCAGGAGAGCAGACTTTTTCAGGGAATTGGTATGCAAAGTTTTGGTTTCCTAAATAATCTTACGGCATATAGTGCATTTTCATTTACACTTTAATATAGCTTGATGAGAAGGAATATGTTGTCAAGTAACTGGACTAGAATGGGTTACTAAAGAATAGCACAAAGCGCCATTCTTTTTAAGTATGCCATCTTTTTTTAAGGATGATCTTCAAAAATAAAAAAAAAATGTGACAAAGACTTTTAAGTTCTTAAGAGAAGAGCTATGAAACCTAGTGATGGATAACATGCCTATAGAGATGAGAAAGAAACTGGAGATGATATCAAGACTATAAGGATGGAAGGCATGGTAAGAAAAGTGACAATACAAAGCTTTAATAAGGAAGAATAGTAACTCCATGTTCAGCACATGAAACTAATGAAACTATGTCCAAGACACATTATAAAGGTTTTTAAGATGAAAAATATAACAATCCTTCAGCTAGCAAGTTTTAGTAATGGCAAGATTTATCAATACCATTGTACTTTGACAGCATATTAAAATTAATTTTATACTATTCAGAGATGTATGCTATATTAAAAGGGTTCTGATCATCCAGACTTCCATTTTGAAAACCCATTCCCATTTTCAGCCTTCTACTGTTTTCTGAAACTCCTTATGCATTCATGAAGTTATGAAAAGTAGATTAGGTAGTTTAGCTATTAATATTTGCTTTTCTTTTTACATTCTTAAATATTTTTAGTTAATTATTGGGAGGATGGATATAGAAACTCAGCATTTCCAACAGTCTTTTCACAGCTTTTCAGATTACTGAAGTTTAAAGCAACACAAAAAGTCAGGCTGATGTATCTAAACTGAAAATAAATTCAAAATTCAGTTCAAAAATATTTTAAAGCTGTTATTTCATTTAAAAATTCTTGGAGATTGCTGGGTAGACTTTTTTTCCTATTTGGCTTTCTCAGTGAACATGCTGCCTAAATGTCTGAAACAAGCTGTTTTGACTTGTACTCATAGTTTAAGCTTTTATGGAACTCTAGTTTAGTAATCTTTATTTACAAGCATGAATTCAAAGAATCAGGGGAGATTGGTAAAAGGTCTGCTTTTGCAAAACAAATCAAGTTTTAAACCAGAGGATCCATCTCACCTTCAAAAGTATGTAGACATATATTTGCCAGTTTATATATCATTGCTATCCTTTAAAATAAATCATTAGCTGTTTTGTTATCTAAAGCACTTTAAATTCTGACGCTCCATAAGCACGCATAGTTAATTAATCCTCCTCTATGAATTAGTTGGAGCATGAATTCAAGTAGAAGCCTTATTAACAGAATATGGCTGAGAAAACATAGGCAACAATAGCGTGTGAAAAATGCCTAATATTTAGGAAACTGAGGTTTAGTTACATTTCAAATCTTTAGCCTAAAGTCTCAGGGTGGGTGCTTAAGCTGCCTTCTAGTTTAGCTGGTTTTAAATCTATGTTCTACAGGACAAGCAGAGTGAATCACAGTACTGATACTCCCCATATGGTCAATTGAAAGGTGTAAATATGTTTGAAGAACAATTTAGAGCACTGAAAAGAAACATTTAGCTCTTTATGCATTGAGTTATTGACTCTAATAGGCATAAGCACCTCTATAGGCAATTTAATGTTCTCTAACAATAGATCAGGAGCTGCATAGAATCAGCCATTAGAAATATAGCCATTAGCTATACAGATGTGTTAAAGATCCCTCATCTTAGAGCTGAGTGATCTTCACATCTCTTCATCTGGGATTCAGAATGCAACATATTTTCCTGTGACTGGGCTCCTCACCAAGTAGAATGAAGAAGTTACATTGTAAACCTTTTCCATAGTAGTAATTCAACAGAATTCTTTAAAAGCTTCTTAGACAGGTACCGAGACAACAATTTCTAGGGAAACAGTCTCTTCAGCCTACTGATGATGCTATTTCTTTAGGAAACTGCTACCTGTTCTCTGGACATCTTCTATTCCAACCTCCCTGCTCAAAGCAGGGACACCTAGAGCTGATTGTGCAGGACTGTGTCCAGTCAGATTCTGAATATCTCCATAGCTGGAGACTCTGGGCAACCAGTTCGAGTGCTTGACCACACTCATGCTCTCATCGTATTCTTATGTTTATCTGTTTTCTTTACTCTTCCCTGTCAGATACTTATACACATCACTAAGATCTCCTGTAAGCCTTCTCTTCTCCAGCTTAAACCATCCCAGTTCTCTTAGTGTCTCCTTATATGACATATGCTCCAATCCCTTAATCATATCTGTGGCCCATTGGTGTGCCTGCTCCAGTATGTCCATGCTTTTCTTGTACTGGACAGCCCAGACCTGGATCCAGTACGCCACATGTGTCTCACCAATGCTAAGCAGTGGGGAAGGATCACCTCCCTTGACATACTGGCAATGCTTTTCCTAACTCAGAAAAGGATGATGTTGGCCTTCTTTGCTGAAAGGACGCATTGCTCACCAGGAACTTCTATGAAGAGCTGCTTTCCAGCTGGTCAGCCCCTGGCCTGTAGTGATGCATGGGGTTATTCCCCTGTCAGGATTAGGACTTTGCAGTTTCCTTTGCTGAACTTTCATAAGAGTCCTGTCTGCCCATTTCCCAAAACTGTCAAGGTCCTTCTGAATGGCAACAAATACATTTGGTGTATCAACCCCTTCTCCCAGTTTTGTATCATCTGCAAACTTGCTGAGCATGCACTCTGTCCCATCATGTACATTCTCAATGAAAATATAAAAGGTATTGTCCCCATTATGGACCTTGAGGTATACCACTAGCAACTGGACTCCTGATGGACTTCATGTTGTTGATCACAAGCCTTTGAGTCCAGCAGTTCAGCCAGTTTTCAGTCCACCTCACAGCCTGTTTGCCTAACAGGTAGTTCTTCAGTTTGTCTATGAAGATGTTATGGGTGACAGTTTCAAAAGTCCTTCTTGACTTGAGAGAAATGACACTCACTCCTCTCCCCTCATTTCCTGGCAAAGGCTATAAGGTTGGTCAAGTATGATTTACCATTTGTAAATACATGCTGACTAATCCCAATCACCTTCTTGGCCTTTATTTCCTTCAAAATGGTTTTTAAGGATTATTTGTTTCATCTTCTCATGGATCAAGTGCCCTGGATCATTCTTTTTGCCATTCTTGAAGATTGGAGAGATATTTGTTTCATTCCAGCACTCAGGAACCTCCCCAAGTTGCCATGACCTTTCAGAGATTTTCAGTAGGTCCTTGCAGTGTGGAGGTTAGCTCCCTCAGCACCTGTGTATGTATCTGTGGATGGCCTTGGTTTTGTTCATTTTGTTCAAAGATTCCCTTTCTCTTCTGAGGGTAAGTCTTACTTGCTCCAGACTCTCCCACTGGTCTCAGAGACCTTGGATTTCTGTAGTCAATAGATCTTCCTATATTAAAGAATTAGGTGAAGAAAGCAATGAGTATGTCAGCCTATTCTATGTCCTCTTACCAAGTCCCCTGCCCACTCAGCATCCAACCCATAAACACTGTCTGAAGTAAAATGTACAACCCATAATTATCCCTATGCACCAGCAATTTGGATCTTTCTGTAGGCCACAGAGGTAGGAATCTTTCTCACAGTATTGACTTGCATTTTTTGCTTCAACAGGAAGGATGGAAAAATAATGTTTCATGTGGGAGTACTTAAATTCTTCAGCAACTACATATACATGTCTGACAGTTTCACGCACTGAATTTAATACTATCGTTTATTTAAGGCATGGTTTAAGCATATCTAATGGATTAGTTTTTCCAGGAATTAAAGCAGAATTTTGTCTCTTCTAGCCTATCTTTGAATCAAAGTTGCTCTTAGTCATCCACTGTCTTAAAAAGGAATGTTTATGAGCATGTCTAGGAAACCATGATTAGGTACCTAGACAACTTTGCCTAGCAAGACTGAAAAATATTATGTGCATCAAAGATCAGGAAGCCATGGATAACAGAAAACCTAAGACAACACATTTTGCTTAAATCAAAGTGAGATAAAAAGTGGGCTGAATTCTTCCCATAATGTCTATCTCTTTCTAGTTCAATTCATAATAAGTTATGTATACAAAATGGAAGAAATGTATCTTCTCCTAGGACAGCTGGAGGAAAGCAACCTCTGTATGATCAGTAGGGTGCGGTCTATGACAGTCTCTTTCAATACACATTGAGTTTCTATTCTGAATTAAGCAGAGAAGGGCTTTGAAATAATCTCACTGAAATCACTAGATCTAAGCCATTAATTGCCCTTCTTTCTTTCCTCGTCTTTCTCTTTCCCCTCCCCTCCCCTCCCCTCTCCTCTGTTTTACACAGAGATTTCTAAACAACTTTTGCAGCACATCACAAGTCACAAATAGGCTTTACATAATCAATGGGAGGCATTGTTATTCAAAGCTATTACAAGCTCCAAAATAACTTAATGAAGAGCTGTCAGACAAGGAATTAAGAAAAGGCTAACCTTGTAACACAGACATCAACACCTGAGAAGCAGCATAAGACCCTGAATTCCCCACTGGTGACACCTCTAACTGGATCAAATCTCACATCTTTGCTTATTTCCAGTAAATATTATGTTTGTGTATCCTGTACTTGGTGACAATCAAGTCACTCATTGGGTGTCTGGTAACAAAATTTGTCACTATTTAATATGTTAAATGTCACGGTGAGCTACGCTGTCTGTTCATCCTCTCAATGGTGATTTCCTTGCCCACACCTCCGAAAGTCAATTTTTGAGCTGACCAGAAATATTCACTCAAGCACCTGGCAGTGAATCTCCCTTGGTGTGTAACACATGCTGTTTAAATACATTAGAAAGGAAAATATATTTGGTGAAAAATGTCGTTTATTTATGTAAAGATTTAACATATTGATTTCAAAATAAATGTTTTCTAAATGTGCAAGGAGCAAAATGTCCTACATGCATTTCTAGTATACTCAGTGCTTCTGAAATTTATAGATTTTGTTGCCAGCTGTGGAAGTGAGATGAAGTTTTGTTTGTTATCTGATAACAATGGGAGTCCAGTGGACAAAATGAAACTGTGCAGATTCAAAATCAGTCTAAATAAATTATGTTGCTCACAGAGAATAAATTATCTGATGAACTATCATGTGTCAAGAAAGAAAAAAAAAACAAATGCAAGAAACATGGAACAACACTGATATCATCTTGAAAGAAAGATGATAGAAAAATCTCTTTTTCAGTTTAATGTCAAATTAGTTACTAATTGTGCTTCCTTGCAGAGCAGGATGGGAAGGTAATGCTTTAATGATTTAAGCCACTGCAGAGGTGAACAGCAGGATGTAAATGAATCAAAATCCACAGGAACATGTAGTATGTGTTCCTCTTTTTCTAGAATACAGGAGACACTTCTCTAACTAATTACTGCATCACATTAACTTTCTTGACCTGTTTAGGTGCAGGAAAAGAGACCTGGGAACTGGTGTTAAACTTTATATTGGTACAGAATACCTAGCACTAGAAATTTTATCTAAAATTCTAGCGAAACGTGGCTAAAAATATTACACCTGAAATAATGAAATTTAGCATCTATTTAAATGTAATCATGTCTTGTGATTATAGGAACAGTTCGGGTGCCTAAATATAGACATCTAGTGCCACTTGCAATATCCTGAGATCTTAAAACATTCAGAGAACATTGACAGGGGTCTCAGAGGAATTTAAGATTACTCGACCCTTCTGGTTCTCAACCAGAGTCAGTGGCAAGATCTAGATTAAGTCAGTTTCCGCCTGCCATCCATTCTTGGTCAGCTAAAATGAACCCTAAGGATAAGAACTAACTGTAGATGTCTTCCATACAGATACATCTATCTGAGATTGACACGTAGGCTTCCTTATAGATAATGAACAGAAGTAATGATTTCTGTGATACAACTCATCTACCCTATTTCCTATGTCTAGAAATGTCTGAGTTGATACATTCAGATTTAAAGGTGGGATTCAACTCCAGATTATAGAAAACAAATTTAGGCACCAAAATGTAAGGATTTACCTGTGAGCTAAACTCCCATTCTGTTCCGAGGATAACCTAATAGGGCTTTTTAACTCTGTTTGCTATTAAGCCTCATGTTACAGATATCTAATTTTAGATGTCTATATGTTTGTTAAGTGAATAAGCTTCAATCATAGACAATAAGAACCTAGTCAGTATACCGAGTGGATCTTGTCTTTAGTTGTCTATAAAGTTGTCCAGTGCTATTTGAGTTGCCCTGCAGCATCCTCCAGGCATCCAGTTGCTAATTTTGAAGGATCAAGGTACCCTGCAGATCCTGTGTCACATCATCCAGCCCCATGCAAATACTCTGTATATCTTACAAAGTCTCAAATGGTACTCAGACCTCTTCTCATCCTGCTGAACTGAACCTTATTTGCTGTATTGACTGTGCCTCCATCAAATATGACAACTCTTCAGTAGGTACCTGCTTAAATGCTTTATTCTGTCTAGATGTCTAGAATCTGGGGCTCAATCCCAGTCTGAATGAATGAAGTTCATTTTTGCTCATCTAAGCACATTCATATATAATTTATCAATGTATTATTAGGTGATTTAGTACTACCATGCTCATAAAATCCATGCATTCCCTTTTTCTGTCAAAAAGGAAACCTCCAATATTTTCCTTTGTTTTCTCCTACTGTATAAATGACAAATTGGCTAAACATCTCAGCTTTGTCATAGATTTCTACTTATATTTTATAATTGCTAAATTCTTAGATAACATCTGAAAACAGAAGACAGAGCTAAATCTGTGTTTCCTTGATCTGTAAAATGTGTCAGCTGCCAATAATATCTTTTCTTCATCATATACTGCCTTTCACATTAATTTTTATTTTATAATAAAGAAAACCAAAAATCACCTCTTAAACTATTTGTTACATCAGACCTCATAATCTATATCTCCACCAAGTTTTGTGTAGGTAGACATTTTTAAAGATAGGTTGTCAATAAAAACTGAGAAAGGAAGAAATTCAGGCGTAACCCATTTTAAAAATGTTCCTAATGTGCTACAAATTTAGAGACATTTCAAAAGAAAAACTGTGTCTTAAAAACTATTTTAAATGCCATAAACAACCTTTTAAAATTTTGTGAAATTTCACATGAGTATGTCACTTATTTAACCCCCCTGCAAACACAGTTTTGTAACATGATTGAAATTTTTTGAGTAACCAACAAATACATTCATGGGGATGAGGGTTTTGTCTTTTTATGTTTTTTTTAATAGATTCTGTAAGATGTAGCACAAATAAGTCAGTCCTCACTTTTATTGCCACGACTGTATCATTTTCCTTCTCACCATTTCATGACAGCAGGCACGAAAATATTCCATTTCATAGTTCAGAATAAAAACAGCCTTTCTATGTATGTGCCTAAATTCCATATTTTTTTTTGCAAATGTCTTGCACATTTCTCTTACAATCTCTCTTTCCAAGCTGTTTACTGATATAGGAAAGCACCTCTGCACATAGTCCTGCTAAGATAGACAACAAGTTCTGTTTCATTCTACTTGTTTTGCAACTGTTTGTATTAATTGTACTAACTACATTGAAATTTTACACTTCAGTGACAACTCAAGAGACCTTTTACAAAAATGATTGTGGAAAATTTTTGTGGCAGACTTAGGTAAACAGAGGAATGCTTTAAAATGTCTGTAAGAAGAGAGAGGGCAATGCTGTCATTTCTGTTCTGTGGAGCTTCACACTGTAAGGTCTAAGTTAAATGTCTTTAGATAAGCCCTGGGTGAGCTACTTGCCAACAGGTTATATAGTAATTAGTTGGGAGGCATAAAATGAAAGGTTTTATGATAAAAAAGTGTCTTCAGCCATAGCACCAAAGCATTTTTAACTACATCAGACTATTGACACTATTGATTTGATAGCATTTACGAATGCAGTTCAGATGTTATTCCCTCACAATACAAGATTAGGCAAGACATCAATTTGAAACCAATAGTAGTATCCAGTTTAAAACTGGATATAATTTCTCTCAAGAAAATAAAAAGGTGCAAAGAAATGACACCAGAATAATATAGTAGATACTACCAGGAAGATAAATAAAAACAGGTTTTAAATAACAATGATGAATATTATCACTATACTGTGACAGTATGTAGCAGAAGGCCCAAAGAAGGTTATGTGCACCATCTTTTCATACAAATGTAAAAAAAATATACACCTAAGCAACCTTTCAAGGTGACGCTCTCAGTACCATTTATGAATTTGATTTGGTACCTCATAAGTGAAAAATGAGTAAGCAGTCATGTGAAAAATGTAGAACCCAGAGCTGTTCTCTATTTGGGGAGATGTCTTAGTAATAAACCTCCTGTTCTTTGACTGCAGCCCTAGGAATCTTGCATCCTTCTTGGATGTACCAAACCTTCGAAAATGGAGATAGAGACACTTTGTACTCTATTTCTTACTGGTGTGGGACTGATAGAGTCAGCACAATTACAATGATGTGGAACAAAGCACCAGCTGGAGCAATTGCTCTGACACATTAGAAGACATGACTGATCTGAATCAGGAGGGAAGGCAGATACAGCTATATATGTCTCAGGCTGCAGGGAGCGCCTGCTGCTTCTCTCTGAGGCTGGGTTGGAGGCATCAGTGGCCTCGTAAGAAGGAGACACTCTGGCTGAAACACCAGGGGAAGGAGCTGCAGAAGATGGTAAGTGTGTGTCACGGTATCTACTTGCAGAATGAACAGGAAACGGATAGATTCTTTGGAGAAACCCTGCAGAGACAAGATGCACGCTGCCTAGGGACAGCTACAGGCTGTCAAATAAGGAGACCTGATACAGTTTACTATTATCTGCGTGGTTAATTTTACTTCCAAAACCAAAACCTGAAAAATCCAATTTGGACTGATGGTAAATACGATTGATGCTCATTTTTTTTAAACTTTGTTTTTCATCACTAACAAATTTTATTTCAAAACAAATTTAATAATTTCCAAGTATAATCAGAAGCTGGGTGGGCAGGGAGGGGAAGCAATAAGGAGATCAAAAACAATGAAAAGAAATTGCAAACTGAAATTTGAAATTTAGAATCTTTTACTGTTTAAGTACTGGTATGAAACTTTCTCCAAAGTACTGCAAAGTGCCCTAGTTGTTTCTCAGACCAGGAGATCAAAGTTGAATTTTTTTACTTTGATAATAAATAGAGGTAAATACAGAGATTAACAATAAATTAGTTTTTCAGTTTGCAGATCCACCTAATCCCATTGAGTTGAATGAAATTACTGTATTGCCTGTTGAGAATCTGATCGTCCTACAAACTCCAGTTACAAAATGTACCATAAATATTACAGTATTCAGTCATGTAACGGGCAGATACATTAGTGATTACAGTCTTTATCTGGAGCTGATGAACACAAGTTCAATTCTTGTTCAAATACAATCGTCCTTTTTGTATTTAGGTGAATTTCCACAAATGATTTGTGCCCATCCAATGGAATTTGCCCCAGGATAAACAAAGAGAGACTGCACGGTCACAACTTAGCGGCAATTTAAGAAGCTAGTCATCTTCTGTCAGATACTGATTCTCAGCTGAGAAACAGTACATCTATGACACAGTAGAAAGGCCTGTCATAAGCCCCCATATTTGATATGTTAGCATTCAGCGACCGAGTTTGGTCAACTACATATATATCCATTTAGGCATATCTTTAAGCTTTCTGGACCTCAGTTCCCAAGCTCTGAATTGAAGTCAATAGTAATTTCCTGCTTGACAGGATTTTTCTAAGGATAATTAAATTAAAGATTCATGGGTATTCAAATCACATTGTATCTGAGATCATAAAGATATTTTAACATCATTATAAGAATAATCAGCTAATTTATACCTGACTTAGTAATAGCTTATACTTATTTTTCACTCAATTATATTGATTCAAACCACTCTATATCTAAAAAACTACACTTTTTAGAATCTTCTGAAAGCATCTGAACCTAGCTATGAGCCTTGTGACACTGGTTAATTTTGGAAACCATTAATAAATTTTAAATGTATATTTTTGAAAACTGCTTAAATTATTAGAATTATTCTGAAATAAAAAAATGTAATTTTTTTTCTCACTAAAGCTTGTTATTGCAAGATCTTCCCATAGCAATTTACTTTTTGTGTTCTTACTCTGCTTTCCGGTTCATAATTCAAAATTGGATTTAACTTCTAAAAAACTTGCTTACGTGAAGAATTTATTAAAAGTCAAGGGAAGTATTTCTTTGTTCAGGCTCATGAATTTTAAAGAGTGAACTGTATGAAAATGGTAGCATGGAAAAATACACTCTAAAAATAAGAATTAGTTTGCATCTTATTACCTGGCTCTTAGTTTGTAAGTAATGAAGAGTTATGCGTACAGGTTCGCTTTGCTTGCATCACTAATGTTTTACGTACTTTTTGCAGCATCTGAAGTAATTTTAACATTGATACTTGGCTCATTTGCTAAGGACCAGACGTATGAATTCAGGCAGAAATCTTGTTTTTAACACGTGATACACAATCTAATATTAAGCATGTTCTCAGATATCCAACAGCTTGAGAAGACTGTGGCAACCATTCTCCTGCCATATTATCAATGCATGTTACGGTCTGCAAGAAGAGAGAAAATGTTAAGGTTAGACATATTTTTAACTGAACTTTACCTACTACTCTCTATTCGCTAACAGGTATTTGCCCTTTATTAATCGTATTTTTCAGTTCCTTTCCCCTAAAATAAGCATATCAGAAATGCATTAAAAATGTTTAATGAAGAATACATTTGAAATTGGTATGCTTCCTTTATTTTGGAGCTGGATCCAAGGTAGAACTGGAAAAAAATACAACTGCTCTAGTTGAGATTTTTAATGATAGCTTTATCTGTGGGTTGTAACTTCCAGTGTGTGAGAAAAGTTAAAGTAGAAGGAACTGAAAATTAATCTCCTGCTTGCTCATTGTTTCCTTTCCTCCAGCTTTATTTTCAGGCCATCAACATTTAATGGGTGGCAAGAAATTCTTCAGAGTACCTCTGAGATCCCAGAAAAAGTATTTTTTTGGTAATCACTTCTGAGTCCTTACTGCGTATTTGTTGTCTTTTTAGTGTTCTTTTCATCTTTTCTTGCTACCCATGTCTTTTGCATTTTGTCTATCCTACCTTACACTTGAAAATCTTCTCCCCTAAGTAATCAGAGCCAGTAAAATCTCCCTAAATGGTTCCACACAATTGAGTGCACAACAGCCAGGACAAGCCACAAAGGCTGATCTCCACTCTGTTAAGCAATCATACAGTTTCAACAGGAAAAATAACTATGTAGTCCCATATAATCACGTTACCTTCTTCTACTTCTTGCTTGCTTGCTTGACTTGCTCTTTTCCATCAGCCTTCTTTACACTCTTGTCTTGTGGATCTTTACTAGTTATTACAATAAAAACTTTTAAGGAATATCTCTTTTAAAGAGTTTTTAAGTGAAAATATGTTTTTTTTTCTCCTCATTTTCACTGTAGATATACAAAAAAAATACATGGAATGCAGAATTCAATTGCTGTTTTGTAATTAAGTAGATATATTCTCTGAACTCAGTATAGGGCAGTTTGTCTATCAAGAAGGAGACAATGATACCAGTTATCATTGATATATCATCCAGTTATACACTGTAAATCTGTAGCTACCATGGATTATCATGTAACTAGAAGTATCTTGTTGAGTCTTAGGTAAACAAGTTTAAGTCTGCTGTGCACCTCTGAATGAGCAAGTAGTTGCTCATTACAATAAAATTACAGATTAAAAAGTGTATGATAACAACTTTCTGGAGGAGTTTTCTAAAGCAGGACCAAGATCCTCAAACTTCTGAACTAATATGTTTATATAGATACTAGTATATGGTTCAAAACAAAACAAACAAGCTTACAACAAATAATTTTCCTACATGGTTCACACATAGCTTTATCCATGTCTCTGGAAAGAAAAAGAAATACAGACAATACACAATACAGACAACCCTCTAAACACAACCAAAGTTTGAATGGAGAGTAAATGTAGATGTTTTGTAGTTCATGCAAAAGATAAACATCTTCACACCATCTCAGCTCAATAAGCAACAAGGCATAACAGTTCTCCTTCTTTCCCTGAGTTTCTCAGCCTCAAAGCCATTGCACTTTCTGCATATTTCTAATTTCAAAATACATCACTTTGTTAAAAAAACAGAAAGACTACACTTTTTATTCTATGAATATATCAGCTATTAATGCATAAAAGGATGTTTTATTACCAGACCAATAATAACAGTCATTATTTTAAGCTTTTGTATTTACTCTAGATTTTGCTACATAATGTTCAGAATTGGAAGATCATTTATCCTGGAAACTACAATTTTCTTACCCTTTCTGGAATATTGTATGCTATGCCATTTAGACTTGTGATAAAGAATGGTTTTCTGTTAAAGTCACTGCATCAAATACTTGCCATATATAAATCAGCACATTCATTTCTTTCAGCTTCTTCTGGGTGTCTATCTGACTTATACTTCCAGGGAAGAAATGCTTTCCATGGAATAATTTTCAAAAGTAATGTTTAGATTCTCTAAAATACATACGTGAAATAAATGAGAAATATTCTGTCTTTGCTCCATTTCAAATATAGACAACTGAAAAATTAGTACCACTCTTTCATAATTATATACCCTTCCATACTACAGTATTTTTCTCCATGGCTGCATGATTTTGCAATGTAAGCAGAAAAATTTATTATTTGTACAGTATACTTATACAAAGCCAACAGTCATAGGCTTTGCTCTTTTCCATTACAAGAATATAGCAGCACTGATTAAATGGTACATTTTAAAAGCAGAAGGTTAATCCAGCGGAAATCTACTTTAATGAAAAAAGGTTCAATCTTCACATAACAGCTGCAGATGTAACCCTTGAAGTATGAAATCTAGATAGAGACTCAAAATGTAGGAATGTGCTGGAATATGCACAAATCACTATTAAATAAGTAACGTTTATTAATTATATATGATTAAGTTCAAGCTATTAAAATATTTCTGCTTATTTCTGTGAGAAGCAATTTAATATTAAACTATACCAGGCATAGGGAAAAAATCCCACAGACGTGTTATATAGGACATTTTTTGTCAACTAAACTGTAAGAGACCTGAAAGTCTAAGTTCTAGGATCCTTATTTTTGTTCATTAAGCTTCTTAAACCAAATATATTGATTTAAAGCAATGTTTTGTCTGAGGAGTAGGTCTGAGTAATGTAAGAATAACTAATATAAAACTAAAAACTATTTTAACCTTTACATTGGCATTAACAATTATAGGTGTTAGTTTGAAATAAAGTCAAAATATAACTGAAGGTTTTAAAGTGCAACTAGCTTTCCATTATACCATGTATTTAAGAAAAAGTTCCCATTCAATAAGATGCTTTCCCTGTAGAACATGCATAGTTCCAGTGCTTACCAGTGGGATGTCTATTAACTATTTTGCTCAATTTAGTTATTTCTTTTGTTGTAAGTGTTTCATGAAAGTAACTCTTGACACATTCTGGAACCAGTTTATTGATTTAAGCGAGATTTTACTACATTCTGTAAGCAAAAAAATTTTGAAGAACCTGCAGGTATTTCTCCTATTAATTCTTATTTCCATTGGTCTTGAACAGCTTGAATAAAGATGCCTCTGTTGGAAACATGGCACAGAACATTCCAACCACAGAAGTAATTATTTAGTTCCTGCCTCTGAAAAATTGTTAGTTTGGCAGTCCAGCTAATTGAAAAATTGAATCCTTCTACCTTCTTACTTGAAAGAAAGTTATTATAGCCAAATCTTTGGCCAGCATAAGTCACCATAGATCTGTTACCCTTATGTTCATTTCTGTTGCTGAAGAATTTAGTTCTTTTTGTTCAAACTGAAGTAAGCATACATTTTAGGAACAAATTCTTAACAACTATTTTTTCTCACAGCTTCTACACACAGAAATACTGACTTTTTGGTTTTGCTACATATTTCACTTTTCAAAATATTATTTTTTTCTCTCATATATACTCTGCTTGATATAAGAATAATGTAAAATATAGAATGGTTGCTTGATCTCTTTATAACTGCTTTGTGACAGTGAGGCAATTTACTCATCTGCTTGATCACATATAAATTATGAAATCTTCAAGACTGGTGTAATTTATGAGCAGCTTCAGGGCTTACACTAATAGATAATAACAAAGATGCAGCAAGACATTAGCTTTAGACAAAATCCTGGTACAATATGAATTGAAGAGTGACGAATACTTTCATAACTGTACCGGCTTTTCATTATACAGGTAAGGTCACACACTGAGGGTCTTATTGCAGACTTAAAATTCGATATGAGCTTCTGTAAGGGAAAAGATAATAACAGAAAATGGCAAAGCATGAAGAGTGTCAGAGGTAACAGAGAACTGTCACCTACTATTTTCAGCAATTTTGCCAGGCCCAGTATAGACCTGGGCTATAGAAATGTACAGAATTGAGCTACAATTGAAAAATGACTTTATGAATCTTTTTAGAGCACATTGTTGAATATCAAAATGAGTTGGAAGTGGTGACACTGACTTAAAAGGCAATCATTTTCCTTCTCCTGTTGGGCTGGATGCAAAATCTCTACTGGAATTCACATAAAGACAATACAGGAGCATGATTTTGTGCTGTAGCATGGTGAGGAAAAAAAAGCTATTAATACTGAACTAGAAGTCCTAGTTCCAAAGATTTCATTATTTTAATGGGCCATTATAGCAATTATGACTCATGCTACAGCTCTCAGAAGGACAAAGCTTTCTTAATTTTTAATTATATTTTTATCTAGGAAAGGGGTACAAGGTAAAGGCAAAATTTTTCAACATTTATTCATCATTATACTAACTATAAATTAGTCTGCATTTCTTTGCCACCATATGGAAGAAGAGAATGTATGTAATCTTCATCCTTAACCTAATTTTCATTCCTGATTTATTCAGTCAAATCACAAATAACTATTCTGATACCGTGACTCATCATTATGAAAAGCAATTCTAATATCACAAACAAGAAATGTTACTGCTGTATGAGTCATTGGTACAGTGTTTGCAAGTCATCACGTATTTATTTATTTTTATTTCTGCAGTGTACGTTAGCAGTGTTACCAATACTGTGAGATAGTAGAATAAGGACACAAAAAAAAAAAAAAAGGGAAATAAGATAGGACTAGTTGAAGTAAAGTGTATCTGCATCAAGCACTGCTGTTGAACTAATTTCACATGATACTATACCAATATCGTCTATGTCAGCATGATACTGCACCACTATGTTGAGAGCAAGGCTTATTAGCAGTGCTATCATCATGATAACACAGCTACTCTATTTTAAGGACTCAGTCTATAATTTTTGTGTTATGCTGTATTCGCTGGACAAATCAGCCTGTCTGGAGCTAGCACAAGACTCTTAGTACTGTGTTCTGTTTCATGCTATAGTCTAAGATGGAAAGAGGAGATACAGATTTTTGCATCAATTTACATCCCAAAAATGCATAGGATTTAAAGTGATTTTTGAATGGTCTGTGCTCATAATTTCCCTTAAAGATTGTGAAAATGTTCACATATCTATATAGATATGTTACCTATCTACACATCTATGTATCTGTCTATCCTAAATGTGGTTCTAAGTAACAAAAATGCTTGACTAGATTTAAGTAGTTCAACTGAGACTAACAGTGTCAGTCTTTAATCTTAATTGATTTTAAAAATAATTTGCTAATCTGGAAAGCGAGTACTGACTCTGTAGTTTACATTTAGGATTAGGATATGTGTGGACTTATTTGTTGGCATTTATCATTACTAATTAAATATATTTTATTAAAGAAGCATTGAGTGCAATGATTACAGATATGCTTTTCAATGTACTACTTTAAATCATTATTAATCATTGTTGTATTCAGGTACTGCCCAGTGACTCAGATCATGAATTCATGATAAATTCTGCTTAAACATATAATGTGAAAAGGAAGGAGCAAAGTTCAAATGATGTTTCCTAACTGTTTCCTGTTTCCTAACTCTAAACAATGTTAAAACTGAGAAATCCGTGGTTAAATTCAGTTCTCAATTCAATTTTGTCTCTGATCACTCCACTGAAGATAATAGGATTCCAAATTATGGTACAACTACTCAGCATAGCTTCAATGGTATTATAGTGAAATAGTAAGTGCAGAAGAAAGTTACATGCAGCAGCTGATTGAAGAATAAATTACTGTTATGCTAGTAGGTGTTCTCAATGATACTGGTAGTTGTTACATTGTGGTGTCTGGTAGATTTGATAAACATTAAATACATTTGTGGTGGATTGACCTTGGCTGGATGCCAGGTGCCCACCGAGCTGCTCTATCACAACCTGCCTCACCATGGTCTTCACCACAGGCTGCAACAGAACCTCTGCTCCTGTGCTTGGAGCACCTCCTCCCCCTCCTTTTTCACTGACCTTGGTGTCTGCAGAGTTGTTTCACATATTCTCACTCCTCTCTTCTGGCTGCAGTTGCGCAGCTGGTTTTCTTCCCCTTCTTAAATATGTTATGACAGGGACACTACCACCGTCACTGATGCACTCTTTCTTGGCCAGCAGTGGGTCCATCTTGGAGCCGGCTGGCACTGGCTCTGTCAGCCATGGGGGAAACTTCTACTAGCTTCTTGCAGAAGCCACTCCTGTAGTCCCCCCACTACGAAAACATTGCCATACAAACCTGATACAACATTATAAAGTTGCTGTAAATGTGGAGCATCCTTTGACTCGTTCTTATGACCACTGTACAACTTATTTTTTACTTTCTTCACTTGCTGCTTTTCTTCTGCCCTTACTGGCACAAGCACGTCTTCATGTTGCAACCCCATCCATTTTCACACAATATTAAAACCAACTTTAGACAAAGAGATAAGTTTCCAAATTAGTTCTGCTGCCTTCAAAGTAGACGTGTTTTGATGTATTGTGATGTGCGTAATAAGTTGATAACTGACAAGTTAGAAGTTTAGCAAGTTTTGGAACCTGCCTAAAGTTATGTTTCAGTGATAATATATAGTCTTATATTTAATATACTATTTTATGTGTATAGTGCCTATACTAACATTTAAAATATGCTGATATTGTTAAAATCTTTCATATATAGTGCATATCTCCACTTACTCTGTTTCTTTATGTTACTATGCCTTACTGACATGGTTTCTTCATGATTTCTTAGTCAAAACATTCCCCTTCTTGTCTCAGTTTCACAAAATTCTTTCACCTTGTCTCAGAAAAAAATATAATTTCTTTGAAACAGTCTCTTATTTCTATGACATATATCTTGCACAGAGAGCAATGCACAACTCAAATGTTTTTGTAATACAGAAAGCGATCATCAATGTCATTATTGTAATATAGATATAATACTGAACTCATGTTGCTGTCTTCAAACATGAGGAATTATACTCCCCAGAGTTGGAAGAAAAGTCAGGATCAATTTCTCCAGTAGATGTGAAAGCTCACGTAATATCTTATTTGAAGGTTAATGCTGGTGTATGATTAGACAGTGAAAAACCCGAGGAACTGTTCTCACAAAATGTCAGCCTCAAATGATGGAAGTCTTTAAAGCGTGGCATTATTCTACCAAATCACTGTTTTCTTAAATCATGAGGATCATGAAATCAACCTTTTATATAAGTTTGGGGTTTTTTTCCTATCTGCCTTAAAATCTCACAAGAATGGGTGTGCTACAGGATTAACTGTAAAGAAAAAATATATATGATATTTTTCTCAGGGAAGAAGTATTCTGCTTGTGTGATTTCAGTCAAATCAGGATCAAAGCCATTTTTTATTTTATTAATGATTTAATTAAACAGAATTCAGTTAATTTTATATCTAGAATCAATATAACCAGCAGAGCAGATAAACCACAACAGTAGATACTTAAAAAATGTTCATAGGCACCTAAAAACTTCTAAATATCCTTCTAGAACTACTCCCAAGAAGCTCTCATCCTCTGCCGCTGCATGCATGTGTGTGCATGCAGGCACAGACACACACGCCACACACACAGTGACAAACACCACCCTCCTGGCCACAGGGGCTACCATCATCCTTTCCCCATCTGTGGACGTTCCTCTCCTTTGAGAGATGCAGCTGTGCCAGCTTTGAGTGCTCCCTTGCTGCTCCGGACACCATGCCAATGCACCCCTGGGTGAAGACGTGTCCTGTGGGTGGCCCTGCACTCTGGAGTCCCTGCATGCTGCTCCCATGCTGCCAGCCCACCACTAGGTGCAGGCGGCTCCTGATGCCCCACAGGGAGCACCGCCCAGCTCTGGCAGAAAATAAAAGTTTCACTGTTCCAGAAAAAGAAAAGTGAGTCAGAGTGTCAGGTCTTGGTTCGCAGGGGGTTTTCCTGAGGTAGGGAAACCCCAGGGCAGTGGAGACATCCACCAGGAGCCGGCAGCCCTTGTGGGAGACGCTGACAAGGCCTGGGCATTGCCAGCACAACCGTGATCACCCCCACACCTACAAAAAGCAGCCTGGGGAGCACAAGCGATCACAGGGCTGTGACCAGAGTGGGCAAACAGGGCGTGTTGTGTCAGCCAGGGTGTGGTGTGGCAGTTTGCATGGGATGGCATGCAGAGAGGGCACCTCTTCGAAGAAGAGTCATTCCACTGGCCAAGTGGGAGACTTGAAGGACACATAACCCAACAACTGGGTACTGTTCTGTGACCACCTGCACAGGTCAAGGGCACTCATCCTTCCTGACCCTCAATGCAGAATGGTGGCCACTTGTCTGAGAGCAAAGGCTGAAGCTCTGGCTGGGGGGTCTGCACCATCTACCCCAGCAAGTGGCTGATGCTTCTGCGCAGACAGAGCTGCTGAAGTGAGAGGCTGCAGTGTGGACGTCAGGCTGCAGGAAGTACCTAGACCTTTCTCCTGAGGCAGGGATGGGCGGCACACCTGCCTGCAGAATGTGTGCCCAGGTGAAGGACCTTCTGCGGCAGGTGGCTGAGCTGCAGGAGGCAATGAGAAGGCTGCGTAGGTTGAGGGAAGCCAAGAAGGAGTTAGATCGCTGGTTCCAAGCACAGTCTGCAGTCGGCCCACAGCTCACAGTCAAACAACCAAAAACACACCAAAAGGAGGGGGAC
This sequence comes from Burhinus oedicnemus, assembly GCA_008921705.1. Taxonomy (NCBI): domain Eukaryota; kingdom Metazoa; phylum Chordata; class Aves; order Charadriiformes; family Burhinidae; genus Burhinus; species Burhinus oedicnemus. The sequence goes on from VFFE01008092.1 coordinate 330,436, forward strand.
CATGAGATGGTGGAGTTCAAGATCCTTAGGGCAGAAAGGAGCACACACAGCAAGCTCACTATCCTGGATATGAGGAGACCAGACTTTGGCCTCTTCAGGGATCTGCTTGGCAGAGTACCATGGGATAAAACCCTGGAGGGAAGAGGGGCCCAGGAAAGCTAGTTAATGTTCAAGGGTCACCTCCTCCAAGCTCAGGAATGATGCATCCCAACAAAATGGAAGTTAAGCAAAAATGCCAGGAGACCTGCATGGACCAACAGGTAGCTCCTGGAGAAACTCAAACACAAAAAGAAAGCCTACAGAGGGTGGAAGCCAAGCCAGGTACGCTGGGAGGAATACAGAGAAATTGAGAAGCCAGGGATCAGGTTAGGCAAGCTAAAGCCCTGAGAGCATTAAGTCTGGCCAGGGACATCAAGGGCAACAAGAAAAGCTTTTACAGGTATGTCCGTGACAAAAGGAAGACTAGGGAAAATGTGGGCCTTCTCCGGAAGGAAATGGGAGACCTGGTCACCCAGGATACGGAGAAGGCTGAGGTGCTCAATGACTTTTTTGCTTTGGTCTTCACTGGCAAGGGCTCTAGCCACACCATCCAAGTCACAGAAGGCAAAGGCAGGGACTGGGAGAATGAAGAACTGTCCACTGTAGGAAAAGATCAGGTTCAAGACCATCTAAGGAACCTGAGGGTGCACAAGTCCATGGGACCTGATGAGATTCATCCGCGGGTCCTGAGGGAACTGTTGGATGAAGTTGCTAGGCCACTATCCATCATAAATGAGAAGTCGTGGCAGTCTGGTGAAGTTCCTGCTGACTGGAAAAAGGGAAACATAATCCCCATTTTCAAAAAGGGGAAAAAAGAAAGACCCAGGGAACTACAGGCCAGTCAGTCTCACCTCTGTGCCCGGCAAGATCATGGAGCAAGTCCTCCTGGAAACTGTGCGAAGGCACATGGAAAATAAGGAGGTGATTGGTGGCAGCCAACATGGCTTCACTAAAGGCAAATTGTGTCTAACAAATTTTGTGACCTTCTACAAAAGGGTTAGAGCATTGGTGGATAAGGAAAGAGCAACTGACATAATCTACCTGGACTTGTGCAAAGCATTTGACACGGTCCTGAACAGCATCATTGCCTCTAAGAGAGACGTGGATTTGATGGATGGACCACTCAATGGATAAGGAATTGGCTGGATGGTTACACTCAAACAGTTTTGGTCAATGACTCGATATCCAAGCTGAGACCAGTGACGAGTGGTGTTCCTCAGGGGTCAGTACTGGGGCCAGTGCTTTTGAGTTTCAGACTTCCAGTACTTAAAGGAGACCTACAGGAAAGATGGAGAGGGACTCTTTATCAGGGAGTGTAGTGATAGGATGAGGAGTAATGGTTTTAAACTGAACGAGGGTAGTTTTAGATTAGATATTAGGAAGAAATTCTTTACTGTGAGGGTGGTGAGACACTGGAACAGGTTGCCCAGATAATCTGTGGATGCCCCATCCCTGGAAGTGTTCAAGGCCAGGTTGATGGGGCTTTGAGTAACCTTGTCTAGTGCAAAGTGTAACTGCCCATGGCAGGGATCTTGGAACTAAATGATCTTTAAGGTCCCTTCCAACCCAAACCATTCTATGATTCTATGAAATAAGAAAGTGAAGAAGTTATTTTTGTGATCCTACCCTTGCATTAATCCAGTAGTTTCATTTGGACATCAACTTTATTTAGAGCCAAATGTGTTTAGTTACTGAGCATTTCAAAATTTATCAGAAAATAAGTAACTTCCATATGAAAGACTTCTTTCTAGGTTTACAAGCCTTTTCACTTTTCATTTCTTTTTGCTAAAGATATAGAAAGTCATTGTTACAAGTCAGGATTTTCATCCAACTATCATTTTGGTCTTGATTCTGTTTCCCTTCTATCCTTCTTCAAATACTTATTTTTATACCCCCATTTTTAGGAAAATTCTTTTTTATTTAATTTGAGTAAGAACAATTGCGTCCTGCACAATTTTAATTAATTTGTCATTCTATCAACATTCATCCATTAAATTTGTTCTTTTTTTCTTTTTTTTTTTTCTTGGAATAACATTCTTTTCCTCTGTTGAACAGTGCGCTATAAGGTTGCAGTCTTGCCATCAATACTCCTGTGAATATTTCTTACTTAGAAAATCTGCCTAGTTTTACAGTCTGTGTCTATACTGCCAAATAATATTAGAGTTCATTAGCTGTTCCACAGACTAGCTTTCACAGTCTGGCTTCTCTTCACTCTTCTTAGGCTCTGGTGAAGACTAAACATGTCTTTTCTTCCTTATTCCAGTCCCTGCTCTCCTCTTGCTCCCAGTTGTGCACCTCTGTCCTTGAGGTGCTCTTATTTCTGTGTATTCAAACCATAACCAGGGAAAAAGTTAACAGTTAAAGGGTGTGGATGAGCAAACATTTCATCCCCTGAGTTGTTCCTGGTCTTTTATTATTTGGCAGTGTAGATACACCTGGTGGAACTCTTTCACTGACAACTCCGAAGGGTCAGCACTTATATCTGCCCTCATTGAAGTGGAAAATAAATAGAATACATAATCTGAAGCCATTTGTGCCCTAGTGTTTCAGACACTGTCATCCTTCCTCTCTATGCCTCTCCAGTCCAGCCTACGTTCAACCAGTATCACCAAGAAGATGAGAGCTCTAGGACAGTTGTTTATCAAACCCAAAGAAAAGTAGGTTACTCTAAGCTGTGTTAGATAAAGTTATCCACATTTGCTAAACTGATTTTGTCAGCTATTGAGACTTAAAATATTTATAATTAGAAAACAGTATTTGAAGTCATTAATTTAGCTATGTTGAATTTGATATTTCAGCACATTTAAAGGAAAAATGAACTATCATCTGTATGAATGCAAAAGCATTTCGGATACAGTGGTTTACTAAATGAGCAGTCACAGTTTTATAACTTTTTTCAACAAAAGGCTTTGTAGTATATTCTGTGCCAAACGAATAGGTACCAAAATAAAATACATTACTCAGCAAATTTCATACACTCTTTCGTGCTAAATAGAGACTGTGTGTTTGCAGGGTATTTTCTGTCAACATATTTTGTATCACAAGTGGCAGCTTTTAGTTTTTATTAAGATGTCATATTTCATTTTTAAACAATTTGACAACCTTGATATTAACATATACTGGAAAGAATATAAAGTATGTAATGCCTGTCCACTTAAAGGATACTCGACTCAGGTCACAGACAGTGTCAGATGCATCAGAAAATAGAAAAACTTTGTTTTGTGTTTTTTTTTGTTTTTGTTTGTTTGTTTGTTGTTTGTTTGTTTGTTTCCAAAAAGGTGGGGGGGTTTGTTGTTGTTGTTTTTTGTTTTTTTTGTTTTTTTGTTTAAGTATTTTAGCTGTAGTAACTGAGTGTTTGGACAGATGACATATGATTTCATTAAACAGTTATTATTACTAGTATTCTTTAATCCATCGTGTCAGCTGTACACAGCAGAAAACATTTGGAAAAGTTGTAATGAAAGCATAAACTGTAACTGAACTTAAAAGACTTTGTTTAAACTTTTCATGTACAGTGAATAAAAGAATGACTACAAATTTGGAAGATCATTTGCATTTCAAAGGAAAGGCAAGCTATAATAATACATGAGAAAATAAATTTCAGAAAAAGGAGTATTTCAGGAAGATTATTTTGTTTCTGTTTTTCAATGTCAAAATCTGTCTTTTCAGCCCTTTTTCTTCATGTTCCCAGTTTCTGCTAGTCTCCTTCATAGCTGGCATAACTTGCCTTCCCTTAGATTATCCTCCCAAAATTTACTTTCTGAAATTCCTCGAACAGCACTTTCACTCAACTTCCTGAAAGTCCTCATATGGGTACCAGCCTGTTTTCACTTTGCTGCCTGCCTGCTCCCATAACAGTACACCTTGTCATCAGTTCACCATTTTTGTCCTGTGACTTCCAGTGATGCATTCTAGATGATCTGGTTTCAAGCTCAATTGTCAGGTCAAAAGAACTGGCAGCAGGGAGGCAGTTCGTTTGCAGAGCACATGCCAGGCAGGTGTAGTGAGCTTCCAGAAGCTAGGAGGCAAAGAAAGTTGGATTCACTCCAGGCAAAAATTCTGTCCTACTTTTTTGCCAGGTCCTCTACACAAGTTGGTCTATCTCATTCTACAACTAACAGGCTTTGAAGAGGCTAAATATCACCCATCGCCTCTGGGGAAGGTGGTCTTGGCTCCGAGCAGTCAGAAGCGAGCTGAAACTCAAAAGATTCTGTTCTTTTATGTACTGTATTTGCTACTTGTGTTGGAAGGTAGAGTGGTAAATTTAAAGAAATTGGAGAAATAATTATTCTAGTTTGCCTTTCGTATTCAGTGGAGTGAGATATGCACTCCATAGGACAGTTTATCTGTACAGCTAGGTGGGTAAATAAGATAGATCAGACTAATTTCTCTCTAAGGACACCTATTTTTCTCTATTGAATATAAAAGAAGGTAAGGACAGTAATTTCAAATATTGATGTTTATCTCTTAGACATCAAGACACATTGCAACTGAATATGGATATATATTAGTTAGGGAGTTAAGGTTCACTGTGATGGGAATGTTTAGATGGCTGGTAATTCAGTCCAGTTTCCAACTTCAAATCAACACAGCTGGACTGATGTTGACAATAGACATGGCCCATTACCAAGTGTTATCACTGTCTGTGTGAAGCAGTCATTCTTTGATGATCACAACCTACATCAGCTGAGAGTACACAGTACCACAGAGTGGATGCTGTGTAGTTACTGCCGATAGCTATGGACCTTGCCATGTTCTTAGTCACCAAATAAAAACTGGCCAGATGTGAGTGCTCTTCGATGAGAAAAAACAGAATTGAAGTGACCAAACTCTCTTTCCCATCATTCTTCTCACCACTGCTTTGTTTATGCTCCTGGCTCCTTCCCCATAAGAAAGGGAGGGGTCTTATCTTCTCTTAACATAGTTTGGCTTATTCTGGGGACTAAGAGTGGTTCAGAATGTCAGGCGTCTTTCCTATTTCTTCTGCATCCTTTGTTTTTATCTTGCAGATTTTACTGCTTGCACATCTTTTCCAGTTCTCCTTCTGAGCAATTACGCCACAAGTTTTGTTTTGCTTCTTTACCATTGTGTGTTACTTAAATACTTAAACTATGCTACAAAATGTCAATGCACTGCTGCTGGACATGTTATTTTGGTGTGCTTATTTCTGGGTTCAGGGCAAATAAACACAATTTATGCTTTACTTAGTTTGCAGTCTGTTCTGCTTCCTAAGTGCAACAGACCTGTACTTTGGCTTACTAATCTGGCACAAATCTACTTCCTTCTCCAGATATGACAGTGAACCATAAAATCTGAGAACAAAATCTTTCACTACTATTATTCTAGAGATAAACACATCTAGTGTGCAAACATATGTACCCCTGTAAAAACAAACAAACAAACAAAAAATAAACTCCCCTATGAGTAAGTATTCTCTTTCTGCTCTTTCTAGATAGCTTAACTTGGAAACCGTAATACTCAGACAAGTGAATAAAGACTTCATACAACATCTACCTTCAAGTTAAATCCATGACCATTTGTTTCCTTTCCCTATATAGATCAGCTTCTTTAGCAATCAATAACAGTTTTCCCAGCAAAGGTATTCTCTAGCCATTTTAGACAGTTTAAATGCTGTATCAGCTTGTCATTAATTTGTCTGTTGTCACTGAGATGTAGCAGGTCACACTATTCATAGTTTAAGCATTACCATAGGGTCTGTTAGACAGGACACTATACCATATAACCTATCCTGTCTCCTGCAGAGCATACTGGGCAGAACTCATATAGACTGATCGAGCTATAGCAAAATCCTATTGTTCTGATATTACTCTAGCCCCTGTGGTTCAAGAATTTTAGCTAATAGCAGGAAACCAGCTCCTTTCACAGCTCCTGTGGAGTTCTGCTCAATAGTCTGGCAAGAGAGAGTAGCATCTTCAATAGATTTCCCTGAAAGTATTTGTTGCTGACAACTTGCCTTTAGCTGTCAAACTGGAAAACTGCCTCCACCTAAGTGACTGACCAGCCAGATATATTTAGGTTTCTATTTATAAAAGGGCAGACTTTAAAATAACAAATGTAGTTTTTCTCTGTCTAGACATAACCACAGGAAGTGTGAGATATGACAAAAATTATGCAATGTGTGTCACCACTCTGACAGATGTACAGGTGCACTTGGCAAGAACCTTTTAGTGAAAATCCCAGTGAAATCACAGACGCTTTCATTTTCACCTGCTCTTTTGGTAAACACCTGTGAGCTGCTGGCACATATTTGGCAGAAGTGGTGGGGAACTCGGATAATCTTCCTTAGGCCTGTGAACAGTGCTGTCATTTGAGACTTTGAGCAACTTTGCACCAAGTGGAATTGACGTACTCTGTGCTTTTAGAATAAGAAACCTTTTGTATTTCAAACAGACTTTATTTGCACTTACTTGTGTGTTGTGGTTTAACCCCAGCTGGCAACTAGGACCGTGCAGCCTCTTGCTCCCCCCTACCCCCAGTGGGATGGGGCAGAGAATCAGAAGAGTAAAAGTGAGAAAACTCGTGGGTTGAGATAAAGACAGTTTAATAACTAAAGCAAAAGCCATGCACACAAGCAAAGCAAAACAAGGAATTCATTCACTACTTCCCATCGGCAGGCAAGTGTTCAGCCATCTCCAGGAAAGCAGGGCTCCATCACACATAATGGTTATTCGGGAAGACAAAATGCCATAACTTCAAACGTCCCCCTCTTCCTTTTTCTCCCCCCAGCTTTATATACTGAGCATGACATCATATGGCATGGAATATTCCTTTATCAGTTGGGATCGGCTGCCCCAGCTGTGTCTCCTCCCAGCTTTTTGTGCACTCCCAGTCTACTTGCTGGCAGGGCAGTATGAGGAGCAGAAAAGGCCTTGACTGCTTAGCAACAACTAAAAACATTAGTGCGTTATCAACATTATTCTCATCCTAAATCCAAAACATAGCATTATATCAGCTGCTAGTAAGAAAGTTAACTCTATCCCAGCAGAAACCATGACAATGTTTTAAATTGAATAATAAGAATAAAAGCATGTGATAAGCAAGGCAAGCCACAGTTTAGGAAGCAGAATAATAAACATTTCTGCAGATCTTGATCCACGCACATTTTCAAAATATTGAAAGTCTGCAGGAAGATGGGCTTTTGTGATTCGGGTGAGGATGCAAGCCTTGGCTTCCTGCTGACTTCTCTTTAAAAGCTCTTTGGCATTAGTCAAATATTTATCTCATACATCATTCTCTTCTGTGGGTAAAAGAGGGAAATAACTTTTCAAAACAAAGTATTTTGAAAAGAAATCAAAATGTCTGAATTCCTCATGGAACAAGGATTAGGAAAAAAACAGTGAAAATTTATAACAGAATCTCACATAATCTAACTGAAGGCCTTCAGATGTTAAGTGTCTGATTTATGCTACTTACACAGGGTGTCTCAGGGTGGAATTAACTGTCTTTAGGAAGAATTTCCTTTAAGAAGGAAGGAAACCAACATTTCTACCTTAAAGTAGAGATATCACTTTTAAATCCTTGAAGTTGGATTTTATTAATTACACCCTAGGGGTTTGTTCTAAGTACTTTAAATGTAATATACGCTTTTTCAGAGCAGTTCAAGATGGGAGAATTGTGCCAAACAGGCCAGTCAACGTAATTTTATTGGATGCCAGCATTTCCTGAACATCCATCCATAAAGAAATCCAGCCACAACCATGTGGATACGGTAGCTCGAATCCATACGTTGTGCCACTGTCTAGGTTCAGTCCTTCTAGAAAATCCTAGGAAAAAGTTCCTTAGAGAAAGAAGGCTGATACCTAGTAGAGATGTCTTGTAAAAAACTTTTATAAAATTTTAAATGTCAGAATTTGAATAATTTTTGCACTAGTCTGGGAACAGAAATAAATACAAAAATTTTGTCATTTTGTACATGCTTATCTGAAATTAAGTGAATAACGATTTTAAGCAACGCAATAAAAAACCCTCAGATAATGTTAAGGACAAAATTTAAAAAAAATATTTACTATTAGTTAAAGCAAATGTAAAAAAAATCAAAAACTTTTTTATCAGATTTCAGAAAAAAAAAAGAACCAGCTTGTTTTAAACATCTTATTTTGATGGTGTTGCCTTCCCAATATAAAATTGATCTGTGAATCAAGTTTTTCCTAACCAGCTCTAAAAATGATTCTCCAGTTTTTTTAAAACAGTTTGCTATTATGGTTTTCTGCTAGGCTGTATTTCAAAGTACTATACATGTGTCTGGATGTTCAAAACAACATTAGGTTTTTTTCAAGAAAATCTAGGTGTATAACAGCTAATTTTAATATACTTCTAAATATTTAAAATAATAAAAAGTTTTTAAGTAATTGAAATTTACTCTACCTTTTTTTTTCTATTTTCACTTTTCATTCACTTCCTCAGTTTCTATAAATCTGTGCTTATTCCTATTTGCTTATATTGTTAAACCTTAATTATATATGTATAGGCATGTACATATGTATGTATGTAATTAATACAACTTGTAACTTCCAAGACTAGTTCAGACACTCAGTTTCTCATTATATTCCCTTCTGAATTTTCCCCCTTTTTTTTTAGATATCTGTCACAGATGGAGTGACGCACTTCACTCACAAGAGAGAAACAATATATTTATTGATCTAAAACAGCGATTTAACAAAGTTTGACTGTAAATGTAACAGTAGTTTTACAAGGTTCGAGATGGCAAGGTACACTTAGTTATTTACTGCATAGAGGACAGGGTCAGACAGAACTGTCAGGCAGACCCACTGAATCACGAAGTTCAGAGAGGACCCCCTTGTTTTCTAAACTCCTTCTCAGAGAGGAGTCTAGGTGTGGCTAGATCCAGTCCTAGTCCCAGACTTGGCCAACAGTTTATGTCTAAAGGATTATATATGCACAATCAATCCTTTATACCACTTAGCTAAGATTTCAAAGTTTAGCATGCTATTAGTCACTTACCGAGGACCTGTTGCACCAAGGAATCTCTGAATCTCGAGAGGTAACCTTGAGAGGTGTCCCTGCTCAAGGGAAGATCCTGGTGTGCAGCCTGCTGCCCTGCAGGAGAGCTCAAAGGACTCTTGGGCTGTTCACTATTTATAGAGGTAAGATGATTGACTTATAGTCATATTTGTATATGGACCACAGTATCAGTACTATGGCTAGGTGGACAAGTTAGCCCTTGGCTATTGTGTCGTTATCTGTCTACTCTGAATCAATGCTGAGCTGAGTGCAGCCGCCACGATCAGATGCACCCATTAAGACCACCACTGGTGGTTCCTGCTTGGGTGGGGTTACAGGATATAAGAGTCAGGTTGGGAGGAGCAGGGGGCACACCGTCACAATATCTTCCTACTCTGTTAAGATCTTTATGTCTCAATCCAGGTTTCTAACCAGGCCACTTTTCTGATGATTCAGTTTGTCATTGGAGCAATTCAAATACTGACATTAAGAAATGGACACTCTGCTCTTTCATAGTTTCCTTATTCCCCATGTCTTAAATCTTCTTATTTTATGCCTGTTCTTTTCAACATATTTTTCTTTTCTCTCCACCATTCCTGTCTGTTACCTCTCTTGCTTTTTCCTGATTTTGTCCATTTTCTCTTTGTAATTTTACATTTCTTGTATCTTACAATATTCCTATTCTATCTTTAATCTTTCCATTCCAATTCCATTCCAATCCAGTGAGCTCATTTTTCAAAGAAGCAGTAAAGCCTTTGCTATTTTGGATTTAGCTTCCAAACAAGCAAATTTAGTGAATGAAGTCAGAACTGTCCCTTCTCCTTTGTGATAAATATTCCTCTTTTCACAAGCTACAGGGGCTGGAGTGAAAGTGTGGGATTTTTTCTGCTCTACTGTTAATAATAAGAAAGGCAACTTTTCAGAAAGAAAGTAAACAATATAGATAAGTTATCAAAGGACTCTTATTCAATAAATGTGCTGCTATAGGACTGAATATAGGAAGTAGAAATAGAGATGAATTACCCACTGTTCTAAACAGTGATTTTCACTTTTTCTCTAACGTAACTGTCCTGGTTTCAACTGGGAAAGAGTTAATTTCTCTTTCTAGTGATTGCTATGAAAGGAATGTCAATAATACCTATTGTTTTTAGTTGTTGCTAAGTAATGTTTACATTATTCAAAGACTTTTTTTCAGCTTCCTTGAGAAGAATAGAAAGAATGATGGAATGGCCAATGAAATATTCCATCCATACCATAAACGTCATGCTCAGTATACAAATGGGGTTTAGCTGGGGGGGTGGGAATCCACAATCACTGCTCAGGACAGTGCCAATTCACTAAGTGGTGAGAGTGTCTAGTGTTATTACTATTATTGTTATTATTAGTGTTATTATTAGTGTTATTTTTCCTTTTTTTGATATTTTTCTATTAAACTATCTTTATCTCAACCCATTATTTTATTTTTCCTTTCCCTTCCATTTCTCCTTCTTCTCCCTTGTGGGGGAAGGGAGGGTGAGCAAGTGGCTGCATGGTGGGAGTTAAACCATGAAAGTAACATATGCTATATTTTTATGGTTAATGGCATAAACACAAAACTTCAAAGTAATTGTTTTTTCTAGGTTTTTGTTGTTGTTGTATTTTGTTGTTTGGGTGTCTTTTGTTTTTTCTTTTTTACTAAATAAAAGTCAATCATATAGTATGAAACTATGACCTTTGTTATGGCATGCAAGCAGATAACTGGAGCCTGATGTAAATTTTAGCTAATAAAACATGAGAAATTGCTAGAGATGACATTAGAAATGACTGGACATTACAGGTAAAGGGGCAAGAAGCTGAAAAATAGTGCTGTGAGCGATGGCCAGATAACACAGCTAGTTCAGGGGGGGATATGCAAGAGATGGCTGAGCTTTCAGGAAAGCACTGGGGGCCTGCTGGGGAAAAGAATCTTACAGATGGGTGATGTTAGCAGTTATACTAAATGTTTCTGCTCACATGTTATGTTCTGACTAATATTTTCACTATCAAACAGATATAAGAGTTAGAATAATGAGTCTGTACTGAATTTGGTCTTAACACAAAAGAGTCTAAACTGATTTCATATGATCTGGAACACGAGGGGGAAAAAAAAAACCAGACAAACCCCGTTTCTGTAAGCCAGGGGCTGCAACAGTATCTCATCAGACTGGACATATATACAAAAGTGACCTCAGGATTCCCGCTGACGAATGTAGCCAGGAAGAGAAATAACAAGCTTGCTCTCCTAGAGGGAAAATGATTCCTCATTGCTTTGTTAGTTGGCACTATCTCAACTGATGAAAAGGCACTTTTGGCAGTCTATATGGAGATTATGTTTTCATCCTTCTGGCGAAAATGAAAATAATGATGAGAAAAGAAATCAGAATCAGCAGTGACAGAGCTCAAGAAATGTTGAGACAAAAGAAGCAGTAGCAATCACTTATCCACCAGGACAAGATTCAGCCTAAAATCAGGACCAGACTAAATCTGAAATGACTTAAAAAGGGCATTCACCAAACAGAAATTACTAAATGCAAAATACCAACATACTCTGTCAGTGCCTCCTTGATGATTCTTCAAACTTTTAAAAACTTTAAAATATCTATTCTCACACTATTAATGACATGCTTGAATTTACAAAGATTTCTTCACAGAGAAATCAGTAGAAGCCCAATCATAGAATCAGTCATAGAATCATAGAATCATAGAATGGTTTGGGTTGGAAGGAACCTCTAAAGATCATCTAATCCAATCCCTCTGCCATGGGAAAGGACATCTTTCACTCAATTGGGTTTGTCAAAGCTCCATCCAACATGACTTTCAACACTCCCAATGGTGGCACACCCACAACTTTTCTGGGCAACCTGTTCCAGTGTCTCACCACCCTCATTGTAAACTATATCTTCCTCATGCCCAATCTAAATCTACCCTCTTTCAGTTTAAAACCATTGCCCCTTGTCCTGTTGCTGCAGGCCCTGGTAAACAGTCTCTGTGTCTTTCTTATAAGCCCCTTCAAGTATTGAAAGGATGCAATAAGGTGTCCCCAGAGCCTTCTCTTCTTCAGGTTAAACAGCCCCAATTTTCTCAGCCTTTCTTCAGAGGAGAGGTGTTGCAGGCCTCTCATCATCTTCGTGCCCTTGTCTATACCAGGTCAAACAGGTCCATGTCTTTCCTGTACTGAGAACTCCAGAGCTGGACAGAGTACTCCAGGTGGGGTCTCACCAGAGTGGAGTAGAGGGGCAGAATCACCTCCCTTGACCTGCTGGCCATGCTTCTTTTGATGCAGCCCAGGATGCAGTTGACCTTCTGGGCTGCGAGCACACATTGTCAGCTCATGTCTAGCTTTTCAACCACCAGTACCTGCAAGTCCTCCTTGGTAGGCCTGCCCTCAATCCCTTCCTCCCCCAGCCTGTATTCATACCAGGGGTTGTCCTGACCCAGATGCAGGACCCTGCACTTGGTCTTGTTGAACCTCATGAGCTTCACACAGGCCCACTACTCAAGCTTGTGCAGGTCCCTCTGGATGGCATCCTGTCCCGCACCACTCAGCTTGGTGTTGTCTGCAAGCTTGCTGAGGGTGCACTCAATCCCACTCTCTATGTCATTGATGAAGATATTAAACAGTACTTGTCCCAGTACGGACCCCTGAGGGACAACAACATAGTTCAGTAAGTCAAACAGATTTTGTTTTAGCAAAAAACACTGCTAAAGAAAGTCTGAGAAGCAAATAAAATAGTGATCTATCTGTGGATGAAAAAATCATTCCAGGATATTGTCTCAATAGCAGCCAATACAAACTTTGATATCAAAAGGTGCATGCCCATTGACATCTATGACCTCAGGAATACCACAGTAGGCAGCATAGAATAAGAAACAAAAAGACTATGGAAAAAACAAAATCTATTAGAAAGGACAAACCAAAGACACTAAAAAGATAGTGCAAGAATAAAATGATTTTGTGTTTCGAAGAAAAGTAATTTTGTATTCAGGTAACATAGCATGAAGAATTTAAATCTCAAGTATGAACACAACAAAAGAACATGCATGAATATCTGTGGCACTTTGATGCAATTTGATAAGCTGAGTACAGGATGAAAACAGATTAGTGAATGAACAGTGTTGGCTGAGACTTTCAAGGCATCATAGAACTGAAGAAACAAATAATAGACTGTTTCTTGTTTTTAGAGGAGGCTCCCATTTCCTCCAGCATCAGTTCGCATGCAAGATATTCACAAGATTCTGCACAATGATGTTAAGCTATTTTTGCTCATAGGCTTTGATAGCATCGTATACATGCTCTGCCTTAGCAGATGGTGTTTAATTCTAATCTTCTATTCTGTGGAAACAATACCACACAAGTGAAGATTTGCCTTGAGGTTGTCTGTGCAATATTTCATTGGCTGACCTCTCAGCCATTCACTGTATTTTAACAAGTGACAGAAAATAACTTCAGGCAATCTCTCTCCTGATACACATACCAGATGCCTGGACGAGAACAGACAAGCCTGCAGGATCATTGCTTTGATGCTCAGTATTTGACAACACTCTAAAATATTAGTGTTTGGAAGCTTATCCTACCATTTCATACCAGCAAGGGCATGAAGAAAACATAAATTGACTAAGATGATTGATGTGGTGGCTGAAGACTGTTCAAATTTTATAGCTGTACAGAAGAATGATGATTATAACTGGGCCATGACAGATTTTAGACAAAAGAAAGATTTTAATAGTTCTTTAAGTATATGCACAAGTAATAGCATGCTTATTTTTTCCTCTTGAAATGTGACAAAATTGTTGTGAAGATAGCTACCCAACAGGGAGCATTTCAGTATACATCCCCTATGATATAGGACATTTTGGATGGAAGAAAGAAGTCCGAATGGCATCGTCTTGGCTCTCGCAATTTTTCCTTGTCTACAGAATATAACTGGGGAGCTTTAGGTATAGCACAGTTTTTTTCTGAAAAGGATTCATGCTCTAAATTGAAAATGAGTGAGTTTCTTTCCCCTTCAGTGTGTCAGGAAAAAAAAGAAATCCCAAGTATCTATAATTTATCTTTGTCAAAACCAGTTAAATATTGTTGTATTCAAAAGATCTTTAATGCAAGTGAGCTATTAATGGGGAAAAAAGATTGATAGGTTCTAGTTATGACAAAATATACTGTAGTGATTTACATAAACTTCACTTATTTCTTGAATGCTTATGATATTGAGTCTTACTTGGGATTTCGGTTGGCAAATATTGTATAACTTAATACATATCTTCACATAATAACTTCTGCTTACCCTTAAAGTTGTGGAAGGTGTCCCTGCCCATGGTAGGAGGGTTGGAACAAGGTGATCTTCAAGGTCCCTTCCAACTCTAACCATTCTATGATTCTATGATTAAATAAAGTCCAGAGGAGAATAAAAATTGGGAAAAAGCAATATATGAAGTAAGACTGCAGAGTCCTAATGTAGGTGTTATATATTTTTGTTTACTTCTGAGCTCATTGTGTGAGATGTTTTTTTAGTCAATGGACTCACTTCAGCTGTCTAAATACTGATGGCTATTTTTGATGCTTTGGGGTTTCTGTGGCATCAGCACAAAACTGGCAGACGTTACAAAAGACCTGTGGGAGAGTTGTGTTCTTCTGGAGTGGCAGATGGAGGTCAGGAGAATACTTAGACTCATAAAATGGCACCAGGCATCTTTGTCCAGGCAATTTATTTTACCAGTAGTTGAGGGAGTCAAAAGACCTTAGAGAATTAGTCAGCTTAAAAAATGTAATTGTCTATAGCCACAGCGTTTCTGAAAGGTTATATACTTTCTGGTACTTCACCAATGATTGAAGGAAAATGAGATCTTGTCAGCTGTATGAGTAATCAATTCTAATTATTCAGTTTGACTTTCTGAAAAGACAGGAGCTTCCTGCTACATAAGTAGTAGCTCCTTATACAGAAGCACATAACTGAGAAAAATTATCAACTTTATTTTAAAATTTCCATGATAGAAAATACTTTAAAATCACTGCAAATTTCCTTGATGGCTAGTTACTGTCACTCTTAGAAAGTTTGGTTGGTTTTCCAGTTGTTATAGCTTCCATTGCCATTCCTTGCTTTTCTGCTATACTGCACAGCTATCTGATTTCAAATTCTTGTTCCTCATGTAGGTCATAGACTTATAGTCTGTGATTTATTCAGCCATTTAATCTTGTTCAGAATAAACTAGATTCATGCAGACCTTGAATTGCTCACAATAAGGCACATTTTCTGATCCTTTAATGATTTTCCTGTCTCTTGTCAGGGTTTTTTTCATATCTCGGTATTCTTGAAATGGTTCTTACATACCCAAAAGGGTTCTTTTGAAGTGTTTAAATCTGAACTGATGAGAACATTCAAAAGTAGTCACTCCAACACTGGTTGTTGATGTAATACAACCTTGTTATTTAATATCTCTGTGATATTATCCTATATCCTAGCTAGTTCTAGACGATCCCTGTAACAATACTTGGAATGTTGACCTTTTTTCTTCTTTTTTTCTCTAGCTATTTCAATTCTACTTTTGCTTTCTGTGGAAATTCCAGAGATATAATCAAATCCTGTTCTTACAGAAAAATCAACATTGTACCATTCACAACTTGTACCAGAAGATGTAAATTAGGAGTTCTGACAGCTTCTTGCTTAAAGGAATGGTGTGCATTCAGAACTTTGAATGAGATTTAGTTTTAGAAAATGTGCTCCTTTTTTCCATAGATTCTCTCAATATAATAACAATTAAATATGTGGCTTAAATCTGTTGAACAAATATCATTGCACCATGAGCTAAAATAAGCTTGAACAATGACATAGAGTAATTTCCTTATTAAGGTAGACAAACACTTTGTATGTTGTGCACAATATATTGATTGCTTTTCAGTGGGATGCTATATAATTTCTTACTGATCAACTCTGACCTACTTGTCATCAAGAAATCATCTTCATAGATGGTTACCATAGTAAAATAACAGAATTTAACATGGAAGATCAATTTTGAACTTCAGACTGACATCTCAGGAGAACACAGCAAGGAATATTGAAGCCAAGAAGATGCCTTAGGAAATAAATTATCCAGAGGCACAAAGAATTCACTGCTAATAGAAAGACTGTTTCTAATAGTGAATTTTTATGCCCGCTGCAGAAGCCACCAGCTGGAATTTTTCTTACTACATGCTTAGGTGTGTGCTCAATTTTTTTTATTTCCCTCTCCCCACCCCTCGAGGGTCCTAATGTTACTGTCTCTGACTTTCACATTATGAAAGCTGAGTCAAATACTCAAAACATTTATTCCAGAAGTTAACCTGGGAGAGCCTTGCAGATGGATTCTTGTCTTTGATACTTTTTGTTGTGTCTGGATCCCACAATGAGAGATATTACATGGATAAAATCTAAGTAGTACAGTGTTTCTGACAGTTTCAGACATCTGAGTGCTAGTACCTTTTCTAAGTACAGGTATTCAGACGAGGATATCTATATAAAGGAAATGCAGAAATAACACCTAAAAAGTGGGTTTTTTTGTTTTCCACATATATGTTCTGACCAAGGCTACAGAGCTATCTGTGTATCACATCCCTAATCATAATGTGTATGTGTGACAGCAACTACAAAGGAGGCTTAGTAGGCAGTGCATAGAGCTTCACAAAACAGGGCTTCAACAAAATTGAGCCAAATCTATAAACAGTACAATAAAAGCTGAAGGTTTGATTACATATGCCTGAAAACCAGGTTAGTTAAGAGGACAGTATTTACTCTGATTACCAATGTCACTTATTTTGGACAACAAAGAAAGGCTAGAATTTGTAAAGGTCTTTTGCTTATATTTAGGCATATTTGTGTGGTGTTCCCTCATTGTGTGACATTATTGTTTCATTTAATATGGAACCTATTTCATTATTTCATTGAACTTCTTTGCACTGATATTAAAAAGATCATCATCTCACTAAACATATATTGCACTAAAATGTAGGGAATGTTTGATAACAATCTTTAAAGTTGTTTCCCAAGTAGCAGATATGCTCCATAGCTCAATTTTGTGCAAGTGGCTTTGAAAACAACATTGAAATGACTCAGATGAACAAATACCTATACTATTTATTAGAAAAAATAATTACATAGTGTTTTTAGCAACATTGGGGAGATTCTGAAAATATAATTATGGATGTGTCTTAGATGTCGTGTCTGAAGAATTCTTCTCCTTGAAATGCAACCCTTTCTTACTCTGCTCTTGAATTACTACTTGCAAAGACTCCTACATTAATTCTGTATTTCAAACACAGTCTTGGCCCACACAATATCCATAGATCATGAACAGAAATCTGTCATTAGGCATAGGTTTTCAGCAAGCTTTGGGCTTGAATTTTTATAGTGCTTAAAAAAAGATTACTGCCGGCACTCTGTATTATTCTGGGAATGAATCAATGGAGAAAATTGATACTCCTATAGCACAGAATAAAGTGTAAATAAGTTAGAAACCTACATTGCTAATTGCCCTGTGTGATATTGCTCACTGATTTGTCTTCTACATGTACACACACACACAAATCTTTCAAACTAAAAATGGCAAAAAGTTTGAGGCTTATTTTACACAACATGACTAAACAGAAGGCTCTAAAGAAAATGACATCAAGACAGAATTTGCTTAAAAACCAGCTTTAAATATTACAGGATTTCACAATAGAACAGGTCATAATGAAAAGAGTGAGTAATACATACTCAGCTAAATTTGAAATTATGTTTTGGAATTTTGTTATAATAAAATATTTCATTCTATGTATCATATTTCATGATATGACAATAAATTATTATTTCATTCTATGAATTAAATTGTTTATCTCATTCTATGTATTGCGAACATTAGCTAATCAATTTTTATTCTTTTAAAATCCTGCTAATGCAAAAAAGGATAAACAGCTTAGTGACAGAGCTCTGCAAAGGTTGTACTTAATTTTAAGCTACATTATGACTAATCAAATTAAGAACAAGGTCAATGAACATTTAGAGCTGGATCCAGTATAGAAGACAGGAGCTTGTAGCTGAAGCACAATGTTTTATTTTAGGTAGAAGGCTCTCATGATGCAATAAGAAACTGAGGCATTTGAACTCTGCACAATATACAAAGAGGGCTGGGCATCTCAGGGGGGTGGTCCAAAAAGACAGGTATGTTGATAAGAGTTGTATCCCATCTTCTTCTCCAAGCCTCACTTACATTCTTGGAAAATCGCTTTTCTCGGATTTCAGATATGGATCCCACTTGATTTGTATGAACCTATATCACAGATCATGTTTAGTGAGCCACCAGTTTTTTATGAAATAACCTAATTAATTGTTAATTACTAAGAAATAATCTTGGTTTATCCTTAGCTAGAAGGTGTTCAAATCTGTATTTCTGGCATCCAGGAGTTCAAATCTGTATTTCTGACATCTAGGATAGTTTCTTACCACCATGCTGTAGACAAAGTAAAAGAGACTGAAATTTACATCTTTTAAGTTGAATCCAGTTCATTACTTTGCACTTCTTCTCATGTCAGAAAAAAGTGAGTTTTAGAAAAAGAACCAGATTAAGGAAGATTGCTAGGAAGAGTGAGAAGAAAGTAATGTGTTAATATCAATGCACACCAAACTGGATTAAGAGGGACAAGAGAAAGAAATAGTACCATAATTAAAACAAGCAAGTAAGAAAAAAAACGCAGAAACATGTGGAAGGTTCACAGTATGAAGGAAAGAAGCTAAGATAACTCTAATGCTATATTACAGATGTCTGAGAAGTACCCCGTGCCATGGAAGAAAATGTATTTAAATAATATTTGGGGGAAAAAAGCTGGAATTTTTGAAACTATGCATCTTAACAGCCAATATTGTGCTTCTGAGACTTAGAAAGGCTGACTAAATTTCTCAAAAATAAACTTATATTGTGTCATATGATTTAGATGCCTTAAAGTTGAAGCTCTTCAAAAGATTGGTATGAAAAGGTTTTCTGTAAAAATTTGATCTTAATTTTTGTTTTTAATAAACTTCAATACACAAAAATACTTCACTGACATCTTTAGAATATATTTTAAAATGATACACAGCACTTCACTCATAGAGAACGAAAACAGCTACTATAAATGTTATAACAGCTGTAGGAGATCAGACTGTCATTTTAAGTAGAATTATTTTTACTTTTCGTAGAAACATATTCCTTTTGCAAGATTATGTGAGATACTAAAAAGTTCTGAGTAAAATTCTGATGAATATATTTTCTTTCAGGTTCCAATGTAGAAATACGAGCTATTTAAATTCTTACAGACATACATGCATTGTTTTAGGTATCCATTTTGATTTTTTTTTTCCCTTTTATTTCTGTTTCTGTGACTGAAGTGTATCACTAGGTGAGCACTGCAACAATAAATGGAATAAAAGTAAATTAATCAGCATTTATTATTCAGAGAAACTTCCCATTTGTTTTGAAGTTTAGAGTTTTTTCCTGAAGGTTTATCTAATTCTGTGATAAGTGAGAAGGACAATATAGCATAGCAAAAAAGTAATCAGAAGACTTTAGTTAATGAAAAAAATATTCTGCTTTTGAAAGATAAAAATTTAGGTTTTCTGTTTCAGTGTTTTGGATTTTTTTTTCCTCCCAAACCTGTGTGTACCCTTTGTGACACACAAAATTTAATTATGATCAAAAAGACAACACACCTTATATGTGGACTCAAGATTTTATTGCTAGTCCAATTTCACTATAGCAAACTGTTTCTGGTAAAGTCACTCCCATATACCAGAAACCAAAATTAATATAAAAGGCTGAGAAATTAATAAAGCAGTTCTAACATTAATAATAAGGTTATATCATCTTAAAACTGCTGCTCTTACCCAAAGCACTTTCTTATCTTTCTGGTTGGCCATGGGTTCCTAAGGTTTTAACTCTTCTGCCATACATGACTAGGAGGTGGCTGTCCTAGCAATGTGATGGCTGCTGAGCTCCTGCTGAGAAAAGGTCAGTGTCATTGTTTTTGTCATTTTTCTTTTCTGCTGTTTCTCAGGTTTTTGCCTCTTCCCCATTGGTGACCATTGCTATATGATAATTATTTTCTTACTTTAAACTGCTGGACTTTTGCCCTAAATTGTATGGCTTGTGTGGCACGAATAAGCATTAGATCACAAATTTCAGTAGAACAAATCCAAACAAGTTTGAAGTCCAAGGATTAAACGTAGAGAATAGGGCTGATATTTAATCAATAACCCCTGTACCACCTGACTGACATTAAAAATCTGTTTTGGAGCTAAAGCAAACAGAATTCAAGACAAGTTTTTGGGCTAAGACAAGGTCTAGTGACCAGTGGTCTTTACAAGCAGTGACAACACCGTATTTGATGGGCCACAATGCTGCAATGCATTCAGAAATAAGAAACATTTCAAACTTTATGTTATAATTTTATTTCATAATAATAAAAAATAAGTTCTTGATCTGTTACACTCTAGAATCCAATACAGAACTGAGTATGGTTAATCAATTAGAAGGACATTCAAGAAAATAAAACAAGACAGGTTTGGCATAATACAGTGTTATGGAAAGAAATACCTTTGGATGAACACCTGGAGTAATGCAGTACAGTTATATTTGAGGGTGGAGTTTTTCTATACCTAAATAAGCTGTGCTGAGAAGCGACATGCAGTCACCTGCACACAGTTATATTCTAGCACCTACCCTTCTTTTCGGAGTTCTCTTTATTGTATCTCCCATCTAAAACCTCAAACCCTGCTTTCTGCTCAGTCCTCTACCATGCACCAAAACCAACTTAAGCCCATGATCCACGGTTCAAGATCTTCATTTAAGATCTAGTTGCCATTACTGAAACTTAGTGGGATAAATCCCATGACTGGAGTGCAGCTATCAGTGGCTACAGGCTATACAGAAGGGACAGGCAAGGAATGGTGGGGTAGCTCTGTATGTTAGGGGGTGTTTTGTCTGTCTAGAGCTTGATAATGGCGATGAAAGGATTGTGTGTTTATGGGTAAGAATCAGGGGGAAGGCCAACAAGGTAGATATCATGGTGGGTGCCTGTTATCCACCAGCCAACCAGGATGAAGAGGCAGATGAAATATTCTATAAGCTGCTGGGAGAAGTCTTATGATTGCTAGCCCTTGTTCTCATGGGGAACTTCAACTTATACAATACAGCAGAGAAGAAACAGTCTAGGAGGTTCCTAGAGCATGTGGAAGATAACTTCCTGACATAGGTGGTGAGTGAGCCAATTAGGGAAGGCACTCCACTGGACCTGTTGTTTGCAAACAGAGAAGGACTTGTGGGTGATGTGACAGTTGGAGGCTGTCTTGGGAATAACAACAACAAAATGATAGATTTTTTGATTCTTGGAGAAGGAGGGAAGTTAACAGAACTGCTACCTTGGACTTCCAAAGGGCAGACTTTGGACCTGTTTAGGGGCCTGGTTGACAGATTCCATTGGGAGGCAGTCCTGAAGGGAAAAGGAGTCCAGGAAGGCTGGACATTCTTCAAGAAGGAAAGATTAAAGACACAGGAGCAAATTGTCCCCATGTGCTGAAAGATGAGCCAGCGGGGAAGAAAAACAGCCTGGCTGAACAGAGAGCTTTGGCTGGAACTCAGGAAAAAAAAGACAGTTTATGACCTTAGGAAGAAGGGGCAGGAAACTCAGGAGGACTGCAAGGATGTTGTGAGGTTATGCAGGGAGAAAATCAGACGGGCCAAAGCCCAACTAGAACTTATCTGCCTATTGCCATAAAAGACAATAAAAAATGTTCCTATAAATACATTAGCAATAAAAGGAAGGCTGAGGAGAATCTCCATCCTTTATTGGATATGGGGGAAAATATAGTGACAAAGGCTGAGGAGAAGGCTGAGGTACTTAATGCCTTCTTTGACTCGGTCTTTAGTAGTAGGACCACTTGTTCCTTGAGTATGCAGCCCCCTGAGCTAGAAGACAGGGACAAGGCGCAGAATGAAGCCCCTGTAATCCAAGGGGAAATAGCCACCTGCTACACAAGCCTATGGGGTTGGATGGGATCCACCCTGGGGTGCTGAGGGAGCTGGCGGAAGTGCTCACCAAGCCACTTTCCATCATTTAGCAGCAGTCCTGGTTAATAGGGAAGGTCCCAGTTGACTGGAGGTTTGAAAATATGATGCCCATCTACAAGAAGGGCCAGAAAGAGGACCCAGGGAACTACAAGTCTATCAGTCTGACCTTGGTGCCGGGGAAGGTTTTGGAGTAGATCATCTTGAGTGTCATCATGTGCCACATACAAGATGACCAGGTGATCAGGCCCAGTCAGCATGGGTTCATGAAAGACAGGTCCTGCCTGACTAACCTGATCTCCTTCTATGACAAGATGACCCACTTAGTGGATGAGGGAAAGGGTGTGGATGTTGTCTACCTGGACTTTAATAAAGCCTTTGACACCATTTCCCACAGCATTCTCCTGGATAAACTGGCTGCTCATGGCTTGGATGGGTGTAGGTTTTGCTGGGTAAAAGACTGACTGGATGGTTTAGGGTCCCAAAGAGTTGTGGTGAATGGAGTTAACTCCAGTTGGCAGCTGGTCGCAAGTGGTGTGCCCCAGGGCTCAGTGTTGGGGCTAGTTCTCTTTAATAACTTTATCAGTGAACTGGATGAAGGGATCGAATGTACCCTCAGTAAGTTTGTCAGCAACACTGAGTTAGGTGGGAGCGTTGATCTGCTTGAGGGTGGGAAGGCTCTACAGAGTTATCTGGACAGGCTTGGTGGATGAGCTGAGGCCAATGGGATGAGGTTCAACAAGGCCAAGAGCTGGGTCCTGCACTTGGGTCACAACCACCCTGTGCAACACTACAAGCCCGGGGAAGAGTGGCTGGAAATCTCACCGGCAGAAAAGGACGTGGGCGTGTTGGTCGAGAGCTGGCTGAATAGGAGACAGCAGTGTGCCCAGGTGGCCAAGAAGGCCAACAGCATCCTGGCTTGTGTCAGGAATAGTGTGGCCAGCAGGACTAGGGAAGTGATTGTCCCCCTTTACTGTGCACTGGTGAGTCCCCACCTCGAATACTGTGTTCGGTTTTTGGCCCCTCACTACCAAAAAGACACCAAAGAGCTGGAGCGTGTCCAGAGAAGGGCAGGGAAGCTGTTGAAGGGTCTACAGAGCACAAGTCTTATGAGGAGCAGCTGAGTGAACTGGGGTTGTTTAGGCTGGAGAAAAGGAGGCTGTAGGGAGACCTTATCACTCTCTATAACTACTTGAAAGGAGGTTGTAGTGAGGTGGGTGTCAGTCTCTTTTCCCAAGTAACAAGTGATAGGACAGGAGGAAATGGCCACAAGTTATGCCAGGGGAGGTTTAGATTGGATATTAGCAAACATTTCTTCACTGAAAGGTTATCAAACATTGGAACAGGGAAGTGGTTGAGTCACCATCCCTGGAGGTATTTAAAAGACAGGTAGAGGTGGCGCTTAGGGACATGATGTAGTGGTGGACTTGGCAGTGCTTGGTTAACAGTTAGACTCTGTGATCCCAAAGGTCTCTTCCAACCTAAATGATTCTATGATTCTATGATCCTCTGATTTTATTTTTCCCCAGTTATTTTCACCAAATAATGTAGTTGTTGCATACGGTTACTACTAATTAATGAAGGTAGAGGCTTACCATTCCAAGGAATTCTGAGACTTTAATAGCTATTGAAATCATTCATGATTAATACTTATCCTGTTTGAATTATCCTTTTAAAATTAGATGTGGTTTCCACACAACACTAAAGAAAGAAGATTTTTTCTGCTTAAATTATAATACATAGATGATAAGTACATAATGGTACTGATCCTTCTTTTACACAACAGCCTAGTGACTGAAAAATTCATATGGGTTGTACAAAATAAATACATATGATAATATATAAATATAATATAAATAAATATTATTATATATATTTGTATGCCTATCTGTAGCATTTTATTGTTCTATAACAATATCTTTACTATTTTTGTCATGAGCAGTGAATGCAAAGTCGGGGCTGTTGTCATGTATCAAAAACTAAGGTTGAATTGTTATTTGAAAGCATATTCATGCGAAACGAAATGTTAAGTGTGTGTTTAGAATGCATCAGCGACTCACATAAGGCTCTTAAATGTAAAACTAACAAAACACAACTGAACTGTAAAGCATTAAAAAGCAAAGATTTTATTGTATTAAAGGCAAGCTGAATGAAAATAAAAGGTCATCAACATTTTTGAAAGGAAGAGAGAATGTTGATGTCGAGAAAGGGATGGAGGTTATGTTGTGTTTTGAGAGTACACAGACATCATAGAATTAGACTGGCCAAATTTTCAGCCCATGGCAGCTTGTATCCCCGAAAGATGTTTTACTGTTTTATACAACTTTCAGGGTCACTACCTGCAACCCTGCTTTTTGAGCTTGCAGGCTTAATATTCCACATCGTTCACTCTGGTCTTTAAGTAACTGTAGTTTTAAAAAAGATGATCAAAAGCTATGGAGTGGTTTTGGCAATGTAATCTGTTTTTTTACAGAGAATAGAATTGCAGACCCTTTAGAAGTATTCTTTCCGATATATCCACCATGCAAACTGTGATTGAATACAGTTTCCTGAGTTGCCCAATTTTTTCCTCAGTCCACTCCTAAATCATTTTTTGGGGTTAAAACCCGATTCTAACCTAACTCTCATCACAGGTAAAATGCTTGTTTCAGTCATTTTCTTCTGAAAGAGTCTGGTGAAGACAGGCAAACAATAATCTGCTAATAACAAGTACTAACAAGTGATAATCTACTAATGACAACACTCTCACAGAAAACCTTTTACCTCTTGTTTTTCTTGGCTACTCTGCAGAATCAAAACTGATAGAATGAGCCTTCTCATTCAGATGCCATCTACATTTCTAATAATTTTCATCTTCAATTGAATATTGAAATGATTTTGTCTTCAAGTAATAGTTTAAGGTCAGTACCATGATACTGAGGACAAGATTCTTCAGGTACAAGTTAGGACACAGTCTGATGTCAGGGTAGAGCCCAGGTAGTGGGAAATTTTGGCCCTTCCTAAAGAAAAAGAATATGTAATGTGAAACAATGTAGTTTCTCAAGATTTTTTTTAGTAATATAAAACTGCCTTTCACATTCCAAGCATATTTTCATGAAGACTTATGAATCTCTCACTAGATATGAGATGAAACTACTGAAAGATGTAAACATTAAGTTTGCAATAACTATTTTCTTGTAACAATGTAGTGTAGTTTTGATATTTTTTGAAATAACATTTAGAATAGGCAATAATAAAGGAAATCTGCTATAATGGCTGGCAAATATTAATTATTTTGTTAAACTTATTTCAGAAGATTATGTTTTTCCCTAGGTTAATGACCTAAGTAACCATCCTACTGTTGTAATTTATAGGTTTATTACAATTACAGTAAAAGAACCATCTGCATTTAGAAGGAATAAAGCTGTAATATAACAATTATTTTTGCTCAAAATACATGGAAATTATTATAGTAGTTTAGATGGGTTTATGTGACTTTTTAGTATGTGCTGAATTTAAGGAAAACATGACTATTAACCAGAAGAAATGAATAAGTATATGAGTTTGGGCACAGGTCCTTGTCAGTAAGCAATTTTTCAAATACAATTGATAAAAAAACCTCAAAACCACCTAATGACAATGAAGATGATGACAGCAATAATAATAAAAACACAGACTTCATAATAAACAAAGAAATCTCTTAGCTGTTTTCCTAGAGAACTGCTGCTCAAACAAATGTAGAGGAAGTAACTAACGCACATTTTCAGGAAGAAAAATTGAAGACTTTCTTCTGCATAAATAGAAGATAAGTTAGAGCTGTGATACCTTTCCTATATTTGAATATTAAAACAAATTAAAATAGTGTAAGTATATACATGCACACATGTATACATATGAAAAAGAGAGTGTGAATTTTAAGATAGAATAGTGTTTTTCAATAATTTTTAGAATATTCAATTTAGTTGGGAAGGCATGCCTTATTCTTGATTACTATCTGTGAAAAGAAGCTTAGTTCATTTAACTACATGTAGTAGGATTTAAGAAGTGTCTAAACACGAATTTGGTAGATATACAGGACCTATAGAAGACCCTCACCACTCTGAAGCTGCAGGAAGGAATCCCAAATTACGTTATATGCCTGTGTGTGAGAAACTTATGCAAGCTCAAGGGTTGGAATTCGCCTTTTGATTGAAGAAACGTAAAAGTAGAGCTTGTTTGAATGTTGGTGGCTGTATATGAACTATATGTGATGTCCTTTAAAGTTAAGGGAGATCTGTTCAGTTGCTTGTCTGCCTTCTGCAAAAAAGTGGATCTCCCAGAGGTTCCACAACATGTCTGCCAGTCCCACGTGCATGTTTCAGATTCCACATGGTATCTCAGATACCATTAGATGTATATATTTACACAAACAAAATGAGCTCTTGGTCAACACTACCAGTGGAATTTGGAGAATTATTCAGCTCCCTGAGATAAGGATACAGTCACTTCAACATAGGGTTTAATGCTCTCTTAATTATACCACAAGCTACAGCAAGCTCTTTCAGACATTCATGAGAGGTGCTATGCATGACCTCGGACCTGGCAGACAACTGCTTTCTTCTGGAGACACAGCTGGAGTGTAAGCCAGATACTTTAATAAAGACCTGTGTTTAGTATGACTGATCTGACCTCCAAATGTGAAACATATTTAATCAAAAACAATGTCATGTGTCATGTGTTAATCATTTATTGACATTAACAGTGAGTTTCAGATGCCTAACTGCAGATGTCTCATAGCATTTTAGAAACTTTAGGATATCTTGCCTGATCAGTAGCTGCCTCTTCAGATGAGCACAGATCTACCAATTCTATGTGAATATCACAAATGTGTGAAGGTATTTGAAATGAACATTTGTTTTCTGCTGGTTCAAAAATGATGAACACTTGAATAGAAATTTGGAGAGCAGTGTTGTGACGATGACAAAGGATACAGTGAAAATTTACAACCTTCTGCCCTCAGGCAGCAGAAGGTGGGACTTCAGGGAGAGACTTGGGGAGCAAAGTCCCTCCCACTGTAGGAGAAGGTCAGGTTCCTGACCAACTGAGGAACTTGAATATATGGACGTTTATGGGACCTGTACTGTTTAATATCTTCATCAGTGACATAGACAGTGGGATTGAGTACACCCTCTGCACGTTTGCAGATGACACCAAGTTGAGTGGTGTGGTTGACACGCCTGAGGGATCAGATGCCATCCAGAGGCACCTTGACAGGCTTGAGTAGTGGGCTTGTGTGAACCTCATGAAGTTCAACAAGGCCAAGTGCAGAGTCCTGTACCTTGGGTGGGACAACCACTGGTATCCATACAGGCTGGGGGAGGAGAGGATTGAGGACAGTCCTGCCGAGAAGGACTTGGAGGTACTGGCGGATGAAAACCTCAACATAAGCTGACGATGTGCACTCACAGCCCAGAAGGCCAACCATATCCTGGGATGCATCAAAAGAAACATGGTCAGCAGGTCAAGGGAGGTGATTCTGCCCCTCTACTCTGCTCTCGTGAGACCCCACCTGGAGTACTCTGTCCAGCTCTGGAGTTCTCAGCACAGGAAAGACATGGACCTTTTGGAGCAGGTCCAGAGGAAGCCCACAAAAATGATCAGAGGGATGGAACGCCTGTCCTCTGAGGAAAGGCTGAGACAGTTGGGGTTTTTCAGCCTGGAGAAGAGAAGGCTCCAGGGAGACCTTATTGCGATGTTCCAGTACTTAAAGGGGCCTATAAGAAAGATGGGGACAGACTCTTTAGTAGGGTTTGTAGCGATAGGACAAAGGGTAAAGGTTTTAAACTAAAAGAGGGTAGATTTAGGTTAGATATAAGGAAGAAATTTTTTACGATGAGTGTGGTGAAACACTGGAACAGGTTGCCCAGAGAGGTGGTAGATGCCTTATCACTGGGAACATTCAAGGTCAGGTTGGATGGGGCAACCTGATCTAGTTGAAGATGTGCCTGCTTATTGCAGGGGTGTTGGACTAGATGACCTTTAAAGGTCCCTTCCAATCCAACCCATTCTATGACTCCATGATTCCATGATACTATGATTCTGTAAAGATATACAAGAGTATTTCAAATTACACTTAACATCTACATTGAAAAAACTGAATCCTGTTGTGTATGTCTGGTTTGCCTCTTACCATATATGGTAAACAAGATACCCCAAAGGGGTGAGCTAGGTCAGCATCAGGCCCATAGAATTATTGAGACAGAGTTTTGATGCAACCTCATAGGACAACTAATTAAAATATACATGATTACAGAATTATCAAGTATATTCTTGTCAAAAAAAGGTTTATTATATTTAGGTTTTGATTGTAACAGCTAACGTGTATGGGATGACAGATTTCATATTCAGGGAAAATGCAATACTTCTCTCCCTTAGAGAAAGAAAAGTGTGGCATTGTGAATGATGCCTGACATTCTCCAGCTGGTGGAATGTCAGTCTTGTACAATGCTCCATGAACAGAAATTTTCAGTATTTCTTCCTCTGTCTTTTACAATAAATAGTTTACCTACCTAATCTTTTTGTTTCCAGAATTGTCATAAGCTTTAATTGTATTACCGTAAGAGTTTTGTAAGATAGGTAAGCAGACTACCATCTGAACTTTTGCCAAAGTAATTAGCCATAATTTGTAAGTGTCAAATTCAGGCATAGGATCCCAATTTTAAAGTGGTCTCCAAAACAAATTTAAAATTTTATCAAAATTAATGAAAGTAAATGAGGCTTTTGAAGAGAGGCTGCTCTTCAGAATCTGCTTATTGCTATGCAATAATATAAGTTCCTTGAAATATATAAATTATTTTATTTTAATTATACAAAAAAACCCCTAGATTTCTCTCTTATGTACTTTGATAAGATTCATGATTTTACAGAGAAAACAGCAGTGACATAAAAGAAATTAGCAAAACAAAACATCACTCACTCTACATTACTTTCTTAGAATACAGTTGCAAAACCAGGACTAAAGACACTAGCTCTTTTTCCTTTACTTATTTTTAATAGTTTTTAAGCCATCTTTAACAGTGCATGATCTGTACAACTTAAAATGTGGTGGTAAATATGAAGATTTGTTCTAGCTGTGTAAGCATAAACATAAAAAACTACCAATTTGGGGTTTTTTACACAATAACAACACAACAGAGTATACTGAAGGACATTCATGCAGTAAAATAACTGTTAAGGGATAACAGGTTACTTCATTGTGTATGTCTTATGTATCGTTCAACAATGTCATTACATAGTTGTTTTGATAGTTTACTCTTTGTAAAGAACATCATCAGTAGGTTTTTCTTATTTGACTTTATCTTTTGTTAAAAAGAATAGGCTTGTTAATAGCATTTGACTTAGTACAGAAAAGTACTATGGTAAAAAAAGACCCATTTAAAGCATAGTAATGCCTGGCTGATGTATTCTCTGAAGCTGTCTGTGACAATTAAGCACTGAATGAGGACATTTCCATTGGATTTCTGAAGTGCACAATAATAGGTCTGGCAATATTTTTATCAGTGCCATAGAAGCAAATATAAAATCATTGCTGCCAAAATATGCAAATAGAAGAAAACTGACAGAGTGGAAAACAATGAACCATACAGGGCAGTCATACAGAATAATCTGGGTCACTGCTTAAACTGAGTTCACTGAAACAAAACATGATTTCAAGCTGCCA
Organism: Burhinus oedicnemus; assembly: GCA_008921705.1. NCBI lineage: Eukaryota > Metazoa > Chordata > Aves > Charadriiformes > Burhinidae > Burhinus > Burhinus oedicnemus. The sequence continues at coordinate 360,200 of VFFE01008092.1, forward strand.
AACAAAAGTCTGTCTAGAAGCCAGGAACACAGGTCATGCTTACTGCACAGGGAACAGTATCCTAGCTGGCTAGGGCTAAGAAAAAAATTTTGGGGTCATGGTATACAAATAATTGAATGAGATGCTAGTACAACAGTGTAGTTTACAGATGTAGGATTTTGATTTTGCTGCTTTGGTCTGTGTGCCTTAGATAAACACTTTGATACCTTATACTGCTGGTTACTCTAAGTTTTGTCTATAAGATTCAAGAAAATTTACAGAAGATCCCATAAGATTATGTGACTACTGTGAAGGAAAAAGTCTTCTGAGGAGGACCAGAATGTATAGAACTGCTTAGTTTATCAATGAGAAAATTAGAAGATGCCTTCTTCATTTATTAGTCTCTTGGAAGAAAATGTTAAATTCTCACAGCCTCTTTATTATTCCAAAGCATGACAAGAGCTGATTTCTGAATTCTGTAGCTGAACAAAGTAAAAAATTGGGCAGTTGAGAACTGTCAGAGATGTTGGCAGAGAGGATTTAGTCATAATTACTTATTGGGGTTCACTAAAGGGTAACAGTATGAGTGCAATTGTTTGACATAGATAAGGTCAGAACAAATGTTGCAATAATCAAATCTGATAAAAAATAATGTATGTGACTCCATTATTTAAATTACTGTGAATCTGTCGGAGTATATGTCTTAATATTTTCAAACTTCTTTTGAAATGCTGTTGAAATCAATGAGAATAAATAAGACAAACTGGCATTTGAAAAGGGAAAAAGCTAAAAAGTAAAGATGGAGAGAGAATAAATCTAATGCTATAAAGGATTTTGAGTTTACAGAATTTGTTAGGGATTTATTTTAATTTAAATGAAAATTTTCCAAGTAAATTTCTCAGGGAAAATAGTTTCAAATCAAGATACGTATTTCATATTTTAGCAGGGTTTTTAAATTGTACAAATTACAGATTAGTTTAAACAAGAGCAAGAATGGTACATTCTTTGGAAAATTCTTGTAAAATTAACATATTTTCAAAGCATTTGAATTTCTAATAAAAATATTTTTGTTTTCCTTTATCACAGTTTTACTGCTTATAAGAAGTAATTGACATATGTCGAAAAAATCGAAGTCTATCAGTTTTGCAGCTATAGATCATTACTGTCCTGTGCTAGTTACAATTCACTATGAATAATTATTGCAGCCTAAATTTTTCAATCTTATTCACACATGAACACGCAGTGGCATCTAGCTTTTTGAAGAGCAGTGAATAATAATTTAAACCTAAATACTAACACAACACATGATAGTTTGACCATTGGATATTGTACTGCAGGAGCATTCCAGCTGAGCACTGCAGAACATGTAAATGTATCTTCATGACATCTCCAAGGAGTCAAATATCAATTCATCATACATTGTCCTTTTATAGAAAAATTGAATTCTGAACTAGTTAAAATTGGTACATGTCCTGTATGGCTGGACTCATATACAAGAAAGAATGAGGAACGACCAAATGCTTATTTTAAAAAGGTGTACAATCTTGATAGCAATTTTAAGCTAGTTAGGACTTGTAGACACGAAAACAAAAGATGACCCTATTTAAAGGATAGTCTTACCTGCCATTGGTATAAGGTCCAGATTAACTTCAAAACATTAAGTAATTGAGATTTAATTGCTAGAAAATCAATTTATTCAGTATTATCTCTGTCTGCACTGTAATGAAGCACTTGTGATAAAATAGAAAATATATGTGAATGAAAACAGAATAGGGATGGAAAATAAGACATGGTAAGATTTGTATTTTCATTCTAGTCAATAGCGTCATTTATTTTTAACTGTCTTGTCAGAAACATGCTTAGTTATGTTATTAGCTGGAACAGTATTTAAATCTTCAGGTTCAATTTAAAATAGACATCAAAATATGTCTGCTTACCAGAAGCTATGTGAAATAAACTGAGGCTCATTATTTGCTTTGGAAATCAAACATTCTGAGATAACTGCACAGCAAAGTGTATCACAAGGGCTTGTTAAGTGCACTTGGCTTACCAATCAGTTCAAACATTAGCTTTGATATCAAGATTCTTTTGAACTACCACTTACAATTTCTTCACAGAGGAAAGAAAGTAGTTTTAAGAAAATGAATGTAAATAAATGTGAATTAGTTCTTTCATAAAAGCCTCATTTGGGGAAACGTCATCACATTTCGTCTCCTTAAGTATCTTCAACATGAGTACAATTTTTGCAAACATGGTCTTTGGAAGTGTACAAGCTGTTACAAGATATCACATCATCCTCATGGGTAAATGAGATTCTGTAACTCTAATGATATAACACTCAGTGATGAGAAAAGGGTGAAGGGAAAGTTACTCAAATCTTCAGGGTGTTATGACTATTATGAAAATGAAAATTCAATGCATGCTTTAACTGAAATAACTTTGAAATTCTACTGCTCTACTGTTTTACCTTTTGTCTCTTCTGCTGTTGAAACCCTCAGCCTCTGTTTTACATGTGCTTTTGCAAGCATTATGCAAGACGCAGTGCCAAAATAAAGTGCAGATTAGTCCTGAGCCTGGAAATTTCAAGAGACAGGGATAAACTGCTGACTCTGTCAGTACCCAGTCAGTTCTCTTGTATCATTAGGTTCAGCTCTGTGTCCTTGATGTTAGAAGTGATATTCTTCACTTTATGACCATATACTGCTGAGGAAAGAAGAACAGGTAGCAAGAAAAAAGTAAAATGTTCCTTCCTGTTCATGAGGATCCCAGAGCTATCATTTTTGCTTATTTAATTGTGCCTGTGTCATGACTGACACCTTCACCATAATGAGCTCCTTTTTTCATGTATGGTCATCCCACACTTAATGACAAAATATCGATTAACCACCAAGCTTGTCCTGAGGCTAGATCTGACACCAAATAGGAAATCTTTCAGCTGCAGTTGGAAGGTTGTAATCACTTCTTCCTATGCCAGTCCATTGCTGCCTAGCAATGTCTAGGCTACGACTGTGAAAATTGTCTATTTTGTTGTAATACTTGTCCTGTGAACGTCTCAGTCCTCCCTGACAGTTTTCTGTGGATACCAAGAAATCTGCTTCTTCTGTCTCCACAGTGCAACAGCATTTAACATACCATGATTCACTGGCGGAAATGGGCAGAGAGGGAGCCACAGGGTACCTGGAATAGCTGTTCGTTCCATGCCAAACAAATGACAAGGACTCTGAGATACAAAAGAACTAGAAAAATAGTGATGAATGTGTTTCTTCAACTTTGTTTTTCAATTCCCATATTTGACATCCAAAATGTTTTTACTAATGGCTGATTTTAATAAATTTCTGACCATGGCTTAGAGTTGTTTGCATTTTAACCTTAGAGCTCCTCTGCAAGTGATTATCTCTGCTGTCTTTATTAGACAATCTCTGAAAATGTGTTTATAAAACTAGAATGAGTAGGTGGAGAACTGCATTCATTCATTGGAGGCACGAGCTCAATGTCCAGCTGTGTCAGTGGTTTTCTTCGAGCTCTTGAAAGATCACTTTTCCTTCCTGAGATACAATTATTTTCACAAATGAAATATTTGGAGATCTACCAGTAAAAAGAATGATGCATGAGCTAGATACTTATTGCATGCATAGCCAGAAGGAGAACTAACTGAGGAGAAATGTCAGTCCTCTGTATATTTGAACAAGCCTTGACCTCCGCAGTGAAGTCAACCCTAATGTTAAGAATCTTCCATTCTCTACTTTTTTTTCCTGTGATTTCCTAATTTTGGTAGTTCTTTTGTAACTTTTAAACTTCTCCTGGTGTAGAAAACGATTTCTATTAACAAATAGCCTAAATCACAGTGGAATTAGGCCAAGTACACTTTTAAAAGAGTGTCGCTAGGAATGAGGCTGGCTCTAAGGCATCCCAAAACTACAGCTAATCCCATTTAAAATAAACTCTTAATATCTCAGATGCTCTTTGAAGCTCCATGATGTTTAACCAAAGTATAGCTCAGCAGTGTTAAAGAAATTTCTTTCTTCAATAAACTAGCCTGATTTGTTGTTGCGGATGGAGCGATGCACCTCACTCATAAGAGAGAAGCAGCAATATGTTTATTGATACAAAAAATATGATTTAATAAAGTTGATAATAGATGCCACAGTTTAACAAGACTCGAGATGGCAAGGCACACTTGGGTTATTTACTACATAGAGGACAGGGTCAGACAGAACTGTTGGGCAGACCCTCCCATTGAGTCAAGGTTTCAGAAAGGACCCCCTTCCTTTCTAAACTCCTCAGAGAGGAGTCTAGGTGTGGCTGGATCCAGTCCTAGTCCCAGACTTAGTCAACGGTTTACATCTAAAGGATTATATGTGCGCAATCAATCCTTTCTATCACCTAGCTAAGATTTCAAAGTTCAGCATGCTATTAGTCACTTACTGAGGATCTGTTGCAGCAAGGAATCTCTCAACCTCGAGGAGTAACCTTGACCAGTGTCCTGACTCAAGGGGAGATCCTGGTGTTCAGCCCGCTGCTGTTCAGGAGAGCTCAAAGGGCTCTTGGGCTGTTTACTATTTATGGGGGTAAGATGATTGACCTATAGTCATATTTGCATGTTGATCCCAGAAGCAGTATTGCTCAAGTTATCCCTTGGCTGCTGCATTGTTATCTGTCTCCCCGGAACCACATTGAGTCCCGGATGCCGCCATCACAACTACAAGCACCCATTATGACCATCACGGGTGGTTATCGCTTGGGCAGGGTTACAGGAGATAAAGATCAGGTAGTGCCTGGAGAGGCAAGGGGGGGAAGCACACCATCACATTTGTAACTGTCCTCTTAGGCTGAGCTATCTGCCTTCCTCATTAGTCCCTCTATGCTGACACAGTAACACATGGTGCAAATGCTATGTCTAGGAAATTGATCATATGAATACTAACAGAAATCTTAAATCTGTATCTCCCCTGTCATTCTCCTTATGTGGTTGGTTGTGCCTGAATAAAGATATGCAATGTTGATGTAAATCATTATAAATATACAATTATTTTAAAGGCACAGTTATAAATGTTTCTGTGAGCTGTAAACACTAGTCTGCAGATTCTAGAATCAACCTTATAGTATTAATTTATATTAAACTTTCTATAGCTGATGGAACTTTTGAAAGAATTTGTTCTGCTGTACTTTAGACTAATTTCTGACTGAATAGCAGCAACAGCTTCCATTTATAGGACACAGTACCTTATCTCAGCAAGACATCTCAAGGTGCTTTGCCAGAGATGTACAATAATTAATAACACAGCTTGCAGTGCCAAGCTGATGATGGAAAGCAAAGGCAAAAACAAGTCAGTTTTCAGTTTTGATTTAAAGCACTCTGACGTTCATGGCATATCTTGGCAGAGGGTTAAAGCAAGGCTTTTAAATACCTGAAACTGTAGCATCCTAACACAGGATGTAGTGAGATACTAGCTGAATAAGTACAGAACCTTGGTACAACCTATTAGTGAACTGTATGAGGTCTGGAAGAAAATTATGTGCTTTTTTTTTCTTTGAGCCTGTACGATTCTAAAAAGGGCCATTGAGTCATGATTGCTTGGAAATTAATAAGACACACTTTTATCACATATTTTAGGACAGGAGTGGAGTTGCATGCTACAGGTCTTCAGTCAGAATCCTATAAACATTTTTTTAGTTTCGTACAAGCATAAAGGATGTGTCTGTCTGGGTATGATGAAACTAAGTGAGGAAAAGGGATTCTAAAATAAAGAATCAGATCTACCTTGAACATTGTATATTCTATTCTTCTCAATATATGGAATATTTGGGAATACTTCATGGACATGCATCCCTTCTTTTGCACAAACAGAAAATGTTCCTGATGCAAATTGTTGAGAAGTATTCACACAATCCAACTATAGACATTTACCTAAGGTGTCTCTAACAGAGAAATCTAGATGAGTAACTGTCCAGAGGTGTCTGGCTCTTCCTGTTGACTACATTTACTGTATGTGAATACATCAGGTTTATGAGGTATGTAAATTTATGACAATTGGTATGATGGCACAGCTGAAAGATCTGTCTGCTACCTCTAATCTCATGCCCTGTCCCCAACAGTGGTTAATAACAAATATTCAGATAAATAGTATAATAAACAGTCTATATCTGATGTAACATCTCAGCTTCCAAAGGTGGTGATTCATAGAATAGAATCATAGAATCATAGAATTGTTTAGGTTGGAAAAGACCTTTAAGATCATCCAGTCCAACCATTGACCCTATTCTACAAGCTCTGCCACTAAACCTTCTCTCTAAGCACCACATCTAGACGACTTCTCAACACATCTAGGGATGGTGACTCAACCACCTCCCTGGGCAGCCTCTTCCAATGGTTGAGAACTCTTTCCCTGAAAAATGTTTTCCTAATGTCCAGCCTAAACCTCCCCTGGCGCAACTTGAACCCTTTTCCTCTTGTCCTATCGCTAGTTACTTGGGAGAAGAGATCAGCTCCCATCTCACTACAGCCTCCTTTCAGGTAGTCATAGAGAGCAATAAAGTTTCCCCTCAGCCTTCCCTTCTCCAGACTAAACAATCCTAATTCCTTCAGCCGCTCCTCATAAGACATGTTCTCCAGACCCCTCACCAGCTTTGTTGCCCTTCTCTGGACACGCTCCAGCACCTCAATGTCCCTCCTAGACTGTGGCACCCAAAACTGAACACAGGACTCAAGCTGCGGCCTCACCAGCGCTGAGTACAGGGGCACGATCACTTCCCTACTCCTGATGGCCACACTATTCTTGATACAGGCCAAGATGCCATTGGCCTTCTTGGTTACCTGGGCGCACTGCTGGCTCAGTTCAGCAGGCTGTCCACCAGGATTCCCAGATCCTTTTCTGCCAGGCAGCTTTCCAGCCACTCCTCCCCAAGCCTGTAGTGTTGCCTGGGGTTGTTGTGACCCAAGTGCAGGACCCGGCACTTGGCCTTGTTAAACCTCATGCAGTTGGCTTCAGCCCATCAACCCAGTCTTTCCAGATCTCTCTGCAGAGCCTTCCTACCATCAAGCAGATCAACACTCCTGCTTAATTTGGTGTCATCTGCAAACTTACTGAGGGTGCACTCAGTCCCCTCTTCCAGATCATCAACAAAGATATTAAACAAGGCTGGCCCCAAAACTGAGCCCTGAGGAACACCGCTTGAGACCTGCGCCAGCTGGATTTAACACCATTCACTACAACTCTCTGGGCTTGGCCATCCAGCCAGTTTTTAATCCAGCAAAGAGTACACCTGTCTAAGCCAGGGGCTGCCAGTTTCTCTAGCAGAATGCTGTGGGAGACTGTGTCAAAGGCCTTCCTAAAGTCCAAGTAGACAACATCCACAGCCTTTCCTTCATCCACCAGGCGGGTCACCTGGTCGTAAAAGGAGATCAGGTTGGTCAAGCAGGACCTGCCTTTCATGAACCCATGCTGGCTGGGCCTG
>VFFE01008092.1:367653-390621 GCA_008921705.1 Burhinus oedicnemus
ACAAAAAAAAAAAAAAAAAAAAAAAAAAAAGGAAAAACAAAACCAAACCAAACCAACCAAACAAACAAAAAAACCCAACAAAAACCAAACCAACCCCAAATCTGAAATCCTGGTGGAAAACAAACTGAATGGGAGCCAGCAATGTGTCCTTGCAGCAAATAAGGCCAACAGCATCGTAGGGTACATTAGGAAATGCTTTGCCATCAGGTGGAGGAAGACGATTCTTCTCTAGTGAGCGCTGGTCAGACCACACCCGGAGTGCTGTGTCTAGATCTGGGCTTCCCAGTACAAGAAAGACATTGTTAAACTGGGTAGAGTCCAGTGGAGGCCTGCCAAGATAGTGAGGTCCTGGAGCAACTGACATATGAGGGGAGGCTGAGGGAAAGGCATCTGCTTAGCCTGAAGAAGAAGAAGAAACCTGAACATACAGAAGTCTATGGGACCTGATGAGATACATCCCAGAGTCCTGAGGGAATTGGCTGATGTAGTTGCCAAGCCACTCTCCATGATATTTGAAAAGTCATGGCAGTCAGGTGAAGCCCCCAGTGACTGGAAAAGGGGAAACATTGCACCCAGTTTTAAAAAGGGTAGAAAGGAGGACCCTGGGAACTACCAACCTGCCAGCCTCACCTCTGTGTCTGGGAAGATCATGGAACAGATCCTCCTAGAAGCTATACTAAGGCTCATGGAAGACAGGGAGGTGATTTGAAACAGCCAGCACGGCTTGACTAAGGGCAGGTCCTGCCTGACCAACCTAGTGGCTTTCTAAGATGGAGTTACTATATCAGTGGACAAGGGAAGAGCTACAGATGTTATCTATCTGGACTTCTGTAAGGCTTTTGACATGGTCTCCCACAACATTCTACTCTCCAAATTGGAGAGATATGGATTTGATGGGTGGACTGTTTGGTGGATGAAGAATTGGTTGGATGGTCACATCCAGAGGGTAGTGGTCAATGGCTTAATGTCTGGATGGCAATCGTTGACGAGGGGTGTCCCTCAGGAGTCTGTGCTGGGACCAGTACTGTTTTATATCTTCATCAATGTCATAGACAGTGGGATTGAATGCACCCTCTGCACGTTTGCAGATGACACCAAGTTGAGTGGTGCGGTTGACACACCTGAGGGATCGGATGCCATCCAGCAGGACCTGGACAAGTTTGAGTAGTGGGCTCGTGTGAACCTCATGAAGTTCAACAAGGCCAAGTGCAGAGTCCTGTACCTTGGGTGGGACAACCACTGGTATCCATACAGGCTGGGGGATTAAAAGATTGAGAGCAGCCCTGCTGAGAAGGACTTGGAGGTACTGGTGGATGAAAAGCTGGACATGAGCTGACAATGTGCGCTCGCAGCCCAGAAGGCCAACCGTATCCCGGGATGCATCAAAAGAAACATGGTCAGCAGGTTGAGGGAGGTGATTCTGCCCCTCTACTCTACTCTGCTCTGGTGAGAAGCCAGCTGGAGTACTGCGTCCAGCTCTGGAGCCCTCAGCACAAGAAAGACATGGACCTATTGGAATGGGTCCAGAAGAGGGCCACAAAAATGATCAGAGAGATGGAATACCTTTCCTGTGAGGACAGGCTGAGAGAATTGGGGTTGTTCAGCTTGGAGAAGAGAAGGCTCAGGAAAGTCTTTATTGTGGCATTTCAGTACTTACAGGGGGCTTATAAGAAAGATGGGGACAGACTCTTTAGTAGGGTCTGTAGTGATAGGACAAGGGGTAAAGGTTTTAAACTAAAAAGTGTAGATTTAGACTAGCTATAAGGAAGAAATTTTTTACAATGAGTGTGGTGAAACACTGGAACAGGTTGCCCAGAGAGATAGTAGATGTCCCATACGTGGAAACATTCAAGGTCAGATTGGACAGCACTCTGAGCAACCTGATCTAGTTGAAGATGTCCTGGTCATTGCAGCGGCACTGGTTAAAGGTCCCTTCCAACCCAAACTCTTCTATGATTCTAAGGCTCAAGAGGAGACTGTTATTGCTGTCTACAGCTTATTAAAGAGAAGGTGTAGAGAAGATAGATCCAGATTTTCAGAATTATACAGTGGAAGAATGCGAGATGACAGAAACAAGTGGGAACATGGAAAATCTCTATCAGATTTACTTTTTTTTCACCATGGGAGTTATCAAATACTAGAAAGAGTTTCCCAGATAGGTTGCAGAATTTCCATCTTTGGAGATATCCAGGCCTCAGATGGACAAGACCATAAGCAACCTGCTTTAACTGTTACATAGCTCTGCTTTGAGTATGGAGTTTGTCCATATGACCTTCAAACTGTTCCTTCAAACCTCAATTATTCTATTATTCTGTCCTACTTGCGTAACTGAAGCTATGATTTTTAACTATTAGTTCATTACAAATCTTTGGATTAGTAGTTTATGGTTGGATATGGTAAAAGTATCACTGTATATGCAAGAATAGCAAATATTGCCACATTGGCTTCCTTCACTGGCTTCTCTGAAAGGCTCTGAATAGCTGCGAAGAATTCACACTGAGGTATATGAGAATTTAAATCTCTCCACGGGAGAAATATGAGTAATCAGTAAATAGAATGACTAATACTGGAACATTTAAAATGTTGTTAATTATTGGTGGGGGAAAAAAGAAAGTTCCAGGATTATAGCTTAATAACCTAATAAACTCCAGTAGTAAGTCTACAACGATTGCATCAGACGAGGAATCAAATAAAGATGGACCACTTGGAGAAATGTTAGCTCAAAAAAGGGAATAGTTCAGTAATCCTGTGCATCAGGATGTGATTGGCAACAACAGAAATGGACACTAGACAAAAGAGATTCAACTGACACATGTCTATACATTTCTCCTTACAATTTAAGCACAAAGCCAAAATACCATGCAACAGACTTGTTTCACTCTGGGCATGCAGCCACATTAGTTCTAATTCCAAATCTACCATCCGCAACTCTTGACTACTTCAGGCTAAGCATTTGTACTTCTGTAGATATTTTAAATCATGAACGCATTTGCTATGAGATGTCAGAGGAAAATTAAATAAAAGTGTCTTTGGCAGTGACTAGTAAGCTATTTTTTCTGTTTCGGCATGGCTTATTTTGGTTAGTCTTTTTTCATATTATTTTGTTGTTTCAATAATCAAAAAATAAAGTGGGAATTGGTAGACTTAGAGTTGACTATAAAACATAAAGGTATTTAAAAAAGAGAACTCCTCCATAAACTTGGGTCAACATGAAAGCAAATCCAAATGAAGCATTTGTGAGGAACAAATTTTATCAGTAAGTTAGGGATGGAGAACTTTGTATTCTCCCACTTTTGCTTAACTGTGAAGGATTAGCAGAAAGAAAGACCACATAGAAAAGCACTTAAGAGTTGGGGTTTTTCCACAGAAAGTGTGACCATATGGCCTCGTGTGGTGGTGCAACCCCCCTTGCCACTCTCAGGCCTCTCGATACTTGGCGTGTTTCCCTCTCCACCTGGGCCACATAATAACACCATGACCAGAACAATACAGAATGGTCTAACATAAAAGGGAAAATGGTGGAGAGCAACGAACTAGAACACTAAGGCAACCCCTTGGTGTATCTGGTTCCCATGGCTCCTGTCGTTTGAACATAATAACTTTAATAGATCATTCCTGACAACATATGGATCGTGGCCACAGTGAGGGGGGTTACCAGGACCACAAGTCCTAACAAGTTCTGGGCTTGTGCAACCAACTGGAAGTACTGGACTATTCCATTGTCCACGCTGGGCTGGAGTGGAAAAGTACCTGACAAAAGTCAATTATCTCGGATCCTATAAGTAGCGATCCTAATGAAGACCCTTTGAGCGCTTCTGGATCGCAGCGGGCTGTGGCCAGGACCTCCCCTGTCAGGTAAAACTTCACGAGTACAACAAGACCAGGGCGAGCGACTTTCTCTCTCTCGAGCCTCAACAATTGCCCGTTGAGGAATGCCGGTATATTGTGAGTATTTACTCTAACTCAATAGGGGAATTTTAACTATAGACCGGTCTCTCTCATTTCATCCACTTCTCCATTTATATGTTTGTGTGCTTTGGCTTTATGGATGTGGATGTTCTTCTATTTTCCGTGCACGTGTAGGGGTTAAAAGGGATATCCACTGATTCAATAAGTCGTGTGTATGCGCGCTCATATGCTTTGTTTATATGTGTATATATATTAATCTGAAATCTGTGTGTTACTCTCATATATATATCTCTATTGGTTTGGGATACCTTATAGTAAGTTAGTGTGAATCTTGCCATCTTCGAATCTGTAATCAAGTCGCTGTTCATTTATTTAGTTAAATCACTTTTCAAACCTTTAATTCAGTTAATAATTAAGTGCTGCTAGAACTCAATCTCTTGATCTGCCTCAAATCACAAATAAACCAAACTGCTGCTAAATCATAACTGTGTTTGATACTTCCATCCCGCGACACCTTGTCCTATTCTTTGTTCAACTGTGTATGGAGATTTAATATTTGAAAACTACAAAACATGTTCTCCTTCCCATGTACAGGAAGTCTGGGAGAAAACCTCAAGCAGTATTATTGCTCACTGTGCCTTGTAGTAGACATAGGGATTACAGTTTATAGGCAAAACTTAAACTTGATCATTGCTGACACATTGCTGAGTATACATAATTAATACTGAGATTAATTCTGAATCATATCACAGTAATTACGTTGTCTTTCGTAAGTGCAGTGTCAAGATTTTTTGTGTGTTCTTGCAGGATTTTGGCTGATACTTGCATAGACATATAAAAAGGGGGCAGAAATTCTGGAGACAACTAAAATATGCCCTGTACCCTTTAACCTTTAAAAAGTGAATGGATTTTCTTATTCATTTTACAAAACTTTCTATTTTGATCAAATTTTTTCAGGAACTTAAGAGCCTAACTACACCAAATGTATTTTTAATGAAATTGAATCATATTTTTTAGCAGTGAGAGATTATCATCTCCCTGGCCTATGACTTAATCCCTCTGCATCAAAATTATGTAGAACTTTCTAGCTGTGTAGCAAACTCTAATCTACTGATTCCTGTAGTCTTGCTCCATTTTTACCTTTACTTTAATATTTTCCTGAATTTTTAATTTTTCTCTTGGTTCTATGCACTTGATTTCAAATTTAACAGGTGAAATAAAGCAAGTTTAAGATTTTTATCAGTGAAACCTAACAAAACCTCTTACCTTATATATAATTTTCATAAAGCACTAGTGAGCAAATTAACCTGATTGTATTAGAATTTACAGATTTCCAGGATGAATTAGGATTAAATGTCAAGACAATAGTTTTCCTTTTTTAAAGTTTTTAAGTGTTTTGAAATGTTTGGTTTCACTAAATCAAAGTGCTCAGATTCTTCTTTCTGTATGAAATGAATTTGGGAATAAACATATAATTCCACCATGAAAATTCAGAACCTTTTCTTCTGAAAACTGAAGAAAGTACATATACACAACTTCAATTTTGCATTTTTCTCTAGGTAAAATTTCAACTCAATACATATAATTTTGCCCCCTGAAATTTACAGAAAATTATTTAATCTGAAAATACTTATGTATCCTAAATATATGTAGAAAAGAAACATCCATGCATTGATTAACATTGTCTGTTAAATGTTTTTTCAAAATTTTACCATAGATACATGAGTTGTATTTTTGAATATTTTATAAGCAAGATTTAAACTGATATTACTGTACATGTCAGATCTTTCTGATACCTTTGTAATTCTGTTATTTATTATTATATTCTAACAAGTGATTAATGTAACCAAAAAGTGTTGGATAAATTAAATATAGTCTGTTGATTATTTTTTAAAAAATAGAATTTTTTCATTGATGTTATGTCTTTTTGTGAAACTGGCAATTTAATTATTAATTATAGTGGTGGAAAAAAAATTAGAATATTTAACACTAACCTAGTCTTGTATAATAATTTCTAATGTCTAAGGAGTATCCAGTTGAGACAGTATTCATTTAAAAGTAACATAAAATTGAGAGACAGTATCTCACTTCCTTGATTCAACATTGCAGATCTTTAATTATTGCACAACAACTTTATACCAAATGTTTAGTTATCTTGCCAACTTCATCTAAAACTCCTTAGCACCGGTATCATTTGACCCTAGATATTAAGATCTGATATGGAAATATTTATACGGTATGTTGGAAAATAAATCCCTTCCTGATTACACCATTTGTTGCATAAGTTTTCCCTCATCACTTTGAATCAATATTTAAAAACTATCTTAAAACTGGTTTTCTTTTAAGTAACATGTTTTTGTGTCTTTTTTTTTTTTTGTGAGGAGTCAAGTTAAGGTTTTCATCTACAAATCATGAGGGTGTTTGTACCATAAAGCAAAACATATAATAAAATTACCGAATCACAGAAACACTACATAGGTTGGAAGATGTTCTCAAAGGGGACCAATCCCCCTGCCTAGAGCAGGGCCAGGTGGAGCGGGATGTTCAGGACCATGTCCAGTCACATACTGTATATTTCCATGCAAGTGAAAGGTGTTCTCAGTGACTCCTTTAGAAAGTAGCCTTTGGTCAAAATCACTTCAAAATTAATTCAAACAAATATAAAGGCTTGAATTTGGTTGCATTAGTTTCTAACCATTAATTTCTTTATATATCTCTCTTTCACTAGGAAAAAATCGTTACTTAACTCACAACATTTTCTCTCCTTCAGGGTAAGTAAAGATACCTTCCATCAGATTTTTTTCTCCTATGACCTACTAAGAAACTGAGAGATGGAAATTCTCACTTCAAGGTATTTCATCTATTGCACAAATCAATTTACCATTTTCGATTCCCCTCAGTTTTTCAACATACATTTTTAAACATAAAAATAACAAAATTATATTCAGAATTTGAAATCTAATGGTGCCTACACCATAGTACAAAAGTAAAATCTCTGCACTGATTCTGCTTACTTGTTCCCTATCTTACATTCAAGGACAGCATTAGGAAGAGCTGTCTTAAGACTTCCAGCTGTATAGCTGAAACTAATTTTAATTCTTTCATCCCAACAATGTTGTTCTGAGGTTTCTGTAAATCTGAGGAAAGTTTTAGAAATCATGGATGGGAGTGAGGGCCTGCCTCCCTTTGTCTCGTTCATTTATCTTTGGCCTTTCACTGTTAGACATAGATTCCCATAGTGCCCTACAGACCAGTCTTCCTCACAGGACCTACGAATATCCTTTTCCCTATTTGCAAATGCTTCTCTCATTTTCCTATATGATGCTTTGCTTTACCTTGCATCAGTGGATAATCTCACTCTTCTGTTTCTCAAGCAACTGGAAAGAGAGAAGTGGAAGAAAGATAATATAAGAAGAGAAATATGAATGGGAAAAAGAGGGAAAACCGGTCAAAGGTCTATGAAGGGGAGAGCTCATTTTTCCAGTTGTAATGGGCAGGAAGGACCACCTATCTTGCCTAAATTTGACTCACACTGAGTACAGCAGAAGGTTACTGGAATTGTGAGATACTGATGAGTTTTTTGGTTTGCAGCTAACCCTAGAACAACCTACCGCTGTGTCTTCTGGCATAAATACGCGTTCAACATCAAAGACCCTTCCATTCCATTGCTGATTTTCAGAACAGTCTCTATTACGTAGGCATGAACTTCTTCTTGGAGGTATGTCTTTGATTTTAGCTATTTAAATTGCATTTTCTTTGAATGGACTTAGTTCACCAAATGGTCCAGTTATCTCTGATTGAGTTGATCTTGCTATTACTCCTCACTGTATCAGCCCCTTTTACAGGTGCGAATGTTATCAGTAGTGATTAATATTTCTGTCCAATTTTTTAATTAACAACATTGCAGGTAGCCAGAATACAACTAAAAAATCCCCATCAGGTGATGATCCTTTTTAGAAAAACAGTTCTTGACCTATCCTTTTTAACTCTTCTAAATTATTTTAACATACACTTTTTTTACACTGGACAGTGCTATTAATCAATCAAATCAGTGTGCGATAATCAGTCACATGTTTAAGAAAAATGCTGTGCATCTACAATGTATCTGCATAATTTCTATAATAACCAAACCTGTAATCTTATCAATGAGAAAAATTTGATATTTTTTCTGGTTTTTTTGGCTCTAAAGCTAAATTGACTGGTAGCAGTTACATTTTTATTCCTTAACTCAGTCAGATGAATCAATGGGTCTCAGCTGACAAATTGAAATTGCTTTCACAGTCCTTTCTCATTAAGCAAAACACAGTCATCTGGGCACATTGGTTACCCTGACTCGCCACAGTACTCATGCAATCCTTTCTAAAACTACCTGGAAAATTCCGTTTCCTCTTCTTTTTCTTTTTACTATTTCAGCTGTATTGTGCTTTTCAGAAAAGTACCTTTTGATTGCAGAGATTTATTACGTAGTACAGGCCAGGCTGTGTGTTTGTGGATAAGGAAAAACAAAGCAGTCAGGGTGCTGGGGTGGCCAGGCCCCCCCCCAGGGTCTGTCAAGGACAGGACCTGGCAGCCAGGAGCAGGGCGGCTGGAGGGCACTGGGGCAGCTTCAGCTCCACCTCTAGTCATTGGGCACCTCCCTGGGGATGGGGATGGGCCAAGGCCCTGTCCAGGACATGTGCCTGCGGGTGGTGGTCAGGATCAGTCCTGGTGAGGGGAACCAGGATGGCCTGGCAGAGCCATGGAGATGGGGACAGGGATGGGCCAAGGCCAGGCTGGGATGCCAGCCCATGGGTGAGGCTTTGGATCCAAATCAGCACTACCACAGGCAAGCAAAGGCAGGGTGAGAGCCCCAGCTGAGATGAAAGTCCCACGTAAAGAGGGAGAGCTCCTGGAAAGCCTTTTTCCAGCCTGCTTTCCAACAACTCTTCACACCATTTTCAGGCCAGATGGTTGTGTATCAGGCTGCTTACCCAAACCCAAGAGAGAGGGCTCAAGGCCCTGACACAAGCTCTTCTCTTAGCCCTGTTTACACAGCAGCACTGTCAAAGATATGCCTCTGCCTTCAGTTCTGGGATGTCAAAAGTAGGAAAGAGGTTGTCTTTTTAAGGGAAAGGGAGGTGGGAGAAAAATACCAGTGGGAATGACTGGATGCAAGCACAGGCAATCCGTCCTGCTAACAGGACAAAGCCTGCTAAGAACTATTTTAAAATTTCCCTATGTGCACTTCCTGGGTGCCAGGCCCTGTTGTATCATAGCTGAGATATGTGGTGAAACTCACAGAATCACTGGGGTTGGAAAGGACCTCTGGAGATCATCTAGTCCAACTCCCCTGCCAGAGCAGGGACACCTAGAGCACGTTGCACAGGATGGCGTCCAGGTGGGTTTGGAATATCTCTAGGATCAGAGACTCCACCACCTCCCTGGGCAGCCTGTTCCTGTGCTCTGCCACCCTCAAAGTCAAGAAGTTCCTCCTCATGTTTAGGTGGAACTTCCTGTGTTCAAATTTGTGCCCATTACCTCTTGTGCTATCACTAGGCACCACTGCAAAAAAACTGGTCCCATCCTCCTGGCACCCTCCCTTTAAGTATTCGTAAGCATTGATGAGAATCCATGAAGCTGACTAATGGATCACATAGCGTTATAATTAATTGTAGAAAGTTAATCAAGGGTACCAAGTACTTTTGCTACATGATAGAAATGGGAGATACCAATCAATATCATTCTATACTTTGATCACAAAATCACTTTAGATTAAATGGTTATGATGTTGGAATATATATTTAAAAAAAAATCAGAAATTGCCTGTATTTGTTGGAATATTTTCCAACAGATAAGCAACGTCGAAGAACGTTTCATTTAACTCTTTGCAGAAAACAGATGTTTTGGTGATGTGCAGTTATCTAAAAGGTATCTAATCACATGACGTTCTTGATGAACTTGGTTATCCCAAAGTATCTTCACTCTCATAGAAAGTTCCTCTCCTCACTTGTCTGAGACCCATAAATCCATTGCTAAAATAATTAAATTCTGTGCCTTGGCAGGGTCTCTGTCAAACGTTCGCACATGATAATCTGCAGAGAATTTAAGATGAGAACCAAGTCACATTCTTTTGTGTCAGAATCGTAGAACTGCAGTTCTGCCAATATAATCATACAGACAATGAGCATACATGTAAACACAAAATTACATCCATGCAAACTACTATAACTTTTTAAACAAACTTCTGCCTTTAAAGAATGTTGTCCTGGTTTCAGCTGCAATATAGTTAATTTTCTTCCTAGTAACTGCTGTGTTTTGTATTTAGTATGAGAATAATGTTGATAACACATGTTGCTTTGGTTGTTGCTAAGTAATGCTTATATTAAATAAAGGACTTTTCAGCCTCCCATAGAAGCTGAGAGGGAATGTAGACAGGACAAGCTGGTCGAAGGAATACTCCTTAGCATAGACATCATGGTCAGTATATAAATGGGGGTTGGCCAGGGAGCAGGAGCCTGTGATAGCTGCTTGGGACAGGCTGGGCAATGAATCATCAGGTGGTGAGCAATTGTATTGCATCACTTATTTTGTATTTTCTTTTACCATTATTATTATTATTTTCCTCTTCCATTACTGTTCTATTAAACTGTCTTTATCTCAGCCCACAAGATTTTTTTTTTCCTTTTTCTCTCTCTTTTCCCTACCCCGCTGTGGGGGGAGTGAGTGAACAGCTGCGTGGTCCTAGTTGCTGGCTGGGGTTAAAACAAGACAAATACAAATTCATAACTGTACAAAACTTTTACATAGGTTATCATAAACATGATTCATTTCTGCATTTAGGCAGATTGCTTGACATTCCTTGCCAATACTGTTATTTGATCAAGAGTTCATTTGCTTTGAGGGTAGTTATCACAAAACTAGTGTTCAACCAGCTCCTCTTGCTTCAGGCAACACTAATACTGTTTTATTTATAATTGTTACTAATTTTATTGCTCTTGAAAGACTGCTGAAATAAAGAGCACCCTCTAGCATTATTTTCTTAGCTCTGTGTCAAAATGCTGAACGGTACTTGCAAACCAATTTGTATTCTAATTATGTAACTTGAGAATGACCTTGTAACGTTGGGATCTTGCCAGTATTTTAAAGGATTTATGTAAACGCTTTCCATATACAAAACTAGAGAAAACTAGACGCTAACAAAAACAACTTGTGTATACAGAAGGCAAATTAACCTCTGAAGTGTCTCAATCAAACAGAATAGCTTTCAGAGAAGTGTTTAATTTATTATGTGTAAACAAAAAACCCCAGAACATGAAACAGAGAACATCTCTTTTGTTGCTGTTCTTTTAAATCTGGAAAAAAACATTTTGTTCTATTTCATGAAAACTTCACTTGAACCTATTTGACAGACAGTGTATAATTTACATGTGTGTTCTCTGTGTTATGCTGTTCTCCTCTGAGAGTGAGAGGATAATGTGGATTTTCTGGAAGAGAGGAGACTGTTTCTTCCCTGGTGAGTAACTGAGCCTGCTGAGTAGAAGAAGGTTCCAAAGATTGCAGGATATGGCAGTAGCAATGAAGAGGCCCTGCAAGGAGCTGCAAGACTGAAGCTCGAAAGAGTGCTAATAAGACCAGGAAACAGAAAGTAAAGTGTCAGAAGCAATGAAAGAAATCCTTCTATGAACAAGAATTGCACAGTTAGCTCCAAGTTAGTCACTGAGTTGACTGAAACAAAGTGTGAAGAGACCTGCTTGTAAAAACACAATAGGCAGGACAAGAACTCTTTCAGAGCCCTTTTTCAACTTTGTTTCTGTGCTATCTTCCTTGGTCATTCCAAGTTTTATCATTTAAAATACAACTATCCTGTGACAGATTTTGTAATTTATTTTAAATTGATGAGGTTTCAAGAGCTCAGTAGGAAGAAAAGATCTAGCATGACCCACCTTAAAGCTCTGGCTGACATCGTCTGTGCTTCAAGTGCCTGTCCTCATTGTTCATCTCATTCCTTACCTCCTTCAAAATACTGCTCTGAAGGTGCTGCATGACATCTGTTTTCTCCCAACAGGGAGCTGGTTGTCATTGATATTGTCAAAATTGTACTAAGTATCTGGATTCACTCTCCATCTTTTTGTCCCGTATCCCTGTAGTATCTCAGAAATTGTTCTTATCGATCTTCATCTCATCACACTCTGGCCTGAAACTCAACAGACAATGTAGGACTGGGGCTAGAGCTGTTGCAGAAAAATCTGAAAATTTGCAAGGAGCTTTCATTAGACCAAGTATATACATTAAAACACTATATTGTCTTGGAAGAGCCTCATGAAACTCAGGTTTTGCATTCTCAGAAGGTATTTGTGGCTACAACTGTATTAAATCTCAGAGATTAACTATGGATGTGATTTCAACTGAGAAAGTTCAGAAGGGAGGAAAAGGAATAAAAGCAAATAAATTTAACATTGATGCATTATTGTTTCTTAGAAATGCAGAAGATGACAAATGGGCCCCAGAAATGAAAAGGAAGAGTGGGATATAGTTCACTTCCTACAATCACCTGAAAATTGTATAAGTTAGCTGTATGTGCTCCCTCTGTTGTCAAGTGAGAAACAGGCACTCCCTGTGCCACGTGCACAGGTGATTAATCTTTTGTGGTTTATAGAAAATTAGTTAAAGATTCAATGAATAAGTATATTTGTAATATTTTTAAAAGAAAGGAGAGAGGTTGCTTCATCTTTAAAATATCATTAACAGCCCAGGTTTTCATATTTTACATGCTGAACTCTCCAGTGAATTTAAGTGTTATGTAAATCCTGTGGTACCTGATGTCAAAGTAGAAATCTTTTTTAAAGAGGAGATTAATCCTTTTTTTTAATTAATTATGTTGAAGCATCTAAATGTATATTTGTTTATAGAGTTATATAATATGATTACAATTCAAATATAGAATCTTTTACATTACAGAATGCTCAAATTACAGTCTAAACAGCAGTTTGCAGGAGGTGGGTGTGCACACCAGGTTCTTGAAATGGAAGGATGAAACACATTGCTTCCAAGTTACATATTGATAAATGCTGGTGGTGAACAGCAGTCTCTCAAACCAGATAAAATAAGAGTGAGGAAATATCTTTGTGGCACTTTAAGGGAGATAATCAAGGCAATATAAGAGAAACTTCCACTCTGCTCCCCTTCTGAGTAGCTACCAGATATGAGAAAATACAGATATGTACAAGTATGTGAGAGATGGACTTGCCTCAGGTCCTGCTGAGGGCCAGGTCAGAACACTAGTGCTCACATAGACTAGGAAGGGCATCATATTGACATTTTACCCTGGGAGCCAAAACACGTTGGTGGACCTCCTACTTCTGGGAACTTGCACTGTTCACAAAATACAAAATCATTGACATAAGAGATCAAACAGTCAGGATGTTTTAGCCTTAGATAGATTTTTACCTACCTCTAAACTGCTGTGGAGTCTGTATCTGTTGTTATTATCTTGGCAACGTGTATCAATAAAGACTCTCTGATCTACATCAGCTGCTTCTTCTTAGCTATGAGGTTCTTCTCTGTTTATGTAATGATTTTCAGCTGATCTTCGGAAGTGTGTTATTGGGCAGATTAAATAAAACGTATTAAACTTAAGCTAAGCCCTTAAGCTGAATAACAATGATGAATTCAACCTTCCTTTAGGACAAGTTATCAAGATACATTCAATAATAAATTTTATATCATAGCATATGTCTTCAGCTAGTTATTTTAGAATATAAAAAAGGCACAAGAGTAACTATATTTTTTAAAAAATCAAACATTTAAATAAAAAATTTACAGAGATTATAAACTACATGTCATCAAACCATAGAATCATACAATGGTTTGGGTTGGAAGGGACCTTAAAGATCATCTAGTTCCAAGCCCCCTGCCATGGGCAGGGACATTTTCCACTAGACCAGATTGCTCAAAGCATAATCCAACCTGGACACTTCGAGGGATGGGGCCTCCACAACTTCTCTGGGCAACCTGTTCCAGTGCCTCACCACCCTCACAGTAAAGAATTCATTCCTAATATCTAATCTAAATCTAGTCTTTTTCAGTTTAAAGCCATTACCCATTGTTCTATCACTACATGCCCTATCAGTTCTATCACTACAAGTCCCTCTCCAGCTTTCTTGTAGGCCTCCTTTAAGTACTGGAAAGCCTCAATAAGGTCTCCCTGGAGCCTTCTCTTCTCCAGGCTGAACAACCCCAGCTCTCTCAGCCTTTCCTCATAGGAGAGGTCCTCCAGCCCTCTAATCATCTTCATGGCCCTCCTCTGGACTCACTCCAACTGGTCCATGTCTTTCTTATGTTGGGGGCTCCAGATCTGGATGAAGTACTCCAGGTGCGGTCTTACCAGAGTGGAGTAGAAGGGCAGAATCACCTCCCTCAACCTGCTGGCGATGCTTCTTTTGATGCAGCCCAGGATACAGTTGGCTTTCTGGGCTGCGAGCACACATTGCTAGCTCATATTGAACTTGTCATCAACGAACACCTGCAAGTCTCCTCAGGCTGCTCTCAATCCATTCTCTGCCCAGCCAATATTCATGCTTGGGATTGCCCTGACCCAGGTGCAGGACCTTGCACTTGGCCTTGTTGAACTTCATGAGGTTGGCACAGGCCCACCTTCCCTTCAGTGTGTTGACTGCTCTGCACAGCGGCAAACTTGCTCAGGGTGTACTCAATCCCACTGTCCATGTCACTGACAAAGATGTTAAACAGTGCCAGTCCCAATTCCAACCTCTGAGGAACATCACTTGTCACTGCACACCACTTGGACATCGAGTCGTTGACCACAACTCTTTGAGTGCAACCATCCAGCCAATTCCTTATCCACTGAGCCATCCATCCATCAAATCCATGTCTCCCCAATTTAGAGACCAGGATGTCGTGTGGGACAGTGTCAAAAGCTTTGCACAAGGCCAAGTAAATATGTCAGTTGCTCTACCCTTATCCACCAATGCTGTAACGCCATCATAGAAGACCGCCAGACTTGTCAGACGTGATTTTCCCTTAGTGAAGCCATGTTGGCTGCCACCAATCACCTCCTTATTTTCCATGTGCCTTCGCACAGTTTCCAGGAGGATCTGCTCCATGATCTTGCAGGGCACAGAGGTGAGACTGACTGGCCTGTAATTCCTCAGGTCTTCTTTTTTTCCCTTTCTGAAAATGAGGGTTATGTTTCCACTTTTCCAGTCAGTGGGAACTTCACCAGGCTGCCATGACTTCTCATTTATGATGGATAGTGGCTTGGTAACTTCATCCGCCAGTTCCCTCAGGACCTGCGGATGAATCTCATTAGGTCCCATGGACTTGTGCACCCTCAGGTTCCCTAGATGGTCTTGAACCTGATCTTTTCCTACAGTGGACAGTTCTTCATTCTCCCAGTCCCTGCCTTTGCCTTCTGTGACTTGGGTGGTGTGGCTAGAGCACTTGCCAGTGAAGACCAAGGCAAAAAAGTCATTGAGTACCTCAGCCTTCTCTATATCCTGGGTGACGAGGTCTCCCGTTTCCTTCCGGAGAGGGCCCACATTTTCCCTAGTTTTCCTTCACTGATGTACCTGTAGAAGCTTTTCTTGTTGCCCTTGATGCTCCTGGCCAGACTTAATTCTATCAGGGCTTTAGCTTTTCTAACCTGATCCCTGGCTGCTCAATTTCTCTGTATTCCTCCCAGGGTACCTGTCCTTGCTTCCACCCTCTGTAAGCTTCCTTTTTTGTTTGCATTTCTCCAGGAGCTCCTTGTTCATCCATGCAGACATCCTGGCATTTTTGCCTGACTTCTCTTTGTTGGGATGCATCATTCCTGAGCTAAGAGGAGGTGATCCTTCAATATTAAGGAAGCAACCATTACTTTTGCCAGTGTTCTTAAACCAGCATTTATGGTAAATTCCATACCTGTATCTTTATGAGAACATTTGTGATAAAACCTAGCACCTATCTGTCATGCCAAGTTTATAACTACCCTTATTTAAACTGATAATTTCCTTAAAAGTACTTATTGTGACATTATATTTAACACGCAACTTTGCAACCAAGATGCTCATTTCAGTGTCAAATAAAATAATCTTTATTCTGTTTATTTTGTAATTTCTCAAGGCAGTTTGGAGGGAAGTGTTTGCTTCCCTGGTTCAGAATAAAATTACGTTGCATCTTCACTGCCCTCAAAATTTGAGCTCAATCACCTTAGTAATTTCCAGTATATTATAATATTCCAGGTGCATACTTTTTATTGTATTTTTAACTCCTAAATTACAACATTGGTAACTTCCAGTTGACTACATTTAGATCTTCCTTTATGGATTAATCCAAGTGAAACTGATTTATGCCTACTTTTTATATTTTTGAGATCATCACCAACACCTTCTCCATTGTGTGTTATTATATTACTCATGAGTTTATTGCACAAAGTCTCACACCTATTTATTTACAGCATCACAGCCACAGTAGTCAAGGATCTGACTGAATTGATAACACTTTGTACTGATTTAGAAGAATTAAGAAAGAAACTGAGAAAATGAAGTATTTAAGGAGAAAAGTCCTAATCTAAGGAAAATGTGTGCTACATACATAAAATGTCATCATTTCACATGTATTCGGAGCCAGAAGAAATACAATTACTTATGCTTTGAGTCAATGATTCAATTATTTTGATCTCTGTGTGTTCTCTCTGGCTTTTAATGATACTGTTCTCCTTCCTCTCGATAGTTATTATTCCATTTATATATACATTATGTGTTTCTAGCTTTCTGTTTTTCCCCATGCATGTTAGTCCAACTTTAAAAGTTAGTTTCAGGTTCAGGATTATTGGAAAACTGAATTAGGAATTTTGTACTCTATTTGTAAGTTTCTAAGAAATTAGGCCATATGGTCAACCTATCTCTGTTAATAATATCTGAGATGGGGATAGGGCTTTCCTATGTCAGATTAGTATGAACATCGATATACTATATGTTGCAAAAATCTTCTCTCCTGTTTAGATGTTAGGTTTTGTGAGATCTAGTTTCCACTCCCCTGTACCTTGTGTGTTATTTGCAGCTACTCACTCTATGTTTTAAATGGCTGTGGAACAGAATGACAACTATTCCAAGGCTTTTACAGATCTGAAAAAGACTTCATACTTCTGAAAGCATTAGGCAGTTTGCTCAAAACTGTGTGCATGAATGTATTCTTGGGGGAAGGGAAGGGTGTTCTAAAACCAGTAAAATAACAGTGCCAGTAAATATAAAGAAAAACTTGGAAAGATGTAAAGTTAATGACTCAGAAGATACAATTTAAGAATTACCATTTGTATATCTAATGTTGTTCTTAGTCTAAGATTGTTCTTGATAGTCTTATTAAGGGTAAAAATTGCTTTATAGAAAATCTAGAATTTGAAAAACTATTTGTGATAGTAACTTCCATATCACTAATAAAGATGGTCATGCATATAATATGGGATATGGAGAAAATCTATCACTTCCCCTACCCCAAAAATAAAGAAAAGAAAGCAAGCCTTCACACCTGGAGGTATATCAGTGCTTCTTACATAGGAAGAAGTTGCAGATACTCAATTTTTTTGTTTTTAATACT
Organism: Burhinus oedicnemus; assembly: GCA_008921705.1. Classification (NCBI taxonomy): domain Eukaryota; kingdom Metazoa; phylum Chordata; class Aves; order Charadriiformes; family Burhinidae; genus Burhinus; species Burhinus oedicnemus. Next base: position 385,138 of record VFFE01008092.1, read on the forward strand.
TGTGATCAATTCAGTCAAATTTTAAGTAACTTTAGGTGGAAAGGAGTTACATTTTTGTCTTTCATGAAGTGAAATTTTATATGATGTCTGTTTAATATGACAGGTGGGAGAAATGGGATGGCAGGCTAGATAGCAAGGCTAACAATTTTCTTATCTTGTCTTGTCTGCCCCCTCTAAGAATCTCAGATTTATGCAAGCCTGATCTGTTAAATATGCAAGATTATGCTATTTAGACTACAGGGATTTAAGGAATTCAGGATGTTAAATAACATTTATTTGAATCTATATTTCTGAGAAATGTGTTGTAACAATTACAGGCTGCTTTACCACGTCATGTCTGCATCTCAGTGGGAGGGAATACCTTGTTACTCTGGATATGAGGTTTATATCTACTCTAAGCCCCAGATTCAAAACTAAGCAAAATTGGCCCATTTATTGTGTTATTTCCCCTCAGCTTGCGTCTTGTTCTCTTTTTGCCTCCATGTACACCATAGAAAAGACACTAAATAGAGTTGTTTGTTGTGTGTGTAGGTACTAGAAATGCAAGAATAATTTAATAATAGGAAAAAGTGTCACTTAAATTTCCTCCTCCGTATTGGTCTCAGGCAGCATCCCGTATGCTTGTTGCATTATGCCCTTCACTACTTAAAGCTGCTGCAGTTTTGTGATGTTCTCTGTACACAATTTGTGAAGTGCTTTGGGATGAAAAGTGCCATATAAATGTAGGGTATTATTATACTGTACTTTGCTTCACTGAAGAAGCTGCATCAGGATGATTGTTTTATTGGGTTATCTCCTAGGTAACTGTGATTCACTGTAATGATAGTGACTAGCACTCTTTAAATGGGACAGTAGTGGCACAACTACAATCTAATGGGGATAAAATTAGATAGTGCCAAGATGGGTAACGGTGATTAACCATGTACTAAATGGATATAAAATTATAAGCTCTGGCTTCTTAATACAAATACATTTCCAATTCAATATTAAAGGCTATATTTTCCAAGATTCTTGGGAGGTTTTGGTAACAATAAGAAGTTACTGCGCTATCGTATTTAAGCCTTTACATTTCAATTGCATCCTAAATTATCTAACTCATTGTACTACTTCTAAGTTAAATGTCACAGGAAAATGCTTTTGTTTATATATTTTATATATATAGTTGTAGCAATTGCGTGGTAATCAAGGCCTCAATTTAGCAAAGCAAATAAGGAAAACCTCACTTTTCTTGTTATTTCTGGAGGACAATTTGCACATTTGAAGTTCGTATTTGCATGTTATGATGAGAAACCTTGGGATAATCAGATGCCATATTCCTCCTCCCTCTGAACCACTACACCAACACAACCTTCTACTTTCTCTCACTTGGGCATAACACTCCTTCATCATTACTGTAACAACTCATTTTAAAAGGCCTTAGCTCTACAATGTCTCTCTCTTTGCTGACTTCCATATATGATGCTTAAGAAACAGGTTACTGAAAACAGACAACAGATTGTACCATGTATTCTCTGGGATACTGGACCAAGGCCAAACAACTTGTCCCTGATTACTATCGCCTGTCCTTATCAGCACCAGGGAGCACAAGTCTCTTATTACCTTCCAGACTACAGCAACAAGGACATGTTCTGGTAACTGCTTGATTTTTTGCTATTGCTGGAAAAAAAATAAACATATCTAAGCAACAGAAATAATTCTTTATTTGGCACAATGGAAAAAATATTCCTGTGCGATAGTGAGGAAGCTGAGAAATGTGTCAGTAAAACGTAGGCTGTTGCCACAAATGCAGCCATACTAGAGAATATATTTGCAGATAAAAGAAATAATACATCCAGAGAGATTTCTAACAACCATGTGACAGTATCCTGGAAAACTTCTCATCTATTGTAAGACTGTCATGACCCTTCTCTATGTCCTGAGTTTTATACAGAACTTGAAAAATGTGTTCCAGGTTCTCTCCTGGAGTACCTATTAATTCTTATAGTTGCTCATCTGGGAAAAAAAAAAAGGCCCTACATTTGGAACAAAGGTTAAATCTTAAATTGGTGCTGGTGGAGTTTAAATAAGTAAGGCATCTAGAAACAATTATTTATCTACCAATATGCAATCTAGATTAGCAAAATTTCGTATTTGTGACTTATTAAGACATATGAAGAGGAAAGCAAGGCAGCTTCTAAAGAGAAACTTACAGTAGAATTCAACTTTCGCTGTTGCTTTCCCTATTAAAATGTCTTTATCTCAATTTATGAGTCCTCTTGCCTTCCTTCTGTTTTCTTCTCATCCCACAGGGACTGAGTGAATGGCTGTGTGGGTATTTGGATGTTGGTTGGGGTCAACCCACCACAACTTAATATAATACTTGCTATGAAACCTAATAAAGGAAAGGTGACTGCTTCACAATAAACCCCTTTTTTTTTTCTCTTGACAAACTTTATGTGAAAATAAAGGAATAACTCACTGAAGCAGAATATTAAGCATAGCTACTGACAAGAGTCTTTGGCAGTACAGTTTGACAGGTCTCGACAGCAAGTAATAAAGCTTTGCCATTTTTTAGGCTGAGAATCTGGCCCTTCATATCCTTCTCTTAAGGAGGCTGTGTTGTAATTACTTTAGTCTCTATCTGAGAAACTGAGGATGTATTTTGTGACTTGCAAGAAGAATCGATGAATTGAAGACAGCCACTGACAGATGTAGTTTGAGATCGGAACGTTCTACCAAATTACTGTTGCTCTGCTGTCGCTAACTCTATAAAGAAGCAGGCACTGACCTATTGTAAAACTTATGTATTTTCAGTGGAAAATTAGAGCTAAGCTCAGGGCTCTATTTTTGTCTGAGAATAACACAACAAAAATATTTCTGAAGCTGTATTGCATTTTCCCAAATTAAGATTAAAAAACAACTGTTTTGAACCTGAGGGAGTTTTTAAATGTGCTTGATCTGATTTCATCTGTCTTATAGGAATGAAAAAGGACAAATTTATCTCTAGTGGGGCCGTTATCATTGAAATTATAACTCACTAACAGAAATATTGTTACTGCATTAATATTTGAACTATTATTTTGTTCAGACATTGATCAGATTTCAGGGGCAGTTAGCTTTATCTTTTTCTATTATTTTATTGAGGATATCACAAAATAAATATTGAAATACATAATTCTGTACCTCTGTGCAAAAGGTTCATAACTGTATTTTTAGAACTGACCTAATAGTTACAGTTGAAGAAAAATTATACAAAAAAGAGCAGAGTCACACTTGGTACAGTATTTTTTTTTTAGTTTTAGTTTTTCTTACTTTTTTAATGTAACTCCAAAGGTTCAAAGTATTTGCTAAGTATCCTTGTGTGACTTTACTTGGATAAAGGTTCAATACATCCTGTAGCAATAACATGTAACAGCTGTAGAAAAGCTACTTCACGGTAATAGTAAACTAACATTAAAGTTGTGTAGGTAAAAGCAAAAGAGGTGAAAAAATACCATGATTATGCTATTGGGTTTGTTAGTAGTCTACGCAGAAGAATAGTGTTGAACAAGAGACAGGTTCTTTTTCCTTAAACAGTAATTTATAAAACTTATAAATCAGAAAGCAGTGTCACAGTAAGAGTTACTGCTTTATGGCACCAACATCACAGAAGACAGAGGTGAGGACACTACCAATCTTTGCTACTGAACACATATTGCGTAGAAATATAGCAAAACTCAATAAACTATAGGTGGTTTGATATCTGATGATTATCCATTGGTAATTAATAAACCCACTGTGTCACCTGAAATGAACATTTCACCAGCTAGATGCTGTGCTCTTTGGTGGGAGATGGAATCTTGATGGATGGTTCTTCTTTTTTTTTAAAGGGAGATACTGTCTTTCAGAGTGTGAGCACAACAGGCCTAGGAATTGAACTCCACTACTTTCTACAAACACATGGGAAATGTATTATAGACTTTATCAGAATATGTATATTTGGCAAGACAGTGGAGTCATCCTAGTTTCAGGTCACCTTGTACTTTTTTTGAATCAAAGCTTTTCATATCAAAGCAGTTTCACTTCAGTAAACTAATACCCTAAGTACCCCCTAAAAATCCTATGTATATTAGCAGGAAAAGATTATCCATATCTGAAACTGTCAGCAAAATAAGACTTTAACAGTTTATGCTAAATTTGCCTGAGTGATGAGGAAGTCTATATGTCATCTCATGCTGAAGCATAGGCCTGTGTTAGCCTAAGCTGTCCTGTGGCAAAATTTTGGCACAGCTTCAGCTCATTTTGACAGGTTTTGTATCTGGGTTATCAGGAGTGAGAAGTCAGGGATGGAAAGGTGTAGATCTTTTTAGTAATATATCTGCACAACTAAACTAGATTGGATAAATAAATCATGTGAACAAGACTTTGGCTGATTCCACAAATAAAGGAAAAGAGACAAAGGAACCAGATTCTAAATGACTCATAATATCGTCCTTAAGCTTTCCTAAAAGCTATTTGGTGCAAGCCTATAAACTAAAACGAAAGCTGACTGTTATTTGCAAGAATGAACACAAGTTACATTCGCTTCAAGTGTTTAAATATTTTCTTAAGGTGAATTGTTTCCAACAGTATATTTTCTTTTGATCTGTGTTCATAACACAACTTTGACTTGAATGCAAATACTATAAATTGTTCACTACTACTGACAGTCTTCTGCGGAAGCAAAATAAGCCAATTTTTAACACAGAAAATAAAATTGGACTGTCTGCATAGGCTCAAGATGAACAGTTAGGAGCAAAGTGATGTTTGTTTCTTATGTGAATAAAGTAATGAAAGGTTTTCTAGTATTCTGGTTTTCACTTAAAAGTACAGGAGGATTTGAAGGAGTTATTTAAACTGGTCTACGTTCTTAAGTATAGAGAAGAGAACATGGAGAAGTAAAATCAGAATTTGTTAGAACTGGGTAAGAGAGGTTGCAAAGAGCTGGTGTATCGTATCTCCTGTCACTCAGTTTCTTTTTCTTTCTTTCATTCTTGCACATGTGTCAGTTGAGGGTGCAGGGCCTTTTCCTGGAACTAGTGGTGTTCCTTTTCTTTCCCTTTGCTTCTGGTCCTGGGTAGCATTCTGTAGCTGGCTCTACTTGAGCAGGGGGGATGGAGTAGATATCAACTTCAGCGATGCTGTGACTCTGTGAACTGTCTTACTACTTGGTCTCTGGTGGGCAGTACTACCAGCAAAGGGGAATTGCATCAGTTACACATAAAATATATGTTTTACTTTAGGAAAAAATTAAGGAAAACATAGTACTGGAGAGAATGACCTGATAATCAGTGTTGGCAGTGAATGCAAATAGGCAGAGTTGGTTTGTTATATAGACTTCAAGCTTTTTTAGGTGTTGTATATAGTGTACCTACAGTATCTATAAAGTATATTGAAGACAACAGGCTTGTTTTTGGTTTTGGTTCTTGTTTTTTTTTTTTTTTTCTTTTTCTTTTTCTTTTTCTTTTTCTTTTTCTTTTTCTTTTT
>VFFE01008092.1:390641-481175 GCA_008921705.1 Burhinus oedicnemus
ATAGAAAAAAAAAAAAAAAAAAAAAAAAAAAAAGAAAAAAGAAAAACCTTTGTATATTATATAGATAATTCCTACTATTTTTATAGTAGTCTTACTGTACGGATGATCTCTGGAGACACCGGGTTTTTTTCTGATTCTGTTGAGCAACAGGGAATATGTGCCAAGATTTTTGTATCTGTGGTTCTAGATTACTTCAGTCTAACAGTGAATGATACTTTTTATAAACCATTTCAACATTTTGCTGTTATTTTTTCAAGTTCTTTAATTCCGATTGAAGTGCTATGCTACATGCTGAGACTGATGTCTAAGAATCTTTGTTATCCTAAGACATGCAGCACTACGCAATTTCCAGTGTTCACACATTTGTTGCTTTGCTTCAACGAATATCTAAACATGGAGCTCTGCATTCACCAGTGTAATAGGCTCTGTGCAATTCAGGGGAAGGAGACAGAACAGAAGTTTCTTTTATTGAACAAAACATAACTGGGTTACAGTTTTAGTAATCCCTTTAGATCTGAATTATTCAGAAAAAATGATTAATGAGAAACAACATCAGTGGAGTCAGACATTTGAAAAGAAAGGTTAACTTCATAACTCGTGTGAATCAGTTACCATCGTAACTTATTCTGTAATAATGTGCTACTGAAAATGAAAATATTCTGAATAATCTGTAGTAATTTTGCTGTTCCTCTTCTTGTTATTGGAAATATTGTAATGGTGCAGCTGACAATAGTTTAAAAAGCAAAGCATTCAGCACCTGACCTATTTAGTTTTATTTTACATAACAATTCTGAAAGATGTTGCTATAATACAATAGGAGACGGTGTGGGGGGAAAAAATGCTGTGCTTTTTTTATATTTATCAGTAACTGTTTCAGAAGACCAAGTCCATCTAAGATTCTACCAAAATATGTATATTGATCATCTGTCCAGATTTAACAGGAACACCTTTAGTTTAATATAGTGTCCCAAGCACAACTTAAAAACCAAAATCAGGATTTTGGTACAGCTAAGCCAGGCTTTGCCTCTGTTCCAATGAATCTAAAACATTTTCCTTGCTTTTATTTTATCTGATCAAATGGTATGAATTGTCAAAAGTATCTATGAAATAAATAAAAAGAAGAATCCACAGTGCTAACAACTCTTCAAATGTTTAGAGTACCTCTGATCAGGAAGGAAAGAAGGAAAGAAAGAAGGAAGGAAGGAAGGAAGGAAGGAAGGAAGGAAGGAAGGAAGGAAGGAAGGAAGGAAGGAAGGAAGGTCCATGCTTTACACCTTTAGTATTCAAATCTTGTTTTACAGTCAATTTTGATGTGAAATTGGTCTAGTCCAGCTCATTATGCTACCAGCTGGAAGACCCTATTTTGTCAGTGGAGTATAGAAAATTGAGGCTGATGCAGTGAAGAATTGAGCTTAATATCCAGAAAATGTTCCGCTTCTGCTTTGTGCTGTACTGCCTGGTGCAGAATTCATGTTGACTATGCAAGCAGTTGTTAACCTGTCATCTTAGTAGTACATGAGAAGCTATTAACCTGCCCTTCTTGTAGCAGAATGGATACTATTTTAATTCAGATACTGTAGTGCAAACATAGAAGAAATAATCATAGATCTAGTTAAGTCTGGGATTCACATTAAAACATGGAAAAAAAAAAAGAAGTTAAATTACTCAATACTGAATATATTTTTTATAATATTCTTTACCTACCTTTGTATTTTTATTTGGAGTAATGGGATAGCCATCTGAGATGTCCTGTGAAGAGTACCATGTACGTATCTTTAGGAAGTAGCCAAAGGCAAAATTCTCCAACTGTGCCTCACTTGCTGCACAGAGCTATGAATTATTGCAAGTCCATAACAAGTACAGGTAATAACTGACCTAATCTGGAAAATATATGCGAAGGGAGAAAGCAACACATAGTGGGGCACTTGTAATATTCTTGTTCAGCTAGTGTCATAAACCTGATGTCCATTTTACACAGTGGTGAAAACACGTGAAGTGAAAAGGTATCTTCAGTTACCTGTTCTCTTCCTGTGCTTATTACTTAAACACGCCTACTTAACGCAGGGCAGTTAGCTTGAATATAAAATATACTTTGTTTGTCATGGAGCTTCATCAGGGGTTTTGGCTGGGATAGAGTTACTTTTCTTCATAGTAGCATGTATGGTGCTGTGTTTTGGATATGTGATGAAAACAGTGTTGACACACCAATGTTTCTGTTACTGCTGAACAGTACTTGCACAGTATCAAGGTCTTTTCTGTTTCTCATGCTGCCCCCGTAGTGAGGCATCAAGAAGTTGGGACTGGCCAAGAAGTTGGGAGGGGACACAGCTGGGACAGCTGACCCCAGCTGACCAAAGTGAGTTGACCCAAATTCCATGCCATATGATGACATGCTCAGAAGTAAAAGCTAGGGGGAAAGAAGGAGGAAGCAGGGGACACCTGGACTTACGGTATCTGTCTTCCCAAGTAACTGTTACATATGATGAAGCTTTGCTTTGCCTGGAAATGGCTAAACACCTGCCTGATGATGGGAAGTAGCAGCTTGAGTACTGTGTTCAGTTTTGGGTGCCACAGTATAGGAGGGACGTTGAGGTGCTGGAGCATGTCCAGAGAAGGGCAACAAAGCTGGTGAGGGGTCTGGAGAACATGTCTTATGAGAAGCAGCTGAGGGATTTAGGATTGTTTAGTCTGGAGAAGAGAGGGCTGAGGGGAGACCTTCTTGCTCTCTACAGCTACATGAAAGGAGGCTGTAGTGAGATGGGAGCTGGTCTCTTCTCCCGAGTAACTAGCGATAGGACAAGAGGAAACGGGTTCAAGTTGTGCCAGGGGAGGTTTAGGCTGGACATTAGGAAAAAATTTTTCACGGAAAGAGTTCTCAAACATTGGAAGAGGCTGCCCAGGGAGGTGGTTGAGTCACCATCCCTAGATGTGTTGAAAAGTCGTCTAGATGTGGTGCTTAGAGACATGGTTTAGTGGCAGAGCTGGTAGTTGGACTGGATGATCTTAAAGGTCTTTTCCAACCTAAACAATTCTGTGATTCTGTGAAGTAGTTTTGCTTTGCTGGTGTGCACAGCTTTTGCTTTAACCTCTTAAAATGGCTTTACCTCAACTCCTGTGTTGTCTCACTTTTATGCTTTCTTTTCTCTTCCCCATTCCACAGCGGGGAGTGTGCAAGCAGCTATGTGGTGACTAGCTGCCTACCAGGGTTAAACCATGACACCCTCCAAAAAAGAGGTAATTAAGTCCTTAACGTTTCAGTGTCTTAAATGTGTGAGAAGAAAATAGTATGCAGAAGTCATCACTTCACTATTACAAAATGTAAGACATACTCTTCTACAGCAAACTAGCAAGGACACAGCTTTGGATTGCTATAGTTACTCTTCTCTTCATGCAGTTACATTGTTTGAGATTGGAAACACCATCAGTATGCCTCTGGGACAAATTTAACATACAACTGTTAATGCAAAAAATATGTCTTCAATACTTGGAATTAATGTAAATAATCACTATGAACAGTACAGTGGTGTTTAAATAGTAATATAATGGTGACAAATTAGAATTATTGACAAGTGCTAAAACTGGAGTCACAATATGAATTACTTTAACACTTCATTGTGGAAGTTTTATGGAGAAAAGTAGCAAACTTTCAACTACTTAGTCATTCAAATGTATTAAAAAAGTTATAGTAATGTTATTGTATTAATGTTTCAGACAGGCCATTGACCGGAATACATGGGAAATCCCTTTCAGATTTCAGAACCACAGTCATAGAACTCTGTGTTTATCATTTTCAGTTACAAGCCCCTATTCAAATTATCATAACGTAGTGGAATACCATTTCTAGTACTCCTGGCTGAAATGGCAATCCCAGATTAGATGAAGTACATGTTAGCAGAACTATTAATTCAGGATGCTACACTTCACTAGCTGTGAAAGACCAGACGAAATTATCAGTATTATTTTCTGCTGATCTTAGAAGATTTGATGGCTGAACCATTAAATTACGCTGTAATAATGCCTCTAGGCATACCAAAATGCGTACCAAAACCTCTGCCCCTTTTTTTCTTGTCATTGGAATTACACAGTGGAGGCAGACTTCTTGTATTCAGAAGTAGGAGTTGTGGTTTCACAAGGTCTTGACGTGATCCTGCTGCTTCTAAGAGATCCATCACCTCACAACAATTAAATGTATACTTAATTTTAAGCATGAGAATAGCATAATTGATTTCAGTACTTGCTGAAACAGACCTGACTGGGAGGTTGGGATGGTATTGTCAGTGTTTTAATAATTTCTTAAACTACAGAGTGGAAGAGTCTACATACTCATCCACAATATCAAGCTTTAGTCATTAATATTTTTAAACCTTTTAAAGATACAAAGTTTTAAGGATGGATGAGGAGTATTCTTCTGACTTGACACTTTTGTTAACACTTATAATTTATTTGCTTATTTAAATACATAACCACACCTGTTTTACTGTACTTTTACATCTGAGTTGATGAGATACTCTAGTTTCACTGAACCTAGTTATTTTTAAATTATTTATATTCCTTTTGAGTTGAGAGAGCTTCTGTACCTTATTTTTTCTACTTTTATCTAAAATAAATTCTGGAATAACAACTTTTAAATTAAATATTAGGATAACATATTCTTCATATGTTCTATAATATAAAATTCATTACAGCATCCTTCTTTCAAGCATGAAATTCATTTAAATCAATGTCAATAATGTAACATTTGATGTCAGGTGTAATATTAGTAATGTGTATAAAATTGATATTTAACACTTTGTTTAATGTTCTGAGGTATCCAGTATAATAAAAAGTTACCTTAGGGAAGGAAGTAAATCCATGGCTTGTGATCCCATTGAACTCTAAACCAGGTTAAAGTCTGTGTTAACAAATTAAAGAAAAGTAATTACAGGAAAGTTAGATTAAATCTTATTTTACACTGTGTATAGTCTTTTGCTACATTTTAGAAAAATGACCATTGCTTCTTTCAGACTATCTGTTACTCATATTTGGAACATAATATTTTTCTTTTTAAGTAAGTTCTTTTCCAAGTACTCTTTATGGCAGGAATTTCATAACATTTTGTCTATAAAAGGCACCTAGAGAGTTTTAAAAGTTTCATCTACAGTCAAATTAATAATCTCTATTTTCATATTAGGAATGTGGGTTTAAACAGAGGAATTCCAATTGTGATTTTCTGGAAAAAAAGGAGACAAAACTGATGGTAGAGTTTAACAGAAGATGGACCAGTTTATATATCAGTGAGATTTCTTCTATTAAACCATGAAAGGAATATTTTTAATTCTGTTAGGTCAACATTACTCTGTCAGTATTTAATACATAATGGAATAAAGCTGAAGGGCTCAAAAAGGTCAAGGCAGGTAGCAAACACTGGGTTCACACAAATGTGCAGATAGTCAGCATTCAGCATCTGTGATAGCCTCAAAAGATCATTTGGATTTGATCTTATTTAATTTATTTAGTCTGCTTAGGCTTCTACTATGCTAAGTTCTCCCTGCTGTTGCAAGCATAATTTTAAAGTATAGTTAAATATACATATTCCAGTTATGCAGTGATGTAGTATATTCTGTGTGTTACCATAAAAAAATGACCAGTGACTACTAGGAAGTCTAATGTTAAAAAAAAAAAAAAAGGCTTTTTAAGTGAACCAAACAAACACACTGTATTAAAAGCAAACACCTTAACAAATAAATCATACCTATTTGGATTATTCTGTGCTTTACTAATTACATACAGCTGTATTTACTTTATCAGTATATTTAGATAAAATAAGTAAAAGGATCTAAAATAGCAGCTGGATGCCCAGAAATATACCTTAGAGCATACAAAATGGTGCTATCCATGTGTTTCTCCATAACTGAATTGCATCCTTAGCTCACATGTAGATGTGTTGCCACGTGAATTTAAATATAGATCTGAATCCCACCACCAATAAAAACTCTAGGTATTCTATGTCTATAATAACATATATTCCTTAAAATTCAATTGGTTATTACTGGCATTGTCTTGGACCGATTCAGCTAAACTAAAACCTTACTTTTCTTCTGGAAATGTCATTTTCTGTTAGCTGGGTATTTATAGGTGTCTAAAGTTAGTTGGGACTGTAAAGCCCTGGTACAAGTGCTCATTATGGACCCCGGTAAGAAAGACATTCAGACTTTATAAGTATTGATTAAAATACCATTTATAAGAGAGAGCACAAAATGGAAAAAGGGAATAACATAGATAGTTTAACATAGCTTCAGGTGCTGGGAACCCCAGGTTGTGTAGCACTGGATGAACACCAATCAGGGCATGGCATGCAGTACAGATCCCATCCAGGGAGAAGTTCACAAGCATTTTTGTCTTTAGAGCTTTTACAGAATGCTCCTAGAAGTAAACCACTCTATTCAGTGTTTCTGCTGTCAAGCAAAAGGATATTATAAGAAGACTTGCTGCTTCACTTTGAGATAAGGTAAGACATGCAGGTGGTGTAACAGCCAGATGCCAAGTGGGAGTCACATACAGGTTCCTCTGTTGCAGTCAGCTAAGTTCATCCACTGGCCAGAAGATAAGAACAATGCGGCACATGCCTGTGCCTACTTAAGTTAATTGTATATGGATCACTAACTCCTTGATGTGCAATAGTCTTCTGGTTAGGACCACTACAGGGAAGAATCCAATGACTACGACTTAAATGATTCTTCTTGTCTACACATCTTTCTTTTTTATTTTAACAAAATTTAACATCTTATTTTACTGCAGGTACTGCTCTTTTTCATTTTGTAAGGAGCCATGACTGCTCAGCAAACAACAGTTCTGCAGACTTTAGTTCTTTCTGTTCTTTTTTTTTTAATCTCTGAGTTCTGGAAAAAATGAGAATGGATGTTCATGAGAAACTCTAAAACCAGCCACTTCTAAACCTGATTCTGCTACCAACATTTATTTTCCAATGTGTTTATTCCATTTCTTTAATCATGATGCAATCTTCTTTTCCCCTGTCTTTCTACAGTTGCCTGTCATAAGCTACATGCAGTGCTTTCTTTAGAATCCATGACAAGTGAAGTGGAGGTGGTGTTGAAAACAGCCTCACTCGCTGTATAATTATAATTAAATTCTATAGTGTTATCCATACCATGCACTGAATTAAATCAGAATTTATTGCAGGGTTCATAGCTTAAAATTCTGTGATGCATACACAAGGATTAATAAAGATTGAAACAGTAGAAAGTTAGACATACTAGAATAACTAGAACAGTCAAATAAGTACCACAGTGGTTAAGCTATGAATACTCATTAACTGTACTGCTGTCTGTCTCAATATATATCTATTTATATATATTTAATTATCTCCAAGGTGAAATTTTCCTCAGCTGAAGCACATTTCTTACCTCACCCAGCACCTGGACTTGAAGTTTTCTTATCCTAATAGAGTGGTCTGAACTCTAGGCTATCATTGTCTTTTATAGTGAAAGTGTGGCTCTTCCACTTTTTCTATACAGAACCAATAAAGGACTGCTTTGCCCTCCTTACATACAGCTTCATGAATCACACGTCCAAATAATCACAGGTCATGGTTTTGAAATAATCAAGATATTTCTTGAAATCTCAGTTTCTTTTGCACATTCCTAGCCCGCAATACTCTTTAGCCTTTGAGCTAGTATTGAAGTAGCCTGTGCATAGGTGCACTCATGGCTGGTACACTTTAGATTACTGGGGCAGTCATAGCTGGTACACACTGAAATACAAAGTGCGCTCATTGCTGACACAGGTTGCATTACTTTCCATGGTGCTGGCCCATTAAGAAATGTTAGTAACAGAGATTACTAGCCATTAAGAAAAAATTACTGAAAATAAACCCCTACCTATGATGTTCCTCCAGAAACTAAAAGGTTCCTCTTTACCTCTCTACGATTTTCAGAAAAAATTGGTAGTGGCTCAACAGTCCTTAAGATGAAGGAACACAGATAATCCAGGCCAAGTGGTAGGTACAGTGCTTTATTTAAGAGTTTTGTACTCCCTCAAAAGCTTCTTATCAAACTGTATACTGACAAAGTCTTTGTTTTGTAATTATGTGTACCTTTCTAATTTATCTTTTCTTGTTAAATACTGTTTTAATAAAGCACTTCATTAGCTCAGTCATTTCAGAAACACATTGATTTTATATCTCTCCTCATTTCTTATAGGTTTATTACCTCTTTAGCATTTTCCTTTTGATATAAATCAAAATTCTTTGACTCTTACTAACCTTGTAACCCTCCCATCCTGGACCTTTTTGGGCAAATTCTGCGAAGACACTGTGTGAATAGGTTATACACATATTAAAAATAAAAAGCAAATTACTTATTGGCTGCATATGTAGTTGGGACTAATGAGCTAGAAGGTTCAGCACTGTGCTCACCAACCCAATAATATCTATGGTGACTCTTTGCTGGCTAGGCAGCTGTCATGTAGGGAAAGAAGGTCCTTGAAACAGTTTTATCCTGGATGTTGCAGTGTTTCCACCCTTCAAATCTTTTAGTTTTTCCCTTTCGATGTCACTGGTTTTTTTTCTTCAGTCCTTGACCTTCCAGTTGTCCTCATCTCAACAATATTACCTTTCTTTGCAATTTTACCTTGTCTGTTTTGCAAGTATGTAGTCTACATACTTTGTCATGGATCCTTTTCACAACTCGACAATTTTTCCCGGAATTTGAGTCGAGATTATGCAGCTATGAAGCAACATTGCTAGGCATTGGATTGCAGTCAACTGAAGCACAGGGAGGAGGTACATAATTGCTCTGACTAGTGTCAAATTAATCTGGGGAGATGGGTTGTTTGGGAAGGATAAGTAGTTCAATCCAAACTCAATACTGTACATGTTTTCTTTTCTTTTACCTTCGGTACTTCTAATGTGGTTTGAAGGAACAGAACTTTTTCTTGAAACTGTAGGGCAGATAGAGTTTTCAGGACTTGTCAGTTTCATCAGTGAAGACATGAGAAGAAGTAGAGGAAGGGTAGTATACAGAGGGAAGAAAGAAGGGGAAAATACCTTTAAACTGTTCAAACATTTCACATAGATCTGTAATAATAGCCTTCACTTCCATACCTTTTTTTATGTAACACTTTCAATATGACCTGAAAGATAAATTCGATAATATTCACGTTAATATTTTCAATGTAAGTTAATTCTTGGATTGAAATATAATTTCCAGTATTTAGGTTATGATAAATAATCACAACATGCACCAAACAACAAATATAGATTTGAGCTACTTATATTTGAGCTGAATGAGGAAATGATTCAATTAGACAACCCCTGCTTCAACCGCAGGGAAACATGTCTACCAGATTAGAGAAAGTAGAGTTATTCTGCATCACTGAACTGGTTAATTCAGCTTTCAGTCCATGATTCAGAAATTAAAGCTCCACCTTTTTTGAAAGTCTCTCCCAATACTCTGGAGAAAACATGGGCTCACTCTTCGAAAAACTCTTTCAGGAAGTGAGCTAAAATTTAGAGTTGATAACAGTAGCCTTCATCATTAGTCCAGGAGAGTTTTTCTTTTTTATACCATGAAAAATTGTACATTAGCTGGAATATTTGAACCAATGTTATTACTGTTACAATAAATCAACATATTCTTCTACCAAAATATATGCCAACTTCCCTGAAACTGTTAAAGAACAAGTGATGTCAGTAAAGTCTTCCTGTGAAAGTTTTTGAATCTTCCATTCTGAGAAAGCAAAAGGTTTCAGATTATGATTTTCTGAGTGCTTCATAAATAATGTTTTCCTTTGAGGTGAATTCTTAGTGTCATTGAAGGTTTAATTAGTATTACTAAAGAGTAACTTACTTCTAAGCAACGCTCCTCATCATGTCAAAGGCTCTTTTCATGCTATCAAGTTTAAATAAATGTAGTTTCAGTATACAGATGAACGTAGCCTTTCCCTCCTCCCCAGGGGAACAATACTAGAATGGGAAGGATGTTATCTTCTTAGTGAAGACCAGTAGATGAATTCTGATAACTTATTCAGTCTTTCTGAAAATACTTAAAACATTAATTTAGAAGAAAAAAAGAGGGTGATAGACAGCTCTTCATTAGAGACATTTGCATCTTTTGTTGAAGAGATGTGAATAATCAGCATTTGCTTTTTGTAACCATGATAATCTGATAAGATCCTGTAGTAAAGCATCATTATGAGAAATGCTTTTCCCTGTTTCTATCCGTTATGGAAATGTCACTGTGTTTATCCTAAGGGAAAATGCAGAGAAAATGTTCCTCCAACTCCTAACAGATTTATTCTTTCTTGCTATGGCTGGACAAGAATGCTTTTGACTGCTGTGTTCTGTCTATCAATGGGCCCACCAGGAGTACATCATCATTGTGCTTAATTCATTCATGCTCTTCCAGTTCACTTCACTGGATCCCAACGGGGATGATGGGCTTGCCAGAGGCAGTAAATCTCTGCAGTACAGCCCCACAGTTCCTGGAATTTCTGGAGGAAGATGGCATTCTGTGGACATGAGAAAAAAACTGTTGTGAGGTTTCTCATGATATCATTTTATTCAGGGGCAGAAAGAAAATGGGTTACTTCTACACGTAAAACTGGATTATCTAGCCAGGTCTTATACCCTAGAGATGAAAGAACTAGATAACATTCTGCTCATGACCTGCTTTTGTAGATTGAATTTAGAAATCTCGGTGATGCACACAATAAAAATCTTGGAATCAGATATGTGGTTTATCATATTCCCTATTTTCCACTGCAGTCAAAAGTGGGGTAGTAAGGGGGAGAGTTGTCTGTTTTAATCTTTGAACAAAATGGAATTCTAACTATTCAGGCAATCTATCAGTGCTCTGATCGAGTCCCAGTTGTGCCCCATGTTGGGCGACAATAAATCTGTCGTGGTTTGGGCTGGACTGGCCACTGAGATGAATGACAGATGCTCCCTGCACCTCTCTCTCCAAGGAGAGGAGGGAGAGAAAGAAAAGACACCTATGAGTTTACAAGAAACTAAACTACTTCAATGAAAATATTAATAGAATAATTAAAAGAAAATAATGAAATATATACAATATATACAAAACCGTATCAAACTCCCAGGATGACTATCACGTCACCAGCAGGCAATGGGAAAGTCCCAAATGGGACTCAGGGACAGATGGGAAAGGGATTACGGATCTGGATTCAGGAATGCATGATCAGGATCAAAGGCAGATGAACAGATACAGTCCTCCTCGGATGCCGGCCATCAAAGAAAGAGAGTTGACTCTTTTATCCCTCAGCTTTTATACTGAGCATGAGGCAGATGGGATGGAACACCCTGCTGGTCAGTTTTGGGTCACCTGTCCTGTCCGCTCCTCCCTGCAGGTGCGGCCCCTCTACACTTTTCCACTTCCGACCCTCCAACAGAGCAAATAACAGTTAGCTGACCTTGGTTGTTACAGCAATTAGTATAAGCAAGAGCCTCTCTGCATACCATTCCTTAGCATAAATTACAAATAATCAGGTTTTATCACTCTGAGAGCGAACAGTGTCTGAACAATATGCTATTAATTTCAGAGAATTCAGTTAGTTAGAAGAGGCTTAGCTGCAAAGTAAAATTACTGGACAGAAAACTGGTTTTATTTTACCTCAAACCAGGACAGTTGTATAAAAAAATGGTTTTTGACAGCATCAGCAGTATAAGTGTTAGAGGTTGCGGAATCCAGTAACCCAATGAGTATGAGGCTGCTATGGCCCCATGTCCCCAGGTCCAGCCAGTGCCAAGGGTAAGCACAAATTCCTGACAGGCACACATGCATGAATACACACACATGCAATACACATACACATGACTAGCCACACGGATCAACACAGACAGAAAACACAGCACTGAAACAAGCATGGATGGGCTGATAGCTTTCTCCTCTTCACCGATCAAGGTTGATGCCTGCTGACAGAATATCTATCCATATACATATACACATACACATATTTATGTACAATATAAATTGTGGATACTCAATTTACCCAGTAGCTGGCCCTAGATCCTCAGATCTCTCAAGCTGCTGGCACTGAAATGCACGAGGCCCTAAGATTCACAGCCCCACTCCATTATCAAGTTCCCAGACTTATGGTCTCTCTGGTATCTGGCTCCTAGACCTTCCTTTCAGCTGCTTGCTAACTACTCTGGCTTGAAGTTCACTAGTGAATTACATACATGCACAAGCACAAGGCATCAGGGGGGAAACATACAGCCCTTCTCTCCAGTTGCTCACACCCAGACCTATGGGTGCCTATGACCTATGGCCTCTCCACCATTTGCTGAGGCACTGAGTCTTCCGCTCACGCCCATCGTACTGGTTTTGGTTAAGACAGAGTTAATTTTCTTCATAGTAGCTTGTATGGTTCTGTGTTTTGGATTTGAGACCAAAACAGTGTTGGTAACACACCCAAGCTTTTGTTATTGCTGAGCAGTACTTGGACAGTATCAAGGTCTTTTCTGCTTCTTACACTACCCTGCCAGTGAGTAGGCTGGGCACGGTCAACAGGCTGGGAGGTGACACAGCTGGGACAGCTGACCCCAACTGACTAGAGGGATATCCATACCATATGACATTGTGCTCAGCAATAAAAGAGGAAGAAGAAGGAGGAAGAGTGGGATGTTTGGAGTTATAGCATCGGTCTTCCCAAGTAATCATCATGTGTGATAAAGCCCTGTTTTCCTGGAGATGGCTAAACATCTGCCTGCCAATGGGAAGCAGTGGATGAATTCCTTATTTTGGTTTGCTTGTACATGCAGCTTTTGCTTTACCTATTAAACTGTCTTTATCTCAATGCACAAGTTTTCTCACTTTTATGCTTCCTATTCTCTTCCCCATCCCATCAAGGGGGAAATGAGGGGGTGGCTGTGTGGTGCTTAGCTGCTTACCAGCTTAAACCACAACACACATGCACAAAAAACAGAGTGCCCCATCACACAGGGAAAAAAAAGGAAAGAATACAGTTTAACAAGAAGACCAGACATACTGTAGTGATCAGGTTCAGGGCACGGTCACACAACAGTACCGACCAGCAACACATTTATGTATGACCCACCATGTTTATCCTTTGTTCTCTGTTTTCCCATGCTTTTCATCCCTGATCCGCTTTGATCCTTCCTCTTCCTTGCCTTCCTCTAAAGACTCCATAATGTTTCTCATATTCCCACAATCTGCTTAAAAACATCCCATAATAAGTTTTACACAATCCCTAAGTGCTCTTTTCCCTGAATCCTATTCCCCTGTAGGCAATAACCCTTCCAGTCTACAAGGTGATCCTTTAAGGGGATAATTTCTTTGGTTGACTCCTCTTGGGATTCATGTGTGGGCTGCCTGATAGCAGTAGGAATTGTTCATTGTTTTCCCTGGTGGCCCTGGAAGCAGCCAGGTCAGGGTCCTCCCTGTCCTCTGAGAAACTCAGGTTATGGGGCTCCTCTGCCTGTCCTTATTTCTCTAGTCCTCACGGGGCCTTTGTGTTTATGGTGATCAGCCTTTAATCGCATAATCTAATGGTAAGGATAGAAGACAGGAAGAGGACAGTCTTGCAGATGGGGATCTGAGTTAATAATGCTTAGGAAAAAAAAGACTCAGAAAAAATACCCTATGCCTTGAGACCTTCTTTTCTGGAAGAGTATGGGGTCTCTGTTTATAGCTTTATTAGCTGTCTGGAGCAGGATTTAAAGCATATATTTACCAGGTAGAGCATTTTCACTATTAGCAGTGCTTGTGGACAAGATACTTGAGGACATAATTTAGTGGTGGTGTTGCTGTTGTTTTCTAATTCGAACAGAAAGACCTGCTAGATACCTATGAGGTATATGTCATAAACTGAAAGGCAAGTGTTCATCCTTTCTATTTAGTTATACAGAACTTCTGAGGATTTCTTGTCCAGTGGATTTTCTTCTAATGAAAACAGCAGCTTAAGATCTATCATAGGTCCATCAAATATCACACAGAGGCCAATTCATTTTCCACATCTTGTATGTATTAAACGGAGAAAAGTTTTTATTTCACTGTGAGCTAACAGCATGGTTCAGAGGAAAGCATGTACCTGCTTTCAAAAAATTGTGGGCTACACCGTTCTATTATTCATGGAACAATAGTTTCTGTATGTCCTAACCTGTTCTGATTTTGAAAGTGCAACCTTACTATTGAGTTAACACAGAATAGTACTTTCCTTAAGTGCTAGGTTTTTGTTAAAAGGGAAAAAAATTGCAATTGCAAAAAAAAAAAAATTGTATACAAACTCAGTAGAGTTTCATGCGGGTTCACTGGCCTTTTTAAATCAAAACAGAATCAATTTTATATGTTTTATATATATACTTTATATTTCATAATATGTCCAAATTGTGATATGGCTCCTCAATATGAACCAAATGCTTCATGAATTCATTAAGATTTACTTTACCTCATGATATATGCAGTACAGCATAGACAACTGCATGTAACACAGGTTTTGATCTCTGATGTTTGCTTATTTTATTTGTTCTTAGATTATGGGTTTTTTTTGGTACTGGCAATACCTATGTGAAAATGCAGGCCTGGATTCTTACGTTTGGATTCATACAGGCTGACTCAGTAATCTAACTGAATAAGGTAGGCATGTTGTCACCCTCAGCACATCAATGTACACATGGAAAGCAATATGTAAAAGATATTCTATCTACTGTATGAATCAGCCTCTGGAAATGTTTCCTGCTACTACACAGGGAACCTAAGATGGCTATTCTTGCTTATTGAGGGATAATATGTAATAACTGAAAAGAATGCTTCATTCTGCTTAAAGAACAGACCAGAATAGCTTGAATTTCTTTCTTCAGTAAGCTTAGAGGCATTTTTCATTTATCAATGTGTTTTCTATAAGAAAAACTGAAGATTTACTAATGGAAATTTCCACATTTACTTAGTTTGTCACCTATATTTGAAAAAAAAAAGTGTGTGAACAGAACAAAACACATAAAATTTTAATTTAGAAATTACTACTCTGACATATAAAATATAGAATCATAGAATTATTTAGGTTGGAAAGCACCTTTAAGAACACTGAGTCCAACCATTAACCTAACATTGCTGAGTCCACCACTAAACCATGACCCTAGGAACCACACCTACATGTCTTTTAAATACCTCCACTTCCCTGGGCAGCTTGTTCCAATGCTTGACAACCCCTTCCATGAAGAAATGTTTCCTCATATCGAATCTAATCCTGCCCTGGCATAACTTGTGGCCATTTCCTCCTGTCCTATCACTTGTTACTTGGGAAAAGAGACTGACACCCACCTCACTACAACCTCCTTTCAAGTAGTTGTAGAGAGTGATAAGGTCTCCCCTCAGCCTCCTTTTCTCCAGCCTAAACAACCCCAGTTCTCTCAGCTGCTCCTCATAAGACTTGTGCTCCGTAGACTCTTCAACAGCTTCCTTGCTCTTCTCTGGACATGCTCCAGCTCTTTGGTGTCTTTTTGGTAGCGAGGGACCAAAAACCAAACACAGTATTCGAGGTGCGGCCTTCACCAGTGCCAAGTACAGGGGGACGATCACTTCCCTAGTCCTGCTGGCCACACTATTCCTGACACAAGCCAGGATGCTGTTGGCCTTCTTGGCCACCTGGGCACACTGCTGTCTCCTATTCAGCCAGCTCTCGACCAACACGCCCAGGTCCTTTTCTGCCAGGCAGATTTCCTTGAGGAAGTGTGGAACACTTCCCCAGGCTTGTAGTGTTGCACAGGGTGGTTGTGACCCAAGTGCAGGACCCAGCACTTGGCCTTGTTGAACCTCATCCCATTGGCTTCAGCTCATCCACCAAGCCTGTCCAGATAACTCTGTAGAGCCTTCCCACCCTCAAGCAGATCAACGCTCCCACCTAACTCAGTGTTGCTGACAAACTTACTGAGGGTACATTCGATCCCTTCATCCAGTTCACTGATAAAGTTATTAAAGAGAACTAGCCCCAACACTGAGCCCTGGGGCACACCACTTGCGACCAGCTGCCAACTGGAGTTAACTCCATTCACCACAACTCTTTGGGACCCTAAACCATCCAGTCAGTCTTTTACCCAGCAAAACCTACACCCATCCAAGCCATGAGCAGCCAGTTTATCCAGGAGAATGCTGTGGGAAATGGTGTCAAAGGCTTTATTAAAGTCCAGGTAGACAACATCCACACCCTTTCCCTCATCCACTAAGTGGGTCACCTTGTCATAGAAGGAGATCAGGTTAGTCAAGCAGGACCTGTCTTTCATGAACCCATGCTGACTGGGCCTGATCACCTGGTCATCTTGTATGTGGCACATGATGGCACTCAAGATGATCTACTCCAAAACCTTCCCCGGCACCGAGGTCAGACTGATAGACTTGTAGTTCCCTGGGTCCTCTTTCTGGCCCTTCTTGTAGAGGGGCATCACATTTTCAAACCTCCAGTCAACTGGGACCTTCCCTATTAACCAGGACTGCTGCTAAATGATGGAAAGTGGCTTGGTGAGCACTTCCGCCAGCTCCCTCAGCACCCCAGGGTGGATCCCATCCAACCCCATAGGCTTGTGTAGCAGGTGGCTAACTATTTCCCTTTGGATTACGGGGGCTTCATTCTGCGCCTTGTCCCTGTCTTCTAGCTCAGGAGGCTGTGTACTCAAGGAACAAGTGGTCCTACTACTAACAACTGAGGCAAAGAAGGCATTAAGTACCTCAGCCTTCTCCTCAGCCTTTGTCACTATATTTTCCCCCATATCCAATAAAGGATGGAGATTCTCCTTAGCCTTCCTTTTATTGCTAATATATTTATAGGAATATTTTTTATTGTCTTTTATGGCAACAGCCAGATAAGTTCTATTTGGGCTTTGGCTCGTCTGATTTTCTCCCTGCATAACCTCACAATATCCTTGCAGTCCTCCTGAGTTTTCTGCCCCTTCTTCCTAAGGTCATAAACTGTCTTTTTTTTCCTGAGTTCCAGCCAAAGCTCTCTGTTCAGCCAGGCTGTTTTTCTTCCCTGCTGGCTCATCTTTCAGCACATGGGGACAGCCTGCTCCTGTGTCTTTAATCTTTCCTTCTTGAAGAATGTCCAGCCATCCTGGACTCCTTTGCCCTTCAGGACTGCCTCCCAAGGGACTCTGTCAACCAGATTCCTAAACAGGTCCAAAGTCTGCCCTTTGGAAGTCCAAGGTAGCAGTTCTGCTAACCCTATTCCTTACTTCTCCGAGAATTGAAAACTCCATCATTTCATGATTGCTGTGGCCAAGACAGCCTCCAACTGTCACATCACCCACAAGTCCTTCTCTGTTTGCAAACAACAGGTCCAGTGGAGTGCCTTCCCTAATTGACTCACTCACCAGCTGTGTCGGGAAGTTATCTTCCACATGCTCTAGGAACCTCCTAGACTTTTTCCTGTCCTCTGTATTGTGTTTCCAGCAGACATCTGATAAGCTGAGGTCCTCCATGAGAACAAGGGCTTGCAGTTATGAGACTCTCCAAGCTGCTTACAGAATATTTCATCTGCCTTTTCATCCTGCTTGGGTTGTCTATGACAGACTCCCACCATGATATCTGCCTTGTCAGTCTTCCCCCTGATTCTTACCCATATATACTCAACCCTTTCATCACCATTTTCAAGCTCTAGACAGCCAACACACTCCCTGACATACAGGGCCACCCCACCGCCTCTCCTTCCTTGCCTATCCCTTCTGAAGAGTTTATATTCATCCATTGCAGCACTCCAGTTGTGTGAGTCATCCCACCATGTTTCTTTGATGGCAATTATATCATAGTTTTACCAGCTGCACAGTAGCTTCCAACTCCTTCCATTTGTTGCCCATGCTGCAGACATTACTGTACATGTACTTCAGTTGGGCTATTGATTCTGCTACCATTTTAGGGGGAGAAGCCCTAATTCCTATGTGACCGCTCTCAGGCACTTCCATGGTTTCTAACATATTGACAACCCTTGAGTCTTTGCTGCCACATGGATCTCCATCCCCTACCTCCACTGAGATGGCAGACTGAAGGACCTGACTAGCACATTGTCCATCAAACATTGGCATGCCACTCCCAGGCTTATCACTAGCAAGCCTGGTTTTACCCCTTTCTCCCTTCAATTCTAGTTTAATGCTCTTTTAATGAGCCCAGCTAACTCCTGCACAAAGACCCTTTTCCCCCTTTGAGACAGGTCTACCCTGTCTGTTGCCAGCAGGCCTGACCTATGATCAAAAAATCCAAAATTCTTCTGGTGACACCAGTCTCACAGCCAGTTATTGATCTGCTCGTTCTTCCTGTTTCTTCCCTCATCATTCCCTGCAACTGGAAGGACAGAGGAGAACATTACTTGTGCTCCGGATCCCTTAACCAGTCATTCTGAAGTCTCTCTTGATTGCCCTTGGACTTCATGTTGCAACTTCATCACTGCCTACGTCAAAAAGCAAAAATAGATAACATCCCAAGGGCTGTACCAGGGTAGGAAGTTTCCTCATCACATCTTTAACTGAGGCCTCAGGGAGGCAGCAGACTTCCCTAAGAAGTGGGTCTGGTCTGCATATTAGGCCTTCTGTTCCCCTCAGGAGACAGTCTCCTATGACGATGACCAGTCTTTTTTTCTTTATGCAAGCAGTTTTGAGGAATGGCATAGGCTGACTTAACTTTTGTGACAGCGCCAACCTAGATGAACCATTGTCCTCATTATTGTTTGGTTCCACTTGCAAAGCATTGTACCTATTATGCAAGGGCACCTGGGAAGGTGGAGTAGTCACAGAGGAGACACGCCTGCTGTGCCAGACAAGAACTTGTTGCCATTGTGCCTTGTCCCTGAAGTCATCATGTTCAGCCAGATGCAGAGAGGGTAGGGAACCCTCCATATCATGTGTCCTGTCTGCCTGTTGGGGCTGTCCCAGGGAAGGTAAGGTGTGATTCCAGTCTCTCTCAGACCCCCTGATACTCCTCAACCTACTCACCTTCTCCTGGAGCTCTGTCACTAAGCAGAGGAGTTCCTCTACCTGGATGCACCTCCCACAGGTGTGCTCACTACTGCTGTCCGCTACTGACATAAGAGTAAGGCACACTCTGCAGCCTGACACCTGGGTGGCAGTGTGTTCCCACGGGAGCTTTGTCTGGGAAGCTGCATCAGTAGCGGTGGGTGCAGAGTTTAGAGTGGACATAGCCTTCTGCTCGGTGGATACCATTGCTCCTTGGTTGAGTCAGCAGAGCTACAGCACCCTTTATGCACATCCTTCTTTGCAAACTTCCATGTAAACTGCCGCGCCACGCCCTTGTTGACATGCCACGCCCTCTTTTCCCATCCCATTCATGGTGCTCCTGGTCACTATCCCTCCCAATGGGTTTCTTTTATACATGGGGGGCTTGGCCGCTGTTGGTCATGGCCCTGCCCAGCTCTCGCCAGTCACTGTCACTCAAGCTGTAAGCTCCTGGTGGCTCTCTTGGCTGCCTCTGAGGTTGCCCCGGTTCAGGAAATCTCCCAGTGCACCACACTAGAGTGCCCCGTTGTGAATCCTGCAGGAGCTGCTTATTGAGTTCCATATAACGTAACTCAACTCATATCAGCTTCACCAAGAACAAATTTTTATCATAGATCTTTAGAATTACATCAAAACAAATTAAACACATTTCTGTAGATTGCTGGACTGCTGGAAGCAAGCTTAAGTTATTCCCTAAAAATTAACACCGTTTAACACTATTCTGACATTGAGAAGAAGAATTTCATTCATATGTCAAAATATTTCCCTTCAGTTTTATAAAAAACCTTCCACTTTTTGCCATGTTGAACTTAAAATTCTCAAGAAGGTAAATAATAACATCATTTGGTTTCCATTTACTTTGAGGTATTAAAAGGAAAAGATTAACTCAGATTCTTAGTGAAGGATTAGTCTCATCAAACAAACACAAATTGACAAGGTGGATTAATCTCACATAATAGATGTCCACAGTGTGGAATCTGTATCTGAACTAGTCATGCTAAACTCCTGTATAATCAAGGGACAGAACTGGCACTTTGAGGGTCTGATTCAGCTGACCTATTTTAGATACTTATATTTGGACACATATCTATTTCTCTCCAGTGACTAAGAAAGGAGCTTAGAGTGACTAACTCCGATGTCAAGCAAACGTACTTGTAACGAACTGCAGAATCTAATGGACTAGGACCAAATTAGGACTTGACTTATTCCCACTGAAGAATAAAATTGGATTTTCAGACTCCTTTAGAACCAGAGAACATTAGTGTTACAAAACACATTAACTTTTCCCAGATGTCATTTTCACATTTCTTCCTAAGAACTTTGAGCTACATCTAGATTAATCCTGACCTGCCATCGTTTAAGCTGGTTTTACATATGATTGATGCAAATTTCATAGATAAACTCAGAGTTTAGGCATATTATTTTTACAAGAACATTTTATCCAGAATTCAGCTCTAGAGTAATTCATCTAAATTTAGGGGTCTACAGTTTAGAGGTTCAGCTCCAGACCAAATACAGGTACATTTGCACGTACGCATGAGTACAGGATTCAACCTAATCAGTTCAGAACAGATGCATCTACTGCCATTTGAGATACTTGAGCATATCTGAGACATTCGACTAGGTCTAGCACTTGTGTCACCAGGCATAAATGACCCTGCCCTTGTAAAACAGACCTGAAGCCACCTGTGACATCTCACTTAGATTAGATGCTTGTGCTCAGACAACTAAACAGAGCTCCTACACAAAGCAGTCACTGGTGTCTGAAGAGCTATTTTGCTGAGCCACATGTTGACAAACTGAATAGAGATATGGTTTTTGGTTTTGTTTTTTTCTGAAAGAATGAGGACTGGAAAATTTCTTGGTGCTTTATAATTGCTTTAATAAAATCATCTAATTAATTCTTTCTATCAAAAGAATTCACTAAACCAAACAAAAATAATTTAAAAACCCAAGAAATGCTGTGTACTTTGAGGTACTACTTTGGAAACTGGGACAACAGGTTAGCACAAAACAGCTCTGGAGAGGGAAGGCAATCTGGGAAATGACAAAAGCAAGCTATCTAACAGAAACCATCCTGGTAAACACAATGTACAATGCTGAATTTCTTTTCTTCTTTTAAGGGACATCTGTACCTCAAATTGACGTAAAAATATTAAATACTGATTCTTTAATTTATTGCATATTGATCCTTAAGTGTTTCATCTTATACACAGATGCAGAAAATGTATGCTACATTTGCACATATTTTTTGCTTGAAAAAGGAAGGAGTATTAGTTTGAGTTATTAAATAAATGTCATCAAGAGGAAAAATATAACATTTTGCAATTACATAGGCCTTTTCTGGATGCAGATAAGTGTTCGGTTGTTGCTTTATATGTATGGTTTACAGAAAAAGGCAAGCAGTTTCTTCTGTTCTTTGGGTGACATTTAAATTGAAGGTCATTACTTTGGGTACTTCCACTTTCTGAATATCAAAACTTTGAGATATTTGTACTTTGATCTAGTAATTTAGTTCTAGATATTCGATTTGGAAAACTAGCTTTAGAATTTCACCCTGCAGTAAGTCGGCGATGAAGAGAAGAATAAGTCTCTCCCAGTCACAACTTGACGTCTGTTAAATAGCACATGTGCAATAGACAGATATATAGACCTCTGATGTCAGATGGTATATCATGTATACAAGCTTATACATGGGACTGCTTTTCCTTTCCTGAAGGCTGAATCATTTCCTAAACACTCCACTGCACATAGAAATGAGCAGGCCGCGTTATCCCCAGGCTATTGCCAGGAATAGAAAATAACCCCAACACTTTGCTTTCATTGTAATGACTTGGGAGGGTGGGGTGGGGTGGGGAGGGGAGAGGGGAGAGGAGGAATGTATGTCTATGAGTAGTATCAGCCTTGCTTTTTACATATAGCACCAACAGTCCCTGACTTTATTTGCGTGAAGGGTGGTTCTTCACAGGAAGTTCATACAGAAAGGAAGAGTTATAGCAGCAAAACAAAAATACAGGGAAAAACCTGTATCTTAATTAATAATAATAATGATAATAAAAAGTAAAAAAAAAAAAGTTTAAAAAAAAAGAAGATAAAAAGGAAAGTTTTCTGCTAGTTTGGCTTCCCAGATATTCTTATGAAGTGTAATTATCTGATTATTCTGTGATGTTAAGGTATGAATTTTTAGTATTAGTTTGTTCCAAATGATGAGATATGATATCTAACACAGCTGGGAAATGTGAGGATTTTTCTTACAAAAAATACCATTTGACTCTCAGAAATACTTGCCACATTACATAAATATAGATTATGGTACCTATTGAGATCAATAAGTGATGGATTATTATTGTTATGTTTTTAATGAATGCAGGAAAATATAGTCTCCATTAGAAGTCTATCCAGGACTTCAGGATTGATGACATCTGTGAGAATTTCACTTTTTCAGAAGAATATATACCTGATTCTCTCAGGCTGATGCATCTGTAATGAATGTTTCTGGATCTATGTTGAGCCCCATTAAATCACTTTGCTGGATACAGAAGTACATCCATATGAATCAGCCTGTTGATCAGGCCCTGTGTTCTGGCAAAGATCATCAGAGTGATGCATAGATAGTCTTGAAGTCCTATTTAAACACTTCAAATAGACTGTAAGTGGGAGTTAAATGCTTTATAGTTTCTGATGGCTTTTCACAGAGGGAATTACACCCTAAGTGAATGTACAGGCTGCCTACATGTTTTGTATGGTGTCAGGAATTCATAAGCTGCATTTGTTCAGAGAATTTCTGTGTTCTTTTTACACTGTAGACTTCTCGTAAGAATTGTTTTGTGTCTCTAATACTGATAGCCTATAAACATTATAACACATGGATTTTGTCTTAAAAAGCAGTAACCAATTTATCATTGTCAGAGAGTTAGAATTTTTTTTCATTATATCAAACCCTTATTAGTCCAATACAAAGAATAAGACAAAGTTATTTGTGGGATTTTTTCTTCTAGAAACTAAGGAGAGGTGTATGATTTTAATACCACTTTTCTCTGATCTCTCTCTGCCCACATTTACTCTAGTTATTTCATCAAAACTTCCATTGTTATTTAATTCCAATAGAGAGATCACAGAATCACAGAATCATTCAGGGTGGAAGGGACCTTTTGAGATCATCTGCTCCAATCCCCTGCTCAAGTAGGGACAGCTACAGAATGTTGCCCAGGACCATGTCCAGCTGTATTTTTAATATCTCCAAGGATGGAGACTCCACAACCTCCTGGGCAACTTGTTCCCTGCAACTTGCAACCTCCCTCGGCAACTTGTGCAATGTGCACCCTCACAGTAAATAAGTGTTTTCTTGTGTTCAGGTGGAATTTTATATGTTTCAGTTTTTGTGCATTGCCTCTTGCCCTGTTAGTGGGTACCACTGAAAAGAGTTTAGCTCCCTTGTTTTCATTACATCCCATAGGAGTTTATACACATTGATAATATCTCCCCATAGCCTCCTCTCCTCTCCTCTCCTCTCCTCTCCTCTCCTCTCCTCTCCTCTCCTCTCCTCTTATGGTTTATAAGCACTTATGGTTTCTGGGATATATTGCCCAGGTATAGATGTGTATCATCAACCAAAGTCATGACGCACTAGCAAGTTCATCACAGTGATTTCCCATCTCTTCTTTTTTGTTTTGATTCACTGCCAACCACCACACTAAGCACTACGCTGTCTTGGTGAGAGTGGTTTGCTCGTGTGTGACAAAGTAGAGAGAGATCTGGGTCTTTTGTACACGTTGCTCAGATTTATGAAGTCCTTGTCATCTGACCAAAACTCATTATTCTTTGGGAATAAGAGAGGGAGTTGGGATGAGTGTTAAGAAGGCTGGACTTCCTTAATCTTACGTGTGGCCTGCCCATTTTAGGCTTGGGACTGGTTGGCAAGGAAAGCAAACCAATGTCCACGCACTTATTTTTCTCGTGCAAAAGATTTCAGTTGCACAGGGTTTGTCAGATTGGCACTCATCACTAACATTAAAGTTTAGAAGGGAAAGGCTGTTTTGGAACGGTCAAAGAGAGAAAGTCATCCATGTATTTGCATTTTAGTGCTGTTAGCGGTGCCGCATTCAGAGCAGCTCTCTGGGCTGAGGACGGATTTGCAGGGTAACTGCATTTTTGTAGGTTTCCTTTGAAACAGAAACAAAACAGAAAAAGAAGCACCAAACCACAATTTAAAAAATAGGATGCTTTAAGATGCCTCCTGAAAGTCACAGGCTGTCCTTATATCGTTCAATTTTTTGAATTCTTCAGGAGTGAGAACAGACTCGGTTGTCAACAGAGTGCTGTTCACAGAAACTAGGCAGGAAAATGAAAGAAGGCTCGCTATTGTTCGGCGATGTGGTGTAGGCTGCAAGAATGCGTTGGGAATGCAGCGCCTGCATGTCAGGCAGAGAGAGGGGTCTTTGTGTGAAAACACTGAAGCAGAATGTCAATCATATAAATAACTATTATCTCATTTTTTTTAATCTTGATCATTGCTATCACCCTTCTTCAACTGGAGTCCGTAAGGATAGTTATCAATTTCCTGGAACATACTGGTGTCTAATTGAAGCTGTCCAGATACTGCGTGCAGGGGAGCCGACCTACCGTGAAGTGGGGAGCAGTGTTGGAAGTGTCATACCTCTCATGCGTCCTCTGCTTTGTACCACTTTCTGACATGGTCTTGATCATAACTTATGAATAGGTAACACACAACCACCCTGCGCTGGTGTCACTTAGAAGCAGCATTGTTTTTCCTAAAATACGGATGTCTTTATCATTCCCCAGAGGAATGTGCATGATTTGAAGTATTTGTAATTGAAAAAGGAAAACGTTGGCTAATAGAAAGGAAAGCTACACACTTATGCAAATGTAAAAAACATGCTTTATCTCACAATGGCTAGCATTGTGTCTGGGTGCAATGATGTAATAGCACTGTTATGAAATTCCTCAAAATCCTGAACAAAATAGAGGCAACATGCATGAAAAGGGTGCATTTGTGATTAAAGTAATTTTACTCTTTAAGCAAATTAACGCTTGAAACAGAAGCTTGCAGAGCTGGGAATAACATACCTGTTATGACCTGCATTAAATTGACCTCCTCTGATGTTTCGCTTCTGCTGGGTTGGTGTTACTTAAGGCAGATGCGCCTTTGAGGATCGTCACTGTTTTGCTTGCCAGTAATGGGAGAAGATCACACACTGAAAAAGTCACAGAATCACAGAATCATGGGGGTTGGAAGGGACCTCTGGAGATCATCTAGTCCAACCCCCCTGCCAGAGCAGGGTCACGTACAGCAGGTTGCACAGGACGGCGTCCAGGCGGGTTTGGAATGTCTCCAGAGTCAGAGACTCCACCACCTCTCTGGGCAGCCTCTTCCAGTGCTCTGCCATCCTCAAAGGAAAGAAGTTCCTCCTCATGTTCAGGTAGAACTGCCTGTGTTCAAGTTTGTGCCTGTTACCTCTTGTCCTATCACTGGGCACCACCGCAAAAAGACTGGTGCCATCCTCCTGGCACCCTCCCTTTAAGTATTTGTAAGCATTGATGAGATCCCCCCTCAGTCTTCTCTTCTCCAGGTTAAAAAGACCCAAGTACCTCAACCTTACCTCATAAGAAAGATGTTCCAGCCCCCTAATCATCTCTGTAGCCCTCTGCTGTACCCTCTCCAGCAGTTCCCTGTCCTTCTTGAACTGGTGAGCCCAGAACTGGACGCAGTACTCCAGATGCAGCCAAGTCCACCCCACTGGGAGAAGTTGAGCCAGTATTTTGGTAGCCTACACTATGTGCTGTGTAGCAATTGTAAGGGATCTGTTTCAGCAGAGTCAAGTAGGGGCAGGAGGACCTGCTTTGAACGCCCATACAGATGTGGCGCTCTGAGGTGAGAGCTACTGGGTGAATAGGCACGAGATAAGCAGTCCTGAGCAGCACAGGGGAGCCAGTCCTGCACCACCAAAATCAGGGAGAATTTTGCCAAAAAGTTACCTTAATCACCATGTTGTTGGGCACTGGCCACAGTGTGTACCAAGGCCCAGCTGCGATGGCCTTATCTCACAAACACTCCTTCCTGATGTGCTAAGTGACTAATCCAGGGAGCAAGGAGTAGAGCAGGAAAGCTACTAATAAATACCTCTTAAGTCACGCTTCCTTAGGCTCCTAGCATGCTCCATTCCATCTTACCCTGCGTATTGACAAGCAAGAGAATTTGACCAGAGGACATGGGATTTCCTCTTCCTCAGGTATAACTTTTGGAAACTCTTTAAGTCAGTATTGCTGGTGGTCCCACCAAGAGAAGCTCTCCTAGGTGCCACCACAGCACTCCTAACCATTTGCCAGCAGAGGTACGAACTGAGTCAGGAAGCTGACCCGTATTAAAACAACCTGATCTTCTACCAAATTACTTTTAACCCTATGCAGGGTTTTTTGGGCCAGTTGACCATCTAGCTGCCCAAACAGTTATATTAACGAGCGAGAAGGCAGCATGGACAGGAGGAGGCAATGAGCAGCGAGGAGCTAGGAGAAACCAGGAGAGCTTGTGCTTCCATTTCAAGTCAGAACTCAACTGGGAGGCTTGGTAACTGCTCTAGCACACGGTGGCTTAGGTTTCTGCTGATTCACATCTGTCTCCTGTGTTGCACCCTTTAGCCACCGTACCTTCTACACTGTTTTCTGCACCGTACCTCATGCTTGAGAAGGCCTCTCTCGAAGAGAGCCTTAAGAGTGTGGATTTCAGGGTAAACCATGGTACTTCGCCAGCCTATGCCACAGTTTATTCAGTATAGTGTATAAACTACAGGCCATATCAACGTCTCAGTTCGTTTAAATCAGTGTAGCTCTCTTCGGTTCAATAGGGCTGTGCTGATTTGTACCAGCTGAAGATTTATTTCACTACCTCAGATTTCTTCTTCGTTTTTATAGCAACTGTAGCTGCATAGCACTTAATAACAGCACATTATTATGTTAGAGTTTTCCATGATTCATTTCAGGAATTCAAAGTACACATAACCATTTGTACTTACTGCTTAAATGCTTTGCAGAAAATCATCTTGATTGTAGAAGCAAATCTTATTTGTGTGCAAAAATACTGTTTATTTGGCCAAAACTGGCAATTGCCAAAGTGGCCAGAACACAGAAATGTACAGGATGGATGTACCATTGTGAATGGCCAATAACTGAAGAAAGCCATGTATTGTCTCACAAAATTTTAAAATGTTTTTCAGACTAACCCATGAAAAATATTCAGTTTCATTCTAGAGGGTAAAAACCTTCTGGGAAAGATTTTACATCTGTTCTATTTTGGTTACAAAAATCATAATTTATTTTTTTCCCCATTAAAACACAATTCAGAGTATATTTTAATATGAGATCCTCCAAACTGTTACTGAAAAAATGTTGTTACAGTTCCTTGGGGAAGAGGGAAGGGTTGTTTCTTTTGCATTTGTCTTGTGTTGTGAGGGCGTAAAAAGGAAAATTTCTTCTAAGAGCAATAGTTTAGTCAAAAGCTGATTTGACTGAGATAGTGGCCAATTCTTGATTTAGATTTTTTAGCTTTTATTAGCACTGTACAAAGCAAACACTCCGGTTGGGGTTCCAAACTACAACTACCAAAAATCTCTGATGACTAATACTTCCTGGCTGTACTTTGTGCTGGCTTGAAAAGAACAAGACTACTTTTTGTCTAAGCCTGTACTAATGTTGTATAAAAGGACGTGAAAAAGGTTGTGTAGGTCCATCCACAAACATCCATCTTTTGCATGTGCTTGTGGTGATTTTGCTAGTGGCTTTGGGGAGAGTTACTCTAATGTTTAATTAAATCATTTTGCTTTATTCGAAGCATCCTTTTTTTTCTAACGGAGAGTATTTTTCGTGCAGGGATTTGCTGCGATCCCCAAAGAAGAATGAATAGTGTTTCCTAGTTTGACCACAGAGTGATCTGATCGTGCATGCTGTCAGTGGACATTGCTACTGACTGGCTTCCAGGGAGAAAAATCATCCGTCGTCCACTTTGTCCCAGCCGCAAGGTCATGTGGCGGCAGGGTGTCCTGCTGGCGGGCAGAACATGTGACGGTGAGTTGGGATTCCCGGATTCTTTCCTTGCCCTGATACTGAGTGGGGCTGTGACTCTGGATGGCAGCCATTAATTGAAATGAAAGTGATAATACCTACGTCTCCAAAACATTATGAAGGTCATTTCTGTGTTTAGAAGGCTCTTTGACACTCAAATGAAACTGTCGAATGACCACAGATCAAAAATAATGGCTCAAAGTAGATGCAGGTCTGAGCACACGTCTGATTTTCTGTAGGAATCTGGGCCCACCAACCCATAGATTCAGAAGTATCGTATAAACTCCTCAAGAAATAAAGACCGAGGAAGATCTACATGAAAATCCTCTTTTTGCTCAGAAGAAGATATTCTGTCTTCCCATCCCTGATCCCTCCCTTCCATCAAATAAGGACCTTTCATCTAGCTGCTTAATCCCTGCTAGCACCCACCCTCATACCTTGTTCCTCCCTCGCTCTTCATTAAGCCTTACAAAATGTATTTCCAGTCGACAGCGACTGGAAATTTAATACTCCCAAGTGTGCTGCCAGCAAAACTCCCAGTCCTTTCCTCTGCTGGCCTCAGCTGCTGTTACGGTCCAGCTCCCCCAGTTACTTTTCCACACTGGGGAAAGACTAGAACTGGCGGGTGGCTCCAGCAAGACTGGGAACACCCAGGGCTCAGGAGAAGGCTGGAAGCGGAGGCTGGAGGGAGTGGGCTGGGTCAGAGTTTGCCCCGTCTCTAAATTGGTCTCAGTGTCCTGTGACTAAACTCTCTCCCTCCTCCCTGCCACAGCACCCTCCCGTGGATGCTCTCAAGTACGGAAGTATTACCCAGTGTCCTATGGGGAATTGCACTTCGTAAGAAACTCACTGGCCAGAAGAGCTCAACTTCCAGCTGGGCACCTTATAATGACCAGACTTTCAGATGCGTTCAGCATTTTTCATTTATTTGCCAGATACTCTCTTGAAAAGTTTGGTTATAGTAGCCAGTAAGACAAAACTTTATGAAAGGAACAAATAACTGTAGACAGAACTTGTTCAAAAAATCAACATCCTGTCCAAAGGTCCAATTCCTACATGCACTTCAAGATCCTGTGAAACTTTTTCTTAGTATTCCTATCAATTTTACATAGCTATTTTTCTTTATTGTAGTCTGTGCCTTGTTTGCTATTTGTCCGTTAAAACATGCTATCTGCATTTGAAGAGATCATCTTTGATCCTGGCCCTGTTTTCATCTAGCCGGTTTGTGGTTACCTTCATTCTTGTACTTCAGATAACTGACAGTTTCTGCAGGCTCCCTTCTTGATTCTCCCTCAATTTTCATTCTCTTCTTGGGTTGGACTTTTGTTTAGACAGGTTATTCTCAAAGCAGAAACTTAACAGAGTCGTATTAGCCTAACATACGTTAAATTTCTACTTCTTCATCCTGTATCGCTTGGGCAGGGCTGCACCGAGGCTCTGCAGGAGGAACACTCCTGCGAACAGTCGTGGTCGCTGGGAATTGAGACAGCGATTCAGCCTCACAGGACCTGACAGCGCTGCCTCTACACCACAGATCCCCTAGGTCAGGGAAACCTTCGGACATATGTCCCAGGGCCATCTTAATCCTTTGGCACCCCAGAACACAATAAGGATGCTCTAGCGGGAGGTTATGCTACGTCTTAGATACAGCTGTGTAGTGTGTACACATTTCTCGACACAAAGAGGTTGCTATAAAATGACTGCTCTGTTCTAAAATGTTGCTGGCAAATTGTCGTGAACATGGGAAAGAAACAAGAGTGTTGAGAGCTCTGAGTATCATTGAAATATTTAAATATTATGTATGGTGACGCCTGTAATTCAACATTTGCTGTGGTAAACACAGCAGAAATGACTGTAGCATAATGTTATTCCATATTCTAAGCCAGATTCTTGAGGTTTGTTTTATTTATATCACATGTGGCTGGGAGAAATAATTCTAGGAAGGCTCATACCATATATTTTCTTTTCAAGTTGCCAAAATATTTTAGAGAAATCAATGGCTGGGGACTCTTCTGTGTGGCTAAAGATTTATTTTTAACCTCTCGGTGTGCCAAAATCGGGAACAATTATTAATCTGTCCTGAAACTGCCGATACAACCTGCTAGCAACAGATGGTGTGAATGAAAAGCCAGAAGTGGCCATTTTTAATATTCAATAGATTAAAAAAAAACCTTAGTTCTTTAATCTTATCTAACCTCTGGTGACCGAGGGTCTAAGGTATTGACTTAAAGACAATATCAATAGCCTTGATTTGAATCTGAATCAACCAGGGAACGGGATCTTCTGAGATACTTCGTACCTCTAAATGGTGCTGCGTGTTCCTAGGCTCTGTTGACCTTGGAGTGGAAGATGAGCTTGGGGTGGGAGATGAGCTTGGGGTGGGAGATGAGCTTGGGGTGGGTTGCTCTTCAGCAACTGAAAAGATCAGGCCCCGTCAGAGCAGCCAGTGCTGCACTCCAGGGGTTCTTGTATAGGTCTGAACTTGTATGGTAGTTAAGAAGCAGCTCCTGTCAATGCCTAGGGATGGAGAAGTATTACATTACTAGATATTATCTCAGTCTTGCTGTATTTATACATCTCAATTACAAAATCAGGAAGGATTGCCAGCCATCGTTTGGATACAGCTGGCATAAACACACACACACACACGCACAGAGAACAAACCCAAAAAAATCCCAAACTGCAAGTCTCCTTTATTTTTCAATTAGTTAAGGATCATGGAAATCTGACTCTTGCAGCCTTGTGTGGTGTCTGGTGTCTAGTTCAGGTAACATGTGGATGGCTGGGTGCAAGTTTAACTGGCTGGCCTTCCCAAAAAAGCCTAATCCCAGTTACCAAGGGGGGTGGTGCTATGCTTCTAGTGAGACTGGGGTTTGCCCTGTGTGCCGCTGCTGGCGGGGCCAGACTGTCAGCAGCAGGACACAGAATTTCACACCTTCCCAAGACAGGTGGATCCCAACCGTAGATTCAAACTTACTTGACCTATGGGAAAGGCTGAATCTGAATTTCAGGTTTGGGACTGCTGGTTATTTTCCGTAACATCTCTGCAGCCCAGATTTATTTGTGAGAAAAAAGGCGGGGGCGAGGCGGGGCTTAAAACCACAACAGCAGCTCATCTATAAAGGCAGTGCTATAAACACAGTGCAGGTGAGAAATAGCCTGATTTTTTTTGCCCAAATAATTTGCCAGGTCAGGT
Source organism: Burhinus oedicnemus (assembly GCA_008921705.1). Lineage (NCBI taxonomy): Eukaryota > Metazoa > Chordata > Aves > Charadriiformes > Burhinidae > Burhinus > Burhinus oedicnemus. The sequence continues at coordinate 421,883 of VFFE01008092.1, forward strand.
ATCCTGTCAGTTGCCAAGCAATTGCAGCAGATGTGGACAGATGACAAGCTTTGCATACACGACTCTGGGACAGCCAAAACCTCTTTCTGCAAACCAAGGGCTGCAATTTGAGAAGCCGTTACATTCTCTATTTTTAATGCCTTTATTGATACTTATCTGCGTAGACCCCATATCCCGGCAGGCCAGCAGCTCCTCACCCACAAATCCCCGTGCTGGTCCAGGCCTCCCTCCTGCAGTTGTTCTGCTCTCCTCGAGTGTGGCCCCTCTGCCCCTTTCCGCCTACGTGTCCGCGCACAGAAACCGCTGACCACGGTCAGGCAGTCCCCTGACAATACAGCATGTGGGAAAGCTCTTCCAGGGCGAACGGCAGCCGTTCAAGAGCTCAGGCCAGAGAGTAAAGGCCGATGCGCCATGGGAGAGCACTGAAAGGACATTGATGTTTTCTGATGAAGGGAAAACGAGCTCTCCCCGGTGGTTTTTTTCTCTGGAGGCTGCAAGAGTGAGACTTCTGGATTGGAGGAGTGGAAGAAAAAGAAAAAAACATGAAAATATAGTCAGCTAGAAAGATGTAACTGTAATTTAGCACATTATCATTATGATGCTAGGCACTGCTATGAAACAGAAGATGCTGGGAAATATCCACTTAAATATCTTGGGCAGCAAAATTCAGCATGCCCAACACAGTGAAACGAACACCTAATGAATGAGGGCACAATTAAAAACTGACTTCAGTGTTACATCAGCCTAAGCTGTTGCCAAAAGCAGTAGCCCCAGCATACCCTGCCCCAGGGTGTCCATTCCTGCTGCTCTCTCGGCCGGTCCTGCAGGGAGCCTGATGGGGCACTGATCCAGCGACGGACACGAGTTGCTTTGCTGTTGGTATCATTTTTGGGGAGAGCAGTGGTCTGCTCTCGCCACATGGTAATTAACACGAGAATGAGCAACTCCACACGCGGAGGGAGTTTGTGGGGAAGCAGGGCGGGGTGACAAGGCTGTGCAGTTTGTCGGCATTGTGGATTTCTGCTGGAATGAAGCATCTGTGTAGCCGTGGCCTGGGAGGTCTCATCTAATGGTCTGAGCAGAAATCAGCAAAGTATTCTTCATTTCCACTTATGGATGAGAGACGGATTCCCTTCGTAGCTTTGGAGAGGTCTTGCACCTAGAATGTATTCACTGGTCTGAAAATGGGGTTGTGAAGTGAATATTTGGGTTTGTAAGATTTTTTTTGTCTTTCTGGTAACTCCATTTATGACAGAAAAATATTAAAATGTCTGCCTGTGGAAGCAACTTCCTGCCAGGCTCTGAGATGCGTTCCTAAATGTTCTGCGCTGTAGACTACCTTGGTCATTTTACATGCCCAGTGTGTGTCTTGCCATGCAGGACATACGGAGTTGAAGGATGCTGAACACTGAGAATTCTTCCACTGTATGATGATTACAGAAACATCTGTCCTCAGTAACCCTCTGCTGATCATCTGTAAAAATTAAATGTTTCATAGTCCCCAATATTTCCCATTTTTAACAGACAGGAATCTGAACAGTCTGAACTTCAGACGAGTTTTCCTTACAGACCGTTTTCCTTGCACAGGCCTGAAATGCATGTACAGCCCCTGCCTTTGTATCAATGCTTTACGAATTCTCATGGTGTTTTGCAGCATTCGACTCTGCGTGGTCAGACTCCTTATCTGAACTTAGAGTTTTGGAGTGTTCCGTATTTCATGGTCTGAATTTTAAGATTTGAGTTTATCTCAGATTTCTAACCTGTAGTGAGAAGACCAGAGTACTGCACGAAAGTGGTGCTGAACGGAAAACACATCGCACTCATTGTCAGAGTCTCTTTCATGAAGGTATTTCATTTTGAAGTTGCATTAACGAAGTCAGAACAAAACACTCCTCATAAGCACATGCAATGACATCTACAGAATTTCTTACAACCAGGACATGCTTTTTTCTCATGATTGTGTTGCAAGTCTCTGTGCCTCTAGTAGAATTTCTGCACTATGACCAAGGAATGAAGTCTGAGTATCAGAAATGTATCTCTGCATGTGCCCACAAAACACAGGTTTCCTTAACATGAAGATATTCTGTATCCATGCAGAAAATAGTTTCAGCGCTTCTGGGAATGATATAATCTCCAAAGTACAACCAGCTCTTGTACTCACAACCAGGTAATTCAGAAAAATAAATGAGGGGTCAAAGACTTGATATGAGAGTGCTCAGGTCTTTGTAGAAGTGGAACTAGGATTATCTTTCTTTTTTTCACCCCGTGTGCATCTGTATTATAGTTCTCATTCATATTTCTCTTATGTGTGGTGGAAAACTCTTAACTATTCAGCATCATAGTATCACTGCAAATACCCCAGGTCTCTGCTCTGTCTGCTAGACCTTGTTCCCTCACTTAACATTTTTATTTTCTTGGTTTGTTCTCTGAGAGGAGAGCTTTGCATTTGATATCAGCATTCTAAAAGAGAAAAATCCTGCACCGAAGAAGCCCGTAGAGCTCAAGGGGAACATCTTCAGTACTGTCTGCAGAGGAAACGGGGATCTCACCACGCGGTTCCGGGTGCTGGCCCACCTTTCCCATGCCTGGTTCTACTGCAAACACGAGCAGTCCGTGCCAGTAAATACCTCTCACTGCAACGCAGCACGGGACCCAACCCTGGGAATGAGCTCGCGCCATCCCTGGTGCAAGTAATTCCGATAGGAGCTCAGCAGGGATGAAAGGTACTTGAAGCAATGGGTGATGACTTCTGAGCACCATGGGAGGAAGTCAGCCCACCACAAGCAAATTTTTCTGCTGTCTAGATGTACTAAAGAAACACTGCAAAAACAGAGAAAAAGCCAGAGAATTGGAAATTCTATCTTGGAGGTTTTTTAAATCATGTTTCAGTCCACTATTTTTTGGTTTTATTATTTAAAAACAAACAAACAAAAAAACAAACCCCACCAAACCAAAACATTTTCCTTTTTCTTTTAGTCTGTGTATTGAATCATGCAAGGTATGCATTATACAAAATAGCCCAGCCCCAGTTTGGAGTAAAAGGAGAGAAAGGTCAGCATTTTACAGGACTGAATCCCAAGTAATGCCAGACTGCCTGACATCACGTAAACTGAAGAAAAGTCTGCAATAACTTAACTTCTTTTTTTGAATGAGTGGCTGTTGCTGGAAGGTATCTAGAGCCATGGACAAGAAAGGCATCTGAGGACATTTAGCATTATCTAGGCAATATTCAGCCTCTTCCAAGATTCAGTGCCTCGGCAGGCAGGAGCAGAGATGTAGATTTTTTAGCATCCAAAAAAAGAAAGGTGAAGGGTTCATGCCAGTTCTAGGTGGTATTTTAAAGCTCGCATGGTTAAGGCGTGCCCAGTGCTGCTGCCAGCAGCTTGCAAACCGTTTACTTTTGACTTTTCCTGTGTGAAGGACCAGATCAGAGTTGGAGTTGGCATTTAGCATGAGCGTAGAGCAAGCTTCGAGCTTACGCCTCATTTGTTTCATCATCAGACCATTCCTATTTTCTACATATCTTGAAAACAAACTGCTCCATACTTCGGCTGATGTAAATTGCTCTGTAGTCCTCTTGGTACAGGTGAGTGACGACTGGCATCAGTTGATGATCTGTTCTTCCATTTGTAAGTCTGAGATTTAACCTTTTTGCAACAAAATCACAGAGAATTAAGCCATTTGTGGCAATGACTGTAGTTGAAAACCATGAAATAAAACCAGGAGGGTACATAAAATAAAAGTATCCATGATATGATCATGTATATATATAGATATATATTTTTTTTACAAAAATTTCAGCTGCCCGTTTACCAGACTTCTAAAACTGGTGATGAGATGACAGACAGGAGAGAAATATGAAACTTTCAAATCAGAGATATTTTTCTGTTTATGGTTCATGTGTTTTTATTTGAAAAAAGATTTCTATGATAATGGAGAAAGTTGGGTCCCTCTTGATTCACCTCCCCAAAAAGATATATATGTATATACCTTTTTGTACATATCTAGGAGTGGTGTATATACAGAGGTATAAAAAAGATACAAAGAAAGAATGTTAGGGAAGAAAAATTATATGTATGACTGATGAGTCCAATGACCATTAGCACTAAACCCCATAATGTCTTGGAGAATTCAGACAGAGCTAATCCTAAACAACAATAAATCTAAATTTTGTTGGAACTTTAAAACAACTGTGTTATTTTCTCTACTGTGTTGACTGAAAATTACAGCACGTTTTCACTGGTCTGCCTTCAACAGGGCCTAGTTGCCATTTCAGTGATGCGATTTACACTCCATTAATTTGAACTTTTCTGGTAGAATAACGCCCAGAAAAAGACAGTGTGATATTCTGGCATTATTTTATTCTATCTGTATTGAAGCAAAGGAATAATTCCAATTCCAAGCACTGAGCTGGTAGAAATTATTTTAGCTGCAGGAGTTAAAACTAAAGACAGTGATAAACGTGCATTTCTAAAACAGAAGTCTTCTGCACACACAAACCCCCATTTGCATGTGTAATATAAGTTGATTCTTGCTCAGGTAATATTTTGCCAGTGTAAGCATGCAAGAATACTGCGTCAGTTGTTAAAATGGTCCATACACGTAACTTGCAAATTCTGTTTGATCCATTGTATACAAAGGTGTGAATCTGAACACACAGCAGCAAACTTCAAATCATGAGATGGAGGGAGAGAAGTTAACTATAATAAAAAAATATCTCTTTCTTCATAATTTTTAAATTCCCGTAGGTCTGAGGCAGTTTCGGATCTATTGGACGCCCTTCTGTAGTAACAAAGCATTTTACTGGAAATTCCTATCTGTGGAATGACATTTCTATTTCCCCATTAATTTTTATACATTATTAATACACTAAAGTTGTATAGACTTAACAGAGTATGTATTGTAGAATCTAGACTCAGCATGCCCTAACAGTAGAATACAAGCTGGTTTATTTATATTTTGCAGTTTATGAGAAAGCATTCGTGTGCAACGCCTCGCCCATTGCAGACCCAAGTGCAGCCACGATACCGCTGTGAACACTACGGATGCTACGGTCAGTAAATGTACTCTCTCGCCAAGAAAACAGACAATTGTTTCTTGCTGCTGTATAACATTGAGGAAATACACTTGGCAACTGAGAGAATTCAGTTGGTTCTGCTGTAGTAAAAGACTGGTGTAGACTCAGACTTTCCGTTAGAGAGAAAAGCATTGCACTGTAGTTGAAACACTTCATTTTTAATGACTAGTGAAATCGTACAGGGGCTGGGTAGCGAGCCCTCCCACACAGGCACTCGTCTGGAAAAATCCACTGCGTTCTTACTGGGAGACCCTCCACCATTAAGCTGCTGTCTGCCCTAAGGCAGGTTCCTGAGTTTTCCCTGTAGGTAAAGTGAGAATAATGATATTTACTGTCCGTTGCGGGATGCTTGTTTATTTATTACAGCAATATGTATTACTCTAAGTATTAATAAGCCTATTTCCAACTGACAAAAAAATTACTTCTTTAGTTTTTATCAGTGAAATATGGTCAGTCATCCAACAATTTGCTGCTTTGTCGTACCCTCCACTTGCTGTAATGAGGAATAAACCAAGAGTATATCTCAAGAAATATATGGTTAGAAACAATGCTTTTAAGTTTTCCATGTTTTGTTATTTTTGCCTCAAATCACAGTTCAGTTCAGTGTGATCTGACATGGTTGAAATACTGAAACCCCCACTCCTCCAAAGCAGTGTTTATTATAGAAACCCACAAACTTAACCTAACCTAGAGCAGCTTTTCCAGCAGTGATATAATTACAGTAGTTATTGTTGCAATAAACCAGATGTTCCTGACCGGGAATGAAAGCACTTCCCCCCGCCTTACATTTGTTACGTTGCCTCTTTTCAAGTTTCACATCAGCTGTTCAGAAAGCTCTTTCTCGGTTGAGTGTCACTTACAGATTCTTGCTGCATGAGTCTTTTAGCGTAAAAGAAAGAAATCCTGGCAGGCTTCAAATATTCCTTGCTTTCCTTAAAACCTCAAACATGACAGTTATCAATGTCACTAATTCTTGCCCTGGTTTAAAGACATTTTTTGTCCTTCAAGACACTTTTACTTGGCTAAAGAAATACTTTCAAAAACCTACTTTCAGATTGAATAAGTACATTGTTCTGTACGAAAAGAAATGTTCCACTCCTACAAAATCGACGAAGCTTGCCGCAGACGTCAGTGAAGCCATCGTTTTACCCCACCATTTTGAGTAACTTACTGGTTAGGCAATACCAGTCGCTTTGGAGAACAGCATCTTTTTAACCGCTGCGTCAGCTGTGGTTGCAACTGTGAACCGTGAACAACCATTCAACCTGCACCATGAATATCTATCATTATTTAAACATTACACGTCTTACATTTTTAACAGTGTGTTAGTCAACACATTTCTAATATTTCCCAGCCCAATCAAATCCTAACGGTAAGAATATGTTGCCAATAAAGAAACGGACTGTGTTTAAACTACTGGGACCTTAGACATGAAAGTTGTTGTATATATTTTATGTGCGCAAGAAAACCTGTCTAGGAACAACGAACATAAAAAGTCAAGGAGAATTCAACAGATTGCTTTATTACACCTACTGTGCCATAAAATAATACAATAAAGAAACATAAACTAGGCTTCGGGCTTTGTTTACTTATAGGTAAGTTCTCATGAAAAGACGGGAACAGTAAGACTGAATTATCAACTATGTGAATGCGTCACGGCAATCCTGGAAGAAACCTTTTCCACATTCAGTTACACGTGCTGCTCATTTTCCTGTGCGCTAAGGCTAAACTATTAGTCGACCCATCCACGTGTAACTCTAATGGAACAAGGGAGACGAACCAGGGATGAATTCGCCCCATGAAGTGGTCTGCTAAATTTACACTTTGTAAAATGTAAATGTTTCTTAGAGAAGGAATTTACATGACTCTGAAACACGGCCCAATTTTTCACTGATGTGGTAGGGGATGCAGACATTGTTGGCCTGATTTTACAGAAATCTTTGAAAATGGGCCATAAAATAGCTGAGGAAACCCAAGAGGCACCCACACATTTGGAAGCAGATTATAAGACAGCTCTGTTGCTCAGCCACAATCAGCTCCCTGCTTTCAAAAGGAACGGTATCGATTTCACATTTTTTGCTTTCCTAATGAGAATGTGTCAGAGCTGAAATAAATAAATAACTAGGACCCATGTCCAGGGAGCCTTGACGTCTTTCCCATCACGGAGGCTGGGAGGCCCCTGTGCTTCCTCCCCTGGCCGTGACATGCCCGGTGAATATTTCCACCACCCACACTTTATTCATTCTTAACTCTCCTCACCCACTCATCATTACAGCTGTGCACAGCATCCATTACAAACCCTGAAGCCATCTGAAACCTACCTTTCTCACTTTGGTATGTGCTAAACACACAGCTGGGGTTGCTTGGGCTTTTGGTAAGGCAGCTTTTGAGACAATCGACCCCCAGTTTCATGCAAATGTGGACCCAGGTTAAGGTGAATGATTTATGGGTTGCACATTCTGAAAATCGCTGAGAGAGTTTCATATCACTGCGTCATGCTTCGCTGCACAGATCTCTGTCATATTTGTGGAAATCAAAAAAGATGTATGTAGTACGCTGCAAAAGGGGATCATAATAGCAGTCAGATCCCAAATGTGCTCGGCGCGTTGCAAACAGTTCCTGGCCTGAAGGACCTGGCAAAAAAAAAAAAAAAAAAGAGCTCTTTTTAACTCTTTAACACATTATTGCTTCAAAGTGTAACTAACTCATAAATTCTTTATGACATTCCTTCGTTTAGCACATATGCATGCCACTAGCGTTTCAATTAGAGAGGAACTCGTGCAAGGAGTTGCCGTAACGATGCTCTCAGACAGGAAGGAGAGGGAAACACGGACTACAAAATTCAGATTCAAAGCTACATTTTCTGTAGTCAAAATGAGAGATTTATTTCATTGGTGATAAAAGTTTGAATTTGCTAAATTTGGATTTGGATCCTCGCTGAGATTTTGGCCAGCCCAGTTAGCAAAATTAAGCAGCGTATTGCTAAATGGAGACTAAATTACGCCAGCCTTACTGAGAGCCATCTCGCTCGGTCAGTTTTGAGAACTGTGAGGCAATTTGCTCTAAAAACACTGACCAAAATTATAGATAAACAAGTTTTTTAAAAAGAGTGATTCAAAGGACAGGATTCAGTATAAGAGGCTCTGTGTTTTCTTAGTCAGATAGTATCGAATAAACTAACTTTGCCTTTTAATTTTTAAAGGAAGCCCAGACTATGTAAGGCAGAATACCAAACACGTCACTTAACATCTTAACTCGTAACAAAAGAACTTCCTTGGTTTCAGTTTGTAGCACGGCAACTCTTTATCTGCAAAACAATCTTTTTCTTTTTTGTTGTGAATGAGTCCATGCAGAAGATTGTAAACACCTCCCCGGATCCCGACAGTGGAGCACCGCTTCCTGCTGATACCAAAATATTAATGTGAGTGAAAGCCAGAGGGACGGTTTTTAGTGTGGTGAACGTTGCTTTGTCATCAGGTGACTTCAGTTATTTTTTTTCAATCCTGTAACATGCCTGTTTATCAAAGTGCTTTCAAGATAAGCGGGGAAAAGGCTTGAAAAGTTTGTATAAATCCCAAAAATGGCTTGAGGTGGAGTTGTCTTGGACTTAAAGTCATATTAAGAAAAGTATCAAGGCATGGGATTCAGCTGAGCAAAGGCAGATAGGCACAACGTAGGCAACAGTATCCAAAGTAGTCACTGTGGCATAGGCACTGTTGGGTCTCAGTTCCCATTCTCCTGAGTGTCTAAGGTAGGTGGTAAGATGAATCACAGCCTACAGCTGTCTGTTTCCTCCCATCAGCGACGAGGGGAACGTGAGTGACCAGCTGATGTGTAGCTAAACGTCCATCTACCTCCACGTTAGGTGAGGTGAGCTCCATTCCTGGTGTCGTCTGAGTGCCCTCTGCAATGCGAAATCTGGTGGAGGAGGAAGGGATTCAGAACAAACGTGAAGCGCTGTAGAGGTCAGCAGAATTCTTCCCTCGGTCAAGAATCGTTAAATAAAAATAGTATGTAAAGGATCATGATGGAAACATTAACAATAAATGCCAAGACTATCAGAGGTACTCTGTGACGAAATGAGTCACAAAAATAAAACAGAAGCAGATTGCAACATCAGAACCCCGAAGTGTATTTGTAACAGTCTTTAATCACCACCTTCACCGCGTCCATTTGTTACTCGCACTCGTCGAAACATTACGTTCGCCTTTTGCTTAGGGCCTGGTTTTGTGACGTGCTGAGCATCCTCATCTCACATCAACATCAACACATTGCAGACCTATACCCAGGGAGAGAGAAAATACGGCACGTAATGTTTCGTATTGCATATGTGTGGATAGCTGGGAATCAAGGAAACAATTGCTTTTAAATAAATGACGTGAGACTACAAAAGCGGTAACATAATGCATGATTCGAGAGCAAAACCCCAGCCCCTTTGAATTCATTTCAGCAACAGTAAAGGGTGGTGCCACTAACACAGCTGTTCTGAGGAGCCAACTGGCATTTCCACTGCATAATCTTGATTCTTGGGGTTGGTATCTCTGTCATTTCAAATTATGCTGAGCTGTGACTTCGTGTGAAAAAAAAAGATCAAATTGATGAAATTATGGGATTTCTTTCTCCCCCTTTCTCTGCATCACAAAAAATAAAATAAAATTTACATTTTATGAACTATTTGCCAAACCTCACATTATAAACACCTTCCTTTTAAATGAATGGATAATAAAAAGGAAGACAAATGAGATAAGAGAGTTCAATATTTAAAAGATTTGCTCAACATAGACAGTCCTTCCTTTCCACAAGGTTTTTCCTGTTAAAAAATAAGAAATACATTATGAATCTCATTTAACAAAAATATGAACCAAAAAATGCAGGCAATTAGTAACAAATGCTCAAGTAAATGTATCTGTTCCAAAAAGAGGTGTCATAAAAAATGTTAGAACTGAAATTTATTGCCACTGAAGTCAGCAATAGCATTTCCATTGCCTCCAGCTGGAGGAGGACTTGGTTCCTAGGAAGTTCACTTCAAAGATGATTATCTTTATATCAGCAAGCCTAGGAGCGAGGGCTCCACGGCCTCTCCATGAATGCTAAAGGGAATAAAGTGCTATAAATCCCTGTTTCAGCAATGATAAGGACTCTGGCCCCAGTTGAAATATATAGAAATAAAGTACAGTTATACGAGTTTCAAAATCCTACCAAAATCTCTGAGTGACCACATCTGCCGTCCTACCCCAGGTAAATCTCCCAAAGCTCTTCTTACAACTGTGGCTTAAATAAGCAGTCCAGGGCCTGTTTCAGTGTTTGTTATCAGATTGTTCAAATATTTTACTTACTTTTATTAACTAAAGAAGGTCTTGGGCTCTTTGCTTCGGCTGTACACGGAATTTACCAAATTCACTCTTCATAATCTACAGGTAGAGGCTGAATTAGCTGGGAATTTTCAGATAATTTTGTTCAGATTGTGACTTTTGATTAATAGAAAAATAGACCTGTAAAGACTTCCTTTAGTTGATGCTGTTTTGGCCTAATAAATAACCAGTCTTTCAAAATTCTCTATGGTTAAAGGTAGTGGCAAGGTATTTCGGTCTTTCATTTCAAGAAGATGGGTAAGCCAATTTCTTCTTGATTCTTCTTCCTGTCTTGTATGGTTTATTTACAATTTTTTGTTACTTGGGATGACTACAATTGTGTACAGCTTTGAATGGGACCAAATATACGGCTGCCCACTTTTGAACCTCTACTGAATCACGTGTCCTGACTCACGTAATGGGAGAAGGATTCCTTGTTTGCGTTCCCAAGGTCTTTCCAGCAAACGTCGGGACCGATATCGCTGTCTCCAGGCTCCTCCCAAAGCTGTACGCCGCGGCTCCTGCAGACTGCCCACCTCTCCTCCCCGTCTGCTTCTGAGCTCCGTCTCTGCTGCTCAAGCTGCTCTGTCTCTTTTCCGCATGCATCCCTGCCCAAAACAAACTCAACAAGGCTCCCCACCCAGATCTTTTAAATTCCTGGGCAACCTTACGGTTGCCTTTGTTTTGGGCAGAGACATGTGCTGAACTGTCTCCTGTAGCTCAGAAGAGAAGGGCGGTGGTTAAACCTACCATTTCCAGCAAGGCTTAACCCAACCTATAACAAAACCCTCAGTAAAGATGTAACCACTTCACAACCCCACGTGTGTGCCTGTGTGTGTGCAGTATGTGGAATGGAATTTGCAGAAGAAACGGCCATCGTTCCCTGAATTCCCAGCTGGACAGGAGCCACAATCAGGACCAGGACTCAGGCAGTTCCATTCATTTCAGAGCTGCGCATAGGAAAAATGTTTCATTCTTAGCATTTTGCTTCTGTTGGGAGTAGAGCCCTTGCGGTTTCTACTTCAGACATCAGGGGACCAGACAGATCTACAGGCAGCCCCAGCTTTTTTGTTCTGAGCTGACTTGATCTGAGCACCAGGTTGGGAGCCAGGATGGCCACACTCGGTGTGAAGTTTGGGCACTCAACAGGTCTTCTGGGCTGGGACCAGACTCCACCAGCCCAGCTTGGAGGATGCAGAAGAGCCTCACCTGGGCTGCCCTTGTCCAAGCTCACAAGTCAATCTGTGTCAGCAAGCCTTTGCCTTCCTGCACCCGCGGGATTCAGGATGGTTGAATCTCCTGTGGTGGGGTCTCTCCACCGATGCTTTGCCGCAAAAAACTCAGTAATGCATAAAGCATTGCGTACAGAAGTTGAGCGTGTCACATCTGTCAATCCCAAATAACGCTACTGGTGATGGTCTTAGTAAGACAGCGTTTTATCCTCTGGGAAGGCTTGTCCGTGGGATGTTCAGTTGTCACTTGACAGGAGGAGGAGTTCTCCGAAGCAGGAGCATTGGCAGGGGAAGGGAATGGGTAGGAGGCGTTCCATAACTTGGCATCTTCTTACAGACAGAGTTTATGTTAAGGTGGGTTATCACACATAACCAACCTTAATCCCTTTTAAATGAAGGTTCTGTTTATAGCATATCAAGGTCAGGATTATAAATCCCAAAACAAATCACCAGGTATAATTAAAAGGAATAATGCCAATTATATTTTCCAGTCGTTTTCAGTACTTGAAACGTGGTCTCTGTACTCCTTGGACTTCTCACAGATAAGTACAGATGGTATCTTTGTGAGCTAATAGTAACCTGTTTATTATAGTTCCTTTGTTTTTACCACTAGCTTGAAATACATACCAGTATTAAACATTGTATATGGCATAACAAACTAGTTAATTCTTTCAGTTTTTCAGCGGTATGTTCCACAGAGCTTCAGAAGTATTTCCAAATAAATCTCCAACCTTTATTTACCCTTGGTAGGTAAATTCACTTTGCTTTTTTCATGCTCTTTTTGTGGTCAATTTCTAGCAGTCATCCCCAGTTCACCAATGAGAATTTCACAGGAATAGAGGGTTTTCGCTACATGTCACGGAATATTTTGAAAACCAGAACGCCTTTAATCTTTATCACATAACTTTGCAACACAAAGCCGACTCTGAGAGATAAAGTACTTCCATCAAGTAAAGACAACAAAACAAAATGTGGTACAAAAGTAGCATATGAGCTAATCTTCCTCTTAGAGAGGTAACGTCTTCATATTAAATTGAATACTTGAATTAACTTTCTAAATATTTTTTTAAAATAACCAAGTTAAATAAAAAATCCAAAAGTTTAATGACAAGCGAAAAAAAAATTTGTGGTTTTAGTATGGTTAACTAGAATATATGTATTCTATCAGTACAGCCAATTATTGTAGTTAGTACAGCCAGCGGTGCTTAACTAGCAGAAATTCTGCATAAAGTGTTGGCTTTGTGACAGAACATGTACAAAGCATAGTAAATAGTAATACTATGTACAGAAATGTTTAATTCTTTCAATTACAGATGTTTATCAAGCCCAGTATGTAACCTTGGGCTGGAAAAATGATAAAGATACTTTGCAGGTAGAGAATATTTTCCTGACAGGATCCCAAGTCATATTAATACATTGGGATACTTTTTTTTTTTTTCTATTTTCCACTGAAGGTGTAGGGGAAAAAATAACAGAGAGTTGTTTTTTTCCTCATTGTTTGGTGGTCCTTCCTTGAAACTTTCCAAACCAAAGCCATTTCTCACATCTGGTTGGAACACAGATCTTTAAGACATTCAAGTAATTCAAATCAGATGTAAAAATCTAAGCTACACTATATGAAATTCAAGAACAATATAGTTACAGGGTTAGAAAAGTCTGCGCTATGGCACCTCTTTTAATCAATAACAGCCTTAGTTTCAGTTTGTCTGTAAATACAAGACTATAATTAAGAATGATCTACTGCATTAATTATTTCAATACCCAGTGTAGCAAGTTACCAGATTAGTGACACTTTACATCTATAATATTATTAACAATTTCTTATCCCTGTACTCTAGATGAAGTCCACAGCAATATGGTCTGTATTAGATTATAGTTCCAATGGAAAATATTGAAGATCACTAATATCAATAAGTACTTCCTTCTCTCAACCATTTGGGACTGTTTGTATTGACTTCCGTTACATTCCAGCAGTTCTGCTTATACCCAAACGGTAGTCGTTAATTTCCATTAACTAAGTCACAACTATACATAAGTTAAATTATTTCCAATAAATGTTCAATTAATGCCTGTTATCTGCATTTCATTTCCATTGATTCCAAGAAGCTACTGTTGAGCTTAATTGCCGCCGTAAGAAAACCAGTTTACCATAGGCGTCATTGGGTCTCCATTAATGCAGCGGACAGCTAGAGGGACTGATTTCTCTCCTACTGCCAAGCAGGAGGGAGCAGTGCTGCGCAGAGATTGCCGTGCAAATCGATGGCTACAAACGCCAACAGCTGCAGCTGGAGTTGACCAGGGAATGGTACCTATCCCAGCAACAAACGCGTGCTCTTCTAGGATACCATTTCCAACGGCCAGAAGGTATTTTAGAGGTTTCCTTACACTTAGCGTATGAAAATAAAAGTAAGCTACAACAGACTGTTGAAAGTAACACAGTATTCTGGTTTGTTCCACTTGAGTTAAAAAAGGTCATCTGATAAAGAGAAGTTCTAGACCAAGAGAAAAATCAGTGCAACTTGTTTAATCCATTTCTTTTCCTTAATATAATTTCATCCGTACAAATACGCTGGCTGACCAAGAAAAAAAACCAAACCCTTATTTGTAGTACTTTCAGATATTTTTGGATACTATATGTTCTTAGCAACACTTTAAACTCATTGAGATTAGATCACCATTTTAACATATCCTTAAGTATTTTACATACAAGTCAGTTACATTTAGACTCTCAGAAACTGCTAATTCATGAAAACAAAACATCTGCATAAGAGTGATGATCTTGACTAATGTTCCTTTTGAAGAGAAAAGCAAAAGAATCAGCATGCTGAAAATTAAATGTTACTACATTTTCAGAATGACATTTTCAGTTTTGCATCGCAAATTTTTTTTGCTATTTTCCACACTATTTCAAGTTGAGATCTAAATGAAATATTTTTCTTTTATTCAAACAAATCTCTTGATTGACTAACAATTATTTTATTCACAATCATGCTTTGTAATAGCTTTCTGGATTGTTTTATTGTTTTCATTAGGAGTGGAAATAAAACTCAACCATAAGACATTCCCTGAGAAGGAAAAATCTGGATCTCACTGGGCTTTAGTAAAAGCATTTTTTCATTAGCTTCACTTTCTGAATGTGTTCAATGTCTTATCCAAAAAGGCCCTCCAAGCTAGTCCTGTACAAAAGTTGCCACACATCCCACGTTGTAGTACGGTCAAACCTCACGTCCATTATGAAATGACAGTGGGATATGGCTTTTCCGAGAGTTTTATTACAGCCTGCTGTTCTTCAACAGTTCTGCATTCACACAGCAAATATAACACATGTTGATTATCTACATTTGGGGCTGGAGAAGCATAAATTACCATTGGACCCAAGACTCCCCAAATTTGAAGAGAGTGGGGTAGCTATTATTCCATCTGCATTGGCCAATGCATTCTACTGAAGGTTCAGCTCTGCCCTGGCTTAGAGCCCATCACTGCAGCCAAATCTCAAGGTGACAAAGTCTTGGGTAATAGTTACAAACTTTACATCTGAAAGAAAAGTGACACCTCTAAGAACCAAACCCAGATGTTGAAGGTTATGGGCTACAGGTTAAGAGACAGAGCTGAGCCTCTCAGGCAACCCTGACCTGAAAACCTGCATAACAAGGAGCTGACGCACACACCCTGTAGAGGACTGATGCTGTCAAGAGCTGATGTAAAGAACTGAACAAAGGAAACTATTTGCAGTGCACAAAAAGAAGGAATTTTATTGGTCTTAGAGAACTTATCTCCTGAAACCTTATCTATTAACTATTTACAGAGACACAGACATCAGTGGTGATCGATATTATCTGCACTTCCTTTTTATTGCTTCCCTTTCATGCCAACATTACCTCCTGCCTGACCAGGCCTGAGCCTCTCCAGCTAGCCCTCGCTCGAGATCCAGTCTCAGCAAGGCTCCTGTAAAGCACCCTCCAGCAATTTAGCACAGAAGACAGGGGCAGGGTGGTTCCTGGGACATCAGCGTTTACACCTACTCTCTTATCATCCAGGTATTCCTGAGCACATTTAGTAGGAGGTCTCACAGCTGACAGTACCATGAAGGACTCAGTCCTCAGCGAAGATGTTCGCCATTTCACCCTAGGATCTCTCAGAAAGAAAGGAACACAGGCACTTCTTAGCAGTGGCATTTATCCCAAGTACAGGCTGAAAATGTGCCATCCATATTTCAGGCAAATCCTATGTAATAATCAGAGAACACATAAAGCAAGTAAAGATTAATCTATTTCCAGTTCTTCTAGGGTTTTCTTATTTCCTTTTTTTGTGGCACAGAGGTAGTCTCACCGCATAACCATGTTTCAACCCAAGCTTCTCAACAGAAACCTCTCTTCATATTCTTGAATACCAACCTGCTCTTGTAGGAGTAAGATTCACAGAGTCCCTCATCCTTCACATGCAACAGAGATGAGATTTCAGTCTCTTTTTTCCCTGACAGTACAACTGAGTCTGACCTTATCCACAAAAGCATGGGGAAGAGCGTACTACAGACAAGCAGAACAAAATGAAAGCAAAATATAACGGCTATTAACGGAAAGTCAGCTTGATGTCACAGTTACCGCTTGCGCCAGTTGGCAAAACTCATCCTGTGCTCTGACATGGCATGAAAGCACTCGTCATAAGATCCACTTCTTCATGCAAGGTCCCAAGGTTAGAAAACTGCACGCTATTCAGTATGCCATTTACCAACTGTGGTAGCAACACAGAGAGCTGTTGCTGTGAAGAGACAGAATTGTATTCACTGTCAGATTTATTTTTTTTTTCCTAATTCAAACAAAAGCAAAGTTCTACCAGGCTGGAAGTAGGTCACATAAGGAACGAACTGGTAGTCTCCAAAGACAGCTGCACAGCAGTTCATCCATCCTCAGAATAACGCTGGTGAACAGCTACATGTAGACATCCACAGAGAGAGTGAACAGCAGCTCCTGACTCCAAGTTTACGATGATATAGCATGTACAGCATCTCCTACTAGCGCTTGCATGTCTCGAGCCCATTTTCCCAAATAATTTAACTTTGAAATCACAGGCTATGACCAATGTTTTGTTACGCAGCACCAGATAAGGACATAAATATTTTTCTCTTAATTCCCTTTTCAGAGTTTCTCAGCTCCTCTGAATATTCAGATTGTCCCTGTAAAAGAATGCTTTCGCTCTGCAACCTCTGGAGCTTTTAACCTCAACAATGTGACCCTTGGTTATAAAATCTGGAGTTTTCCAGGCTCTGCAACCCGGAAGAAAAGCCTGACGGTTAGTTAAGACCGGCTCACGAACAGTTGCTAGTTCTTGCAATGCCACAGCTTATGCTCTTTTCCTTTCACACTCCAATGACCCTGGAAGCCCTGCCCAGTGGAGCAGGTGCTCTCAGGAGATAAGCAGCAGTGCGAAAAGTTTGGGAACTTCTCCCATTGTACAATAAACTTGACATCTAATCTACTACTTAGGTTTGTAACACACCCAGTAGAGTTAAACTAATCAACCACTGTGGTCCCTGCATCCCTCCCAACGCTTTTCAGTGGTATTCTAGACAGCCACAATTTACTCTAACTAAAGATGCTCCATTTACATGTTTTCAGTTTTGCACATGCAGACATTCACTCAGCCCTGGACAATAAACTCAGATGACAGCGGTGTGGAGAATTCCTTTCCCAGCTGGATTTCTCCAGCAAGGGAATTCCTGGTGTACAGCTCTTGCAGGGATTTGGTCATACATGTGGTATCTCGCCACTGAACTTTATCAAGCCTCAGGTGCCTTTGAGCATGTGCAGGACTTCAAAACCTGGATACTTTAAAGCTGGAAAAAAAAGGTCGTATGATGTTTAAGTACCTTTGGAGCTAGGCACTAGTTGAGCAAGGGTTTTCAGGATTTAGTTTTAGTTTAAAGAAATAGTACTTGAATTTGACTTCTGTACCAATTTAGATTCCTAAATCTACTTTCTAACCGAGCCCTTAGTGACTAAGGCATCTGAATAAGCAGCAGAGATTAAAATAACCACCTTTGATAATTCTCTAAATTCCTAAATTAAAAGCACTCCTCCGAGATACATAAATGGTTTGCCTGTTTCACATAGACCAGAAAATCAGGACCAAAGTCCAAGAAAAAAATGACATATCAAAACATCAGCTGAAACAGAAGGTTCCAGCTGTTTCAAATGCCACTAAACCACAATGATTATTGCTAACATAAATAAAGCAAAATCTTAATCCAGCTTTATCAAGGAGTTAGTAATCATATTTCTCCATTCTTCCAGTAGTTTTATGAGAGAGCGCATGTTTCATGAGCAAGGAGAAGGATGGTATATTAGCCACCACTTTCTCTTGTCCTGTAAAAAACCCCAAACACCTCCAAATGCATCTAACAAACAACTGAACTTGGTCAATTCATACCAAACAGAAAAAAAGCTCTCAAATCAAGATCTAAATTATGTCCTTGCTAAGTGGCTTGACTCGTGGTTTTTTTTAATTGAACAATGTCACTTCCTTGTGACAACTACAAATGATAACAGTTGCAAGAGCTGTACGGTTGCTAAACCAAAGGAATGGCTGGAATTTTTTGAAAATCTTTACAGCTTCAATACTCGGTTCAGGCTGACATTTTGTACTTTAAAAGCTATCGTTAAGCAACTAAATAGGTGACAAAGCACTCCAGAATCTGGCAAGACAAAGAAAAAAAATCAAAGCCTGGAAATACCAACCCATTGCAGTTCTGCTACACTCCATGATTGTGGTGAAGGGTTTGGGTTGTTTCATTTGCAGACTCGTGGCTCCCTTCCTTCATTCCAGTAACAAAAATGCCAATAGTATTTCTAAATTAAACACAGCATATTGTCCCTTCTATTTAGGGCAGCTTTTTCTCTGCCCCACCACATCTCCAAGCACAATGCCAGTTCTCTCATACCATCTGTGTAAACTTCCCTCCACTGTTTCCAAAAGTGCCTTTTTTCCACTGCTGGGGTCCTCCACTCAAGGAGAAATATTTCAAGATGTGTTCAGTAATTTTTTTGCTAGCCAAGTTAAACTGGTCACACAAAGTTCCCCCCTTTTTTTTCTTGTTTCCCCACCATTATGTTAATCTCCAAAATATTCTCTGAGAACGCTAATTCTAGCTCTTTAAAATACAAGGGGGGGGAGGCAGGCAGGGAGAGCACTGAAGTTTGATGCTAATTTAAGTGTTACTGCAATTCCTTAGCATTCCCAAAGTCTCATTACAAATGACTAAAGGAAAAGTATTTTTAAGGACACCAAAGAAATGCCTGCAGTAGGACAGGGCACAGGGAAACCTGAGCTATCTGAAAATGAGTTCACTCTCACTGGAGCGGCAGAGCCACAAAGCAGGACAGTGTGGGTCCTGTACTGTGCTGCCTGTAAAGATGGGTAAAGATGTTCCACTTCTGGGATCCAGTGTAGTATCTCTCTACGGCAGTTAGTGAATGGTGTTTTGAATCACAGTAATTTTCACCAGGACTTGTGCTTCTACACCTTTTAGATTTTAATCTCTTGCCTCTAGTTGTTTACCCTGGCATTTCTCTGTAGAGTGTGTATTGCTCCGGTAGCTACCAGGAACTCCTTGGAACTTGGACAGGAATAAGTTAACAAGGTGCAAAGATTTGAAAAACCAAAAATTATTTTTTTCTGGACCTGCAGAGGGATTTAAGATTACATGTTTCTACTTGAGAACTGAGAATGACACAGCGCTGGCACAGATTGCCCAGACAGGTTGTGGATTCTCCATCCTTGGAGATACTCACAAGTTGTCTGTACCTATCCTGGGCAACCTGCTCTAGGTGACCCTGCTTGAGCAGGGAGGTTGGACAAAATGACCTCCAGAGGTTCCTTCCAGCCTCATCCTTTCTGTGAATCTGTAAGAAATACCAAAGTTGGACCTTTTTATTAAAAAAGGCCAAATAGATTCATGGGATGGGATAAGAGACATCAACTGGGTTGTCGTGGTTTGGGCCAGACTGGCCCAATCAGGCGGAATGACAGATGCTCTCTCTCTCTCTCTTGCTCCACTTTGAAGGGAGGCAGGAGAGAGAGAGAAAAAGAGAGACTTATGAGTTTAGAAGGAATTAAACTACTTTAATGAAATATTAATAATAAAATAATAAAAAGAAAACAATGAAATATATACAAAACCGTATCAAGCTCCCAGGGTGACAATCACGTCACCAGCAGGCCCTGGGGAAGTCCCAGACTGGACTCCGTGATGGACAGGAACTGGATTCCGGACCTGGATTCAGGATCGGGATCAAAGGCAGATGAACAGACAGAGTCCTCCTCGGACACCAGCCATTGAAAAAGAGGGCTGACCCTTTGATCCCTCAGCTTTTATACCGAGCATGATGCAGATGGGATGGAATACCCTGTTGGTCAGGTTTGGGTCACCTGTCCTGTCCGCTCCTCCCTGCAGGTGTGACCCCTCTACGCTTTTCCGCTTCCGACCCTCCAATGGGGCAAATACCAAAGTTGGCTGCCCTTGGGTGTTACAGCAATAAGGATAAGCAAGAGCCTCTCTGCATCCCATTCCTTGGCATCAACTATAAACATCGGTCTTATCACTCTGGGAGCGAACAGTTTTCTGCACAACAGGCTGGTAATTTCAGTAGTTAGAAGAGGCCTAGCTAAAAAAGTAAAGTTACCGAACAAAACTGGTCCTTTTTTACCCCAAACCAGGACATGGGTTCTCCGGAACGAGAGGACATGCCACTGGTAGTTCCAAATCTAAAAATCAAGTTCCTATATGCTCAGGTAGTGATAGACAAGGTACTCAGGTACCAGAGTGATGAGCATGACAGGACTGAATTGAAGAAAAAAGGAGAGGTTCCAGTAGCTCTGTCACCATTTGTCCAATATAAAATTGTTCCTTTGGGCTCCCATGCTAGTTCATCTTCCCCTAATATAAATTACCTGGTAAATTCACTGTTAAAAGTGCATGAAAGGCTGGGTGAACAGTTAGAACACACTATCTCTATTTCACCCTGGTAAAATACAGTCTCTTGACCATAGTTAATAAGCGTATTTCACTGTTTTCCTACTGCAACCAGCTTACATGTTTATGTTTGAATAAGGGAGCTTATAGAGAAAAATATCTCTTATAATTGTTCTGCAAACTACATTGTTCTTTAATATGAACACAACAATGAAGTTGTGTTCGTAAACTTACTGTTACTAATATAAATCATTACAAAACCATAAAAAAATAAATGCACGCAATAACAGAAAGTATAAACCCACCACTAAATACCACTTCATAACTGTGGCTCTGAATTATTACTGCCTCACCAACACAGCCGCAATACCCGACTTCATAAAATCCTCCACTCTACAAATTAAATGAATTGGATAATTAAGAAAGCCTATGTTTAGTCCACAAAGTGAAACCACCATCACTATAGCATGAGAATGAAGTCACATTTTAAAAAAATGGCAACATTTCCATTCCCTGACGTGCATGATCCATACCTCCTTGCTCTCTATCCATTTGAAGCTCTGTGTGTTGAGAATGAAGAAGCTGGGCAGCTGCTTTGCTCGCCGTAATGGCCTCAGATGCTCTGCCAACAACTTCAAGTCTCCATTAGAAAATCTTCAGGGCTGGCACTTTGGCTTCCTACCTATCTGCAAGGCACTTCACTCTAACGATAAATAGAAAATTACAGGTTAACTGTAGAAGTCTTGGTGAAAAAAAATAAACAACCATGGCACATAGGCGTACAGGTCTTGCGCTAGGACCTGTCTGGCGGGGCTTGTTACAGAGAGGGGCTAAGGTGGCAGCGGCTGTTCACAACAGTTCTTCACTACAGCCATCTCCTGCCGCCGCAGGGAGAGGAGTGGGCCTTGATGGAGCGGCAGCTCTGCTTGTCCCTGCAGGTCTGGCAGAGGGGGAGATAACCAGAATAACAGGCCTGACCCCACAAAGAACACCCGTACCCTCCCTGCTAGCCTAGAGAAAGGAGGCAAAGAGCAGGAATACAATTAAAATACAGGGTGTGTGATATAGCTCATAGCGCAGGCTGCGCCCGCTCCCTGTTTTTTGCAGGGGGTTGCATGTGAGTGTTCCTACGTCTGTGAGGTTTAAGCAGCGCTCACGCATCCCTGCGGCTGGGCAGACACAGCCCACATGTGCGCATTAAACGCTCTCTTAGAAGAAAACAGGGGCGAGGCAGGGGAAGAGAGGACATTCCTTTGCCTTTTCACGCTTCCAAGCCTTCCATCATCTTTCTGTCGTTAGCCTCTCTTCTCTTCTGCCCAGACTGTCCCACATTTTAGTTCATGAACGTGCCCTGCCAGTCAGCAGTGGGCTGGGCGGCTCGGGATCGCCATTAGCTGCCCTCTGCTGAGCAGCATCGCTGCTCCCACCACTGTAGCTGAAGATAGTTCCTTGCCTCTGTGTTTTCCTACCTTGTGCCAAGAGGTATCTGTTATAACGCCTAAAATATATTGGCTGTACAGCAATTGCCTGATTACCTTCACATTGCATTAGCTCTATAAATAGGACAAAAATACACCTATGTAGATGATGTAAGAGAATTACGCATGTATGTTTTATTGTGAACAGCATCTCCAGAACAGCTGCTGATACTTTGCCAGTTGCATTTTACTTGTAATATTTCGGCATTTGCCAACAGGATTTTTTTGCCCTGTATGCAGACGGCCGGGTGTTATTATCATTCCACCCACACGCCTGAGTCCAGTAACAATCCTGCTCCTGGCAAAATTCAATCTTTTCTCATCTCTCAACCCGTGTTCATCTTTGTATTGTTTTTTAATTAACCTACGGTTAGCTGAAGCTCCTGCCATAAATCAATGATTTCCTTTCAATTCTTATTAAAGATTTTTCATTTTCATAAATCTGCTGCGCGTTGCTCAGAAGCTGCTAACAGCACACTTTTCTCTCATTATCAAATCAGTGCGGAATGGACTCAATGAAGCAAAAAAAAACCCCATAAACCCAGTACTGAGGACCTTCAGGCTTAAGGGTCTTTCTATCTGCTCCAGACACATCACAAATGAAAACATGGTCTTTTCCCACCTTGAAAGTTACAGGCCAGATCCTCTCGGTGTAAAGTGCCATAGCTCCGTTTTGGGGTGCAAGCAAGATGTCCTGATTTACACCAGCTCAGTATTTCACACTGTACGCTGCCTCCTCTCTAGCTGAGGGAACAGCTGTCTGTGAAACTGCTCCTGAAAGTGCAATTGCTGGAGTTTTCTGTGACTATGCATTTCTAAATGCAAATTTTCCATACCTTTTTATTTTAGCAAGCAGTATATTGAGGTCCATACTGCGTTCTTCAGGGGACGCTCACATTGAGGATGTCTCCTTGTGCCTCCATGCGCCACTGTGCTCAGCATATCTTTGCACTGTCATTTAATAAAGTTCTAATTGTCATGCGGTTCCATCTACAAGCCATTGGCAAAGGGAAAACAGTCTTAAAAATCCCGAGACTTTCTAATTTTGTTTTAAAAAGAGAAGATGAACAAATTACACAAAAGGGAGCGATGACCATACCTACTTAATTCTCTTAAATGGCATGAGAGGAAAATAACTAGTCCATGAAGGAAAATGCAAGCTAGAACACATTTTAAGGTAGTTTATCAGGGTGGTTGTGTGCACAGCAAGAGCTGTGAGCTGCACACGCTAGAACTAGGCCCAGTTACAGCATCCTTTATGGCTTAAGCCCATGCTCACTATGCACGTGTATTACATTAAACTTTTTCCTTCTCTTTTTCTCTAGTTACCCTTCTGTGCATTTTGGTCTAAATTTTCAGAAAATTGCATGCACAGTTCCTACGATTATGCATGTAATCAATTAGTTATTTATGTATACAACTACTGTGACCAGGTATGCAAATCTCCAAGCAGCTTTTGCTATTTTTCAATAATTTAGCCCTTTGTCATTTATACATTCACTTTTGTTCAAAACAGTAAGTTCATGGAAATTTAACTCATTTGAAACATATGTGTAGATCCATACGAACTGCCCAAAAGCATCACAAAGAGAAAGGATAACCTTGTTGTTAAGGCAGGAGAGCGCGAAATCTGGTTTCCATTCTGAGTTCTGCCACACATTTCCTGTGTAACCTTGGGCAAGTCATGAACTGTAACCTATCTCAGTGCAGCTGACCTACAAGTAAAACAGACAGAGCCATCCTTACTTGGTGAGGTTATTGAGACGTTTCGTTTGTTACTGCCCACGAAAAACATTGAAACGAGGAAGTGGAAGGTGCTACGGAAGTATAAGCTATCGGTAATGGTATTATATATAGCCACAGTAACAAACATGATAGATGATCCATACTCAATTGTAAAAGAGTAAGCAAAGGGGCAAACATGGCCATTGAGAACTAAGCAAAGAAAATGGCAAACGAATTCAAGCAAGGAGATGAATGAGAACCAAACAGTAATGGTGAGCGTGAGCAGGTGTGTGAGTAATTAACCCGTATACTGCAATTTTTACTGTCCTACTTGGTCTTGTCCTTTTACAAAGGGCCGCAGTGTCAGAAGACATTTAAGAACTGAGCTGGTTAATATGGCACTGACCACTTCACAGGCAGTCTGATTGGCATGAATTATTTTTCATTAATCAAGTGATATTCATGCCAAGTATTGGCCAAAAGCTGGTGGAGAACATTCCGTTATTGAACCAATTAATATACCCGTGTTCAGTTACAGGAAAACATGCCCTCTTTGTTTCCTTATACACCAGAACAGAACCGTAAAGTCAATTCTGTTGCTGTGGTTGCTTTCTTCTTTTTGGATAAAATGCAGTTAGATTTGCATATCGCTTCACTAAATGTTTGGGGTACGGCCTTGTGGGAGCCATATAAATCATGACATGTTCTGAGAGACTACATATCCTTTTAAAAATTACCTAATTTTGTAGCTGACCTATATACCGCACTCACACTGACATCATTAGGAGTCTAGAGTAGACTGATTGCAGTATCTGGCCCAAATTTATGACTTAATACAGCAAAATGTTCAGTATCCTCAGATCCAACTGGGATAAAATGTTACATCTTGGGCCCCATGTAGCAAACTTCTATTTTGATTAACAAAAATCTTCCCTCGTGAGAAATGAAGCAAAGCTTTCAAAAATATATTAAAGATTGTATCTCTTTACCTCTGCAAAACAATTTGATGAGTCTTTATTTCATGTGTGATATTTCTTGGGAGGATTTGGAAATCCGAATTGAAAACAAACATAGAACGAACAAAGAAAATTTTGGTACATTAAGTTTTCTGAGCTTCAGGTGAATGTTCGAAAATATGCCTTGATACATACCTCTAAAGGCGATTGTCATCCCCTGAGTCTGTACTCACACTGCAGCTGAGGAAGCAAGCCTACCAACAGCACATCTGAATTTGCTACAGAGAGCTTTGTACTTCCAATGTAAGACGTTTAGGAGCCCACGAACTGACAAAGCTGTGAGCTGCTGCAGCACGCCGGCCTCCTGAGTCCCCTGGAATTCAATCCCTGTTTGAATTGGAGCATATCTTTTGGAAAAAGATATCATCTTGATTTAAAATGTTCCAGTAAGGGAAAATACACTATAAACTTTGGGAAATTATTTCAATGGCTAATTAAACTCAATTAAAAATCTATGATGATCAGAAGGGAGCTTCACAGGGGTCCTTATCGGCTACAGAGAAGGAGCCCAGATTTACTATTTTATATGTGAATTTCACCTGTGTGATGTTGTGGGTTTTTTTAATCACTGACGGAAATACAAAAACACACTGACTGTAAAAATCTGGCCAGCAGAATGACTAAAGAGTAACTTTTCCCTTCCAGATCTTGTGAAGTGTTTATTAAACCTATTAGACATAACCTGCAAAATGGAGATAACAGGCATGTGCCACAGTAGTAGTTCCACCACAATTTAGCTAGTCTTCATTACTCTATCTGAGCTACAGTCAATGGAAAAACACAGGCACTTCTACAACGTGATTCATTTGATCTTAGGCATCCACCTACCTTACATGTAGACAGATGAATCACATTTGTAGTATGTGTGGCAGTTAAGAAAATTTGGGCAGTGGCCCTAGCTCTGAGCAACCAAGGAAAGGCCAGATGAAACAGTTCTACCTGATGGAAAATGAGCTGCAAGACAACAGGGAGGAGGGAGTCAACCTTCAGCTCAGCTCCATGGTGTTCCCCTACAATCGCTGGTCCTGCAGTGCTGTAGAGAAATGCTCTAAAGCTGTGTCACCACTACAAGTGCTGACTCCTGAAAGGAGCAGATTTGTCCAGCAAAACTGTTGGAGCCAAGGTCCCAACGTCCATGCTTCCAACGCTTTAGGGATTTTACTCTAGGCCCAATGTCATCAAGTCCCACTGGCTGCATCGAAGTTAGGTTCACTTCTGGAGCTGGAACAGACCTCATGGTTTGGATGACTCCAAAAGGAATCGAGTTCATGTGGTGTGAACCAGAGCCCAGCAAGGGGAGTAACAGGGAGATTCGCTTCAGAAACGCACTCCAGGTCTGTGCTACCGTGTTATGTAGGGACACCCCAAGTGGTTTTTAATTTGTGACAATAAGGTACGTGGATCTGTGCTCAACACCTGAAGGCTAGATCCCTATCAGCAGTCATTATCTTCTCCATCCTAGTCCATAAGCTGCTAGAGACATTCAGTTATACATTCCCAGAGCCAAAGCAGGAAGTCTGATGCTTTTTCTATCTTGGGATGTGTGGTTGCTGACTCCTGTCAAATACAGCTAGGAAGTTCGGAACTACAGTGCTCACTGGCTTTGGATAAGAGTGCCTAGGGAGCTAGTCTAACACCCGGTGCTTGCTAGTGAGGTATCTGCCTGGGTTTCAAACTATGGTTTAGACGCTGCACTCTGAGCAAGCGTTTAATTGCCTATGTTTCACTCTAACCTGAATCCCTGATGAAGCTTACAGATCAAGTCGGCCTGGTCGAAACCAGATGTTCAGCAAATCTAGGCACTGCGGTCCTTTCTCTTTTTTCACACAAATTCTCTACTTCAGCACAGCAGAAATACCTATTGCCTCTCTGCTTGGGCTTTTGTAACTCTACAGGCTTTAAAAGCATTTGTCACTTTACAGTTTGATCTTGAGTAGAATTTCTTGCAGCACTGATGGAGATAGCTCTGGGAATAAAGTTCTTTAAACTGCTAGTTCCTTAAAGGAGAGGTCCATCTTCCATTTTTTCTGTAAGTGTTGTGCTCATCTACAGGCTCTATAGAGTTAATAATAATAACATAGAGTTACACAGGTGGAAACTTAAAACAAGAGGTCAGATGAGAAACACAGCTTTCATCAATGTCTGGGGTCATCCCTGGAATGCAAAGAGATCATTTCATTTGTAGAAGACTCAGTAATTGTAGGAGGAGTATTGTCTACCTCCTTCTCCGCTCGCCAAAGAAATTACCTAATAGTTTCCAATTGAGATGGCTTTTAAAAGAATTTGGGTTTGATTCAGTCATCATCTCAGAATAAGGAAAAGTACTTTATTCTTAAATTGTAATTTTCATTAGTTGTCTAATGCCAGCTGAAATTCACCCTGTTCCTCAACTAAGATATGCTCCTTAAATTTTCTCTCCCTTTGACAGACATCTAATAAAATAAATAGGTGAAAATAATAATCTGCTGTACTTCTAACACAAGATCCAAAAAGTTCCTTAAGAAGCTGGATTTAATTTCCAGACAGGGAAGCTGAGGCAGAGGGAGCTCTAGGGCTTTGCCTAGGATCACAAAGCAAGCCAGCAATTGACCTGGGAATAAAATCCAGGTGCGCTGTTTAATTTCCACATGCAGTCGTCTAACCAATAATACCATCCCAATTCCTTCTCTCTACAGCTATATCTGATTTCTAGCAGTGTTGGGAAAGTATTATTTTTGTGCAAGGTTCCCAAGCAAAGCAAGTTGTTTTACCTGAACCTACTGAATTTTAAAATGCTGTATTATTTTGCTTTTACAGATGAGAAAATGTTCATTCCACCTGTCAGTTCCTACCACAGAAATGATACTCTGATAAATCTCAGTGCTCATGATGTCTGCTGTCACAAGATGGGATCACTGAAAAGATGAAAAATGTGGTTTAAAATGGAAAAAAAACACTTTCAGCTATTTATATGACAAATACAACAGAGGGAGATTTTCTTACTGAGTCCTCTGATAAGACTTTCGAATGTTAGTTGCTAACTAAAGAGTGGCCTGTTGGCGTGCACATGCAAAAGTAGTATTCAGAGTACTTGTCTGACCTAAGTAGGAAGGGGCTGTTCCGTTTAACGAGGGCAAGGCCCAGCTACAAAGAAGTGATAATGGAGATGCCATTGAGGACAGGGATGCATGCAGAAGCCACAGAGATTCCTCCTTTTGTCTCCAGACCGATCACAAGGACAGGATTCTTTCACACAGAGAAAGAAACAATTGCTGGGCGCTTGAAGGAAATTCAGTTGAGTCCCAGATAGTGTAAACGAAGAATCTTTTTTCTTCATACATAAGAAAAATATGCCCGTGTCAAGTCTTCACGTACATCGATATGAAGTTGTTGGGTTTTTTAAACAGAATTAGGCAAAAGCTTTCTCTGCTTCCTCCCACAAAATGCCTTGTGAACTTGCTGCAGATCCAAACTGTCAAGTTATTGCCTTTTTTGTTTGGCCTAAAATACATCTGTATTTTTCTCCTCCCCAATCTTTATTTTCATTTTTCATTCACCTCAGGTCTAGCTGCATCACTTTGACCTCTCTGTGAGGCCTGGGTAAATCCTGAAGATGCTGGGCCACAATTCTTAAGAAGGAAACTTCAAGTTCTTTCCGCTTCACTTCCCCTTCACATGTCTGAGGCAGTTAACGTTGCTGCCCCATAGTCTGCGTGGCAGGAGCTGTGTGCTAGCTGTGGCACCTATTGTCCGCATTTTTCCTCTCGTTAGTCTCCTTGACCTTTTATTGTCTTACTCCTGCAGTGTCAGGTCAGACTTAGTGTAGGTCTCCCTTCACTAAGGACCCCTTTCCTTTCGTGGATCACTAAGCAGGACAATTGCTCTATCCATCTTTTCAGGGTCTATTGTCGAGCCCCCCCTGAGCTGAGAAAGGTTTGATTCACTGGGAAACCATTTTGGTCAAAGGGAAGCCTGACTATGTGTCCTTTTAGGAACTCTGTCTTAATCACTGACTTTTTTATCTGGGATATGAAGAGGATTCAGGAGATCAAAAGGTTTGGGAGTACATGGGTTTGACCACATTTTTCCTGGAAATAATGGGAAACCTCCACTGAAAAATGAGCTCCGTTACAATGGGCAAACAAGAAGGAAAGCCACATAGTGTTCCCAGAGCATTCTGA
This sequence comes from Burhinus oedicnemus, assembly GCA_008921705.1. NCBI lineage: Eukaryota > Metazoa > Chordata > Aves > Charadriiformes > Burhinidae > Burhinus > Burhinus oedicnemus. Next base: position 450,890 of record VFFE01008092.1, read on the forward strand.
ATCATCAGACCTTCAATAGCTTCCATAGAGAAGGGAAAAAGTAAACAGAAAATGTAAATGGAATGTAATAATTAATGGACCTAAAGAAACAGACTCATTTGATTTGCGCATAATTGGTGCCTTTAAAAAAAAAAGATAAGTCAAAAGAAATCGACAGAGCAGATGGAGAAGGCTGAAGACTGGAAGTTCAATTTGGCTGAGTACGCAATAGACATGTGTGTGGTTACTCAGAATTAGTAGCTCGCCTCACCTTTACAAGTGATTATACATTCAATGGCCCCATGTATTTCCCAGGATGACGGAACGTTATAGAGATCTTGCTGGAGTATCACAGTGGAACTATGTTAGTTTTGAAGGCCTTAACTTTGTCACTAGGTATTCAGCCACATTCTGGCTAATGCCTTGAAGATTTCTTCCTGCATGGAAACCCTGGCCATTATTTACAATCATGAGGCCTTGATAAGACAATCATGAAACTTCCAAGGAAGTTAACCAGCAGCAACCATTGCCATTCAGGAAATTTCTTGAAATAGAGAAGTAGACTCCTTTTTCAGTGCACAAATTTCAAAGCGTTTGGTTCAGAGACTTAACAAAAAACAGGAAGAATGAAAATGCCCTTTTTCCTGCAATCTAGCTAGAACCCTTTTACCTACTGGTATGCCAAGATGCTTTTTTAAATGAACATTTCACTCTTCCCTCAATTAGCCATTACCGCTGCACAGAGTCAGCCCAAGCCTTTTCAAAACACAAAGCTGAATATTGCTGTGTAAGGATAAAAGAGAGGAAAGGGACTGGTCTTGGGAAGGGACGTAAGCAAAGGGAGGAACTTGGACAGAAAGTCTTGGAGAGCTGTACTCGTATTCCTGCTATCAATAAGATGGAAGAAAAAAATGCAAGCAGAACTCAGTGCCTCAACTCTTCCCTTTGACCTAGGCAAAGTCGACAGGGGGCTGGGCTGTTTTGCCTTTCCCGAGCAACCTACTTTTCCTAGGTATTATCTGTGCCTTTCCTTACTTTTTTTATACTTTTAACATGAATCATTAAGGATTCTGCTTTGGAAAGTATCCCAATTTAGGCAAAAGTTTGTATTTAAACTGCAGTATATGTTGAGATCTTTACCCAAGTCAAAGAAAAAGTCAACTGGACATAGTGAGCGCCTATGCACTGGTTTTTGGATGAGGAGCTACAGGTGGCTTCAATCAAGGTCAAACTTATAATTAAACATTTCTTCTCCAATAAGAAAGTGAGAAAAAAAGCCTTTTAAAAAATTAGAAAACTCAGATTAAAGGAAAAAGTCTTTCCAGCCATGAAGAGTAAAAAGTGACACCATCCACATCTCTGATGTTTCAGGTAAAGATAAATGTAGTATTAAATGAGATGTGAACCATTCCTGTTTTCTACAGTGAAACTGCTGAGCCTGACATTTCTTGTTTGGAAAACATACATAATTCTTGTGATATTTACATTAAGTATGGCGAGGAGAATGCTTTTCTTCTTTACCGGCATCTATTATCACTGAAGGAACGAAAATATCTACAGTAACTTTTGTGCCAACTTAATTTGCTCCTGCCATTTGACTTTCCAGTGTCGACCGATCGCTTAATGCCAGCAGTGTCACTTTCTGTCAACATAAGCAAGTAGAAGTGTCCAGGATATTAAATATGCTTGCATTTACACATAAGAGGAAGGGAAAAAGTGATCCAAGCATTTCCTGTACTGTAGAAACACCTGAATATTGTTTCAGTTGAATTGTGACTGACTCACCGACAAAATTCTGCTCCAGAAGAGTCTTTAGTCCTGATCCTTAATGACACTAAATATCAATTTTCTATTAATGAGTCCCAAACATACGAGGAAAAAACTTGTGAATGAAAACACAAATATATCTGCAGACCTGGTGGAATCAGTATATCTGCAGTTTCAAATTCCCAAAGACAGAGAGCAAGTACTGTGGGATATGTTTCAGCCATATCAGGGAAGCCCTTTGTGTAACAGAAGTGCAGTCTACGTGGTTAAGCTTGTTAGTAACACTTAAGTTTTATGTACCCTTTAAGGTTGATAAAGACAGCTTTGCTGAATACATCTAAGGATCTAACCACTCCAGATTCTGAGTATGTGGCAATGCCACCAGCTTTTACCTGGTATTGTGCTATATAAGTTACTTTCTCTCTACTCCTTTCTGATGGTTATACGGGAGGAATCTGATCCAGAGCTTGTAACTGTGGTGTGTCTTGCATGGTTAAAAAAGTTAGGTCAAAAAACATCCCAGAGGAAATACCTTTTAGAGAGAATGAGGAACTGTTTTCCATTTCTCTGGTGACTAACGCTAAGGCTACTGATAGAGGTTTCCTTCTGGATCCCTCTAGGTTGTTTACCACCCATCTCTAATATTACTTTCAACTGACCTGTTGACAGAGCATTTTACATGAGGGCTTCCTAATGTGCTTTGGGCAAAACCAGACAGACCATTTCAATCCTAGCCTGCATTAAATGGCAGCCCCCCGGTAAATTATGTCTACATCTTCCAATGGTCCCACATGTGTCACATTTCCTGCATTTTTTGAGAGATCCCATATTGCTTACTATTCTATGAGTTTCAGAGCATAGCTCGGGTGAGCTGCCACACTTCTTTACTTGTGAAAGCTGCAAGATGTCCTAGGTATCCTCACAGTTTGGTCTTTCTTGATGAACTAACCTTGGTAAAATTTATTATGGGGCTCAGGAGAAATTAATCCCCCTGACAGAGAATTAGATTGAGAACTTAACGTACCTAATTTGTCCCACGTAATTTGGAAGCTCTCATACTGCCTTCTCTGTCAGCAGGTTGGTGGAGGCAGGACCTCCAACAAAGTAATGGTAAAAGGAGGAGGGTCACCTCTTCCTTTAGCGCATCTGGATCAGGAAGAGGAAGATTTACTATCCCCACCCGAAACTCCTATTGAAATGAACAATCCCGTTCCTCACAAAGGACTAGTGGCTCTGCTGCATATTTAACTGGAATGGTAATACCGTCAGTTGCATAGCTGAAGATGTAAGAATTATAATATGATTGAGCTAATTGCTTCCAGAGGGAAAGAAACAGAAAGAAGCTATAAAAAGGTATTCAATATTTAAAAATAAGATTTTTTTTTTCCCCCAAATAATACTCTTTGCAGAGCTTTAAATGTCAGGTGGAACATCAATTATTAACTATACTTTCTTGCAAGTATGTACATTTTCTGTCTTTTGTTAAATCTTTTCTCCATCTATTGGTTCATGCTAATAGCTTCCATAGTAAAATGCAGTACACACAGGTGGGCAAAATGACTGCGTATTCTGAGTAATTAGTTGCAGTTAGTAACTAACCGTTGATGTTGCATTCAACCTCGTAATTTTCTAATCTTGAGACACTGAGTTAAGCTCAAAGCTGTATTAACTCTTCTTTTGTAACAGCTGGACAAGTAGCTGGTTAAAGTCAAAGGAAAGATTCCCATTAACTTTAATGGTCTGTGAATCAAGCTCTTGATATATATAGAAGGCCCCTGAAAGCAAAGTTTTATTTTTTAATGTATTGTCTCATTTGTTGAATAGCATGGCTTACTGCCCAGTGTTATGGCAGTTCACAATGACTATTCTTCCCACCCATTCTCCTTCTCCTCCTTCCATTAATCAGTGATGGGTCGAATTCAAATGTTTTGGAAGTTCTGTCTGGTTTTGATGTGATGGTACATAAAAATATCTACAAAGTAGTTATTAGGGTGCTTGGTGTGGCCGCATTTGTCCTGGGGAAACCTCCCCCTCCTCTCTGAGAGCAGCAGCACATTTTGTGGGAAGGTTGGCAGCTCTACAAGGTCTTCTTTGAGGCAGGCTCCACTCCCTCTGCCCCAGTGGTACATCCATCATTTTTGGTTTTCCTTTCCAAAATGCTTTTCACAAAAGTCACTTCCTTGTTTCACATTACTCCATGCTTTGTGAATTCAGACTGAAACATGCTGTGAAACAGATCCGTATCTGGTGTAAATCAGCATCATCCTGCTGCTCTCAGTGGAGTGACAAAATTTTGTATCCATGGAGGATCTTACCCATGAACTCTCTGCACAAGGAGGCAGTTTTGGTGGAGTGAAAAAGGGTTCATGTGTTTTGGGAAGAGATGTTAGCAGGAATAACAAATGGAAAATCTCACCAAAACAATGAGGTGTTTAACTTGACAGATATTAACATCTCAGTTGTGTATAATGAGATAATTCTGGATGACTTTTTTGCTCTGACAGCCCTCATATTGTCCATTTCTGGGTACTAGAAATTGGTGCAGAGCAAAAAAGGACCAGGCTGCTGACTGTATAAGAGAATTCAATTAGTATCATAAACTATCCCTATATAAATATACCTTTTGCACTCCCATTTCCTTATATAACTGACCACCTCAAGCACCTTTTAAAAAAAGTCCTTAAAGTTTATTCAAGGATGCATTTGGTTAGATTTACAGTATTTGTCACTTGTTGGCCAAAAGTGACATAAGGGATTTCAATGTGCTGCTTTTAACGTGGTGACACTGCCTTTAATTTAGCGTAAGTGATTATATATGTTTGACTGTCAAATCACTGTATGTAGCTTTTGTGGTTGGGGGCTTGTTTTATCAAAGAATTCTGCTGAACCTCTTCCAAACCAGAACTCCCATGTGTATAATTATATTGTATTTTCATTATATAAACTTTATTTTTAAGACTGAAAACATATGAAATGATTATGGGAATGTGCATTCTATGTAACAACAACACGTACTTGTGGGAAGAGAAGTTTATAACATAAACCAAATGTTGTCATTAATATACAGGTACAAGATGCATCCATGTGACCCATAAAACTAATCATGGAACAGAGGGATCTGAAAATATGTGCAATTGCACTTTAGATTGAAAGAAATTTATAGCAACCTTTATTTTGCATTAAATAGCACCTACTTGATACTCTGTGGAAGTAGATGTCAAAGATTCATAGCCTGTGGTTGAACAGTACTTGTATAGCCAAGTTAGGTGCTTCCAAAATTATCTTTCGAATGAAACTTCCAAAAAATTTTATTACTTCATTAATATGTTTGACTGGTGCAAATATAGCTCTGTGAGAGACCTATTTTAGAGATCTGCTTTGTCCTGGGACAACTATTTTGGTGTTTTGCCCTAAAATTGTACGCTGGGATTATGTCCTTAGTTTAATTTCATTGTCTTCTGTCACAACCCAATGAGGACCTAGTTCCAATTTGAATAGGTGCCACAGAGACCAACATTTTAAGATATCTGCAGCAGAATATTGTTTAGGGCAGGATCCAAAATTATATCCAACATCAAGGTCTGGCCGCAAGGTATAAACTGAGTTCTGAGTAAGCTGTCATCACCATCATGTCCACAGCCCATATTCATTCATAGATTTTTTTTTGTTCACAAGGCTGTGAAGCACTGTCCCTATGTTATAAACAGGGAACTGAACCACCATGTAGATTGGAAGGAATTTATCAAGAACATACTAAGCATGCCCACATAATTCAGAGCTTGAATTCAATTCTCCTTTTGCACCCTTACTCCACTGCCCTAAATAATAAGCTGTCCTTTATTTCAAATACCTTTGGTAGCTCCCTATGTAATCCAAGTTTCTTTCTCTCTGCCTCAGTAACTTTTGCTTGATTAATAGTTATTCTTTAAAAAAACAATCCTCAAAAGAAATGAAGACTCTAAAGTGTATGTCATGAAAGCAAACCATTTTTGATAGAGAGATATATATATGTATGCATATACAAACATACGCACATAGAGAGCGAGAGAGACATTCACACACAGAGCAAACTAGAGGACACATCCATCATCAGAACAATCTATGAGTCATCTAAGATAAATGCTAACTCTTTCAAGGCAATCCTATACAATAGATCAATAAACAATATCTTCAGTATGCGGCTGGGAATTTAGACCCAGTCATTTACAAGCTAAAAAATAGGTCAAGGAATAATGGTGATAACTTGCCTTATCGTCAAGCAGTGTGTGTGACCGTTGTCATCTGTAAACTACTGACAAGCATGCTCACATGGGCTCTGATTCTTCTGTCGGGGTGACAGCACAGAAGTCACTGATGTTACAGTGCTGTAAACCTGCGTGGAAAATCAGGGCCAGAGTGAGAAAACCTCTCACAATTATGCATAACTCATAAGTTAAGATATAACAAACTTTTAAAAGGACAACAAATGCAGAAAAATACCTGAGTCAAATGAACACAGGGCCTCCTAATCATCAGAGAAGTCATCCGAAGACAGTTTTGCAGGCTCAATGTAGCAAATTCCTGCACAGCATTCTCAAAGTCCCCAGCCTGAGTCACTTTGAGCTCAACTGCTCTTGAGCAGAGAGAGCTTGGAAGCTGATGAATCACTATTGAGCAGTATGTATGTTTTCATAATCTTCACTTCAAGGAATGTCCATTCAACATCTAAGCTAATGACCATTGGATAAGGGTGCAGATGGAATGCGGTTTCCACATTTGGAAACACACTGTGATGAATCTGTTCTTTAAGTGTGTTTATGTTTGAGGGACTTTGCATGCAGGCTATCTCCTCGATGGCATGTTAAACTCTGCTCTCCAAAGAGAAGAGTGCAAGAGGCGAGGTAGTGGAGGGGGAGGAGAAGAATTCAACAGGATGGAAAAGCTGCAAAATGCATTTCTTTAGAAGCACTGAAATTGAATTTGCAAGGTTTGAAGAGCCTTTCTCATTTAAAGGGACAATAATAAACTCAGATAATTCATCCAAACTCACCGCAAATTATTAAATGTTGAGGGGTCTGGAGTTGCAAAACAAGACACTGTGTTTTCCAGTATCTCCACAATTAATCTGATTTGCCAGTACATCATGTGTTCAAACACTGAAATCTCTCAAAATGTTTGCAGATGATATTTGTAGATTTTCAAAGCTCTCCCAATTTTACACCACCTCCTTCCCTCTTTCCGTATCTCCATGTGCATGCTGATGTATGTTGTCACTGTTGTCAGTTAAAACTTGTCTTTTGCAGTCTCAGCAATAATTTTTGGAATAAGGGACAAGCTTGTAAGCGTACTGTATTTTCGCATGGCATTTTTCCATTGAAGACAATCGGTTCACATAAGGTATTCTGCAGACCCAGTACTGCAGTTTGTTATAGTTTCTACAGCGCAGAGAGACCAGAGCTAGAAACTGGTTTTAAGACAACACAGAATTATCCTCAGCTTTTCTCCCAAATTCATGTAAACAACTTCCCCGCTCCCAAAATAACTCGCAAACTACCTTTCCCCCTCCTCATACTTATGTATTCCTCTGCACTTCCTGATTTTGGCAGGGAGATTTCAGAAATAGCTATTACAATGGTGTTTCCACTCTGAAAAAGGAAACACTGGGGGGGAGGAGTTATGAAAGGAACAGAGGAAGCAAAGCTGTTTTCGTACCATCTCAAGCTGCACTTTTACAGCAAATAGGTGGAAATGCATCTGGGTGAAGTATGCTATTGAGCCATCAGAGCCCCATCATTGTACAGCACAAGGCCAAAAGTGAATATGCATAAACCGGAGCGTGTGTGGCTCCTTGCATCATTCAGCACAGCTGACGCTGACAGGCAGCTCTAAACTGTTGAACAAACTGAATGAATCAAGGTCAGGCCAGAGTCAGCAGCAAGCTTCCCTCCCTCCACAATTCACTGATACATGAAAGGTACTGACTGGATGGCTCTTTAGTGTGGCTTTGCGCAGAGCAGTCGTACAGTAGAAGCTGCTCCATCACATGTTTGTCAGCAATCCAAGATTTTAATTCTGAACTTTTCCATGAAACCAATAGCTATATTTTCTGGCTCTGGCCCGCTCGAGTGCTTGGCCAGGGCTATGGGAATGAAATGTCAAAGCAGCCTGTCGATGAATTGAGATTGCTTTCATGCGTCTCCACCTGCTGGCTGGCATTTCACTAATTGCAATAGCCCGTAGAGATGACAGCGTATTTTTTGAAGTAACGCACTTACGTGGAAAATGTAACTCAGTTTCACAAGAAGATGAGCAAATAAGCACGATGGGAGACATTATTTTCTAACTTGATAAAGAGTAACATCCTACATTGCAGGTGACAGGTAGAAGGCCAGAGAGATTTTTCAAGTCAAGCTTTTGAACTTCCGAAGCCTCAGTTGAGAAGATAAGCAATAAGAAACATTTTTGGAAGGGATCCATAAAGTGTGGAAACATTAGCGTTTTATTTCACTACCAAAACCAGATGCTAAGAATGTTAACGTGCTCTCATTGACACAGAGAAAGAGGGAAATTGTTTATTAATATCTGGAAGCATGAGCATTCTGGGGCCCACAGCTTAGTTTCTGTGTGGTTAGGAAAGCAGTTACTTAGCAAATGCAGGCAGGCAGGCAGCTGTTTCAAATGGAAAGGAACAGAAATGATTAATGACTTCTATGCTTTAAAGAAATGAACCCACAGCATTTCTTTCTTCTACTGTGCTGTCCCACTTGGCCATTTCTGTCATGTGCCCTGGGACTTTCTTTGGAAGTTTTCAATGGTCTGTCGTGAACTACTCTTTAGAAATTTACTGGACCAGATCTGGAGCCAGACAGATGCCAGCTGTGGATCTGATCCATTTGTACATACATTTAGAGACTCCGAGCACAGATTATCAACACTTGATATTCCATTAACTTTGTACCACAACAGCAATACTATATCTTGCTCTCAGACACTGCAGTGATGAGCACAGTATTAAATCCTATTTAGAGCAAGATCAGCGTTATCTTTTTCCTTTTGTAGCCGCATTTTATTCAGGCTATATTATACAATGTAGAAGACAAGGGGCACTCTCAGGAACTGAAACAATACAAGGAACAAACCCTTCCTCTGTTAGTCATGTCAGACATCAATACAGATTATTGGTATTTTACCATCTTCTGCACTTCCAGCAATGGTTTGTTTTTATCCTGGCCAAACCACTAACTCTATCATCTGTTTCTCATGTATGCTTTCATTTAGGTTCTTAGGTCTTCTATGCATAGCATCCGAAGGTGGAAAAGGTTAAAAAGAGGATGAGGAAGAGAAAGAGGAATACGGAGAAAAGAAAAAGGAAGGCTATACAAAACACAGATAACATTTTCACTGAATCATTCACAGCGAATCATCCAGCCAATTTTGTTAAAGTAGTATTTATCAGGGAGAGTAGTTCTCCTCCGACTTGAATTCATGGAATTATTTTGAATTTACTTCTATTCAAAAAGGTACATAATTTGATCCACTAAAGGTTCTTTTGCCATATTTTTGATTACGTGTTCAGAAATGCCAAAACATGAAATGTGAATGTTTGCTATTTCAAAGTATTATCCCATTTCAAAAGCAGTGTTCCATATTACTAAGCATTGGGAACAGGATAGTAACTACAGAAAATGGTAAAGGTGTCCATTGCATATCTGTACAATTAAACACAGCTAAGCACATTTAATACATACCTGTGCAAGTAAATTCCGGGCAGTTCAGCATATTCAATTATTGTAAGCACTAGAAATCTGACTAGCTAGCTATGTGAACTCAAAACCATCAAGTAATTTAGAAGGTGTATGAGTTTAATACATCCTGAATGCGTCTAATGCCTTGGCTAAGCACAGGCATTCAGTAAAGAGAGTTCTCCTAGATTACTTTAAGACACAGCAGGACTGGAAGATGATATTTCCTTGTCTACAAGTATATCGCTCTCAAGTCATCGTTTCAACACAGGAAGTTATCTGCTACCTGGGGCAACAATGTGCACTTGGACACAATTAGCCTGCTGTCTGATGATATTTAAGAATTAGCCACATAAGGCTTTCTTACAAAGTTGTCAAAAAGGCTCAACTGATTATTTTAACTAAGCCCATTGAAAATACCTGAATAAACTGATGCAAAATAAAAGCAACTTTTGCACATTTGAACTGCATGCTTCCTTAACATCACTTATTTCCAGTGTAAGAATAAAGACCAACTCAAATGAATAGTGTTTCTCTTTCTGTATCTCTCTGTAGATCTCTGTCAGGTACTCAGGTGAATTAGTACTGCTCACACGGAGGTATAAATTCACCTGTATGTTCAGTCCACTTTACTGAAAGCAGAAATTGGTCCAATAGCCTGAATCTTCTTTCACAGGCTATTTTTGAAAACGATATAACTCAGGCAGGAAGTGCGAGTGCATACACATGTGTGTGTGTATATCTGTGCTGCTGAACACCATATGAGGACCAGATCTATTTTCTGAAGTCAATTCTTACTCGTGGTTTTGGGTTTTTTTTATTTCAAGATACTTCCTGAAAACTTCTCCCTGGTAATCCTAGAGGGCATAGTAACAAGTACTGAGGTTCTATTCCTATCTGGATCATCTAGCTGATGTGCATATGGATGAAATTCCTCTCTTATTTTCCTGACCCCTTTTATCTTTCAGGCCAGTGCATCACATAAGTATTTAGTATGTGCTCTCATTTGACACTGTCTCAGTTAACATAATATTTTACTGTCATATTATAAATTATTGTAAAATAGTGCTCAATTGAAGGTCTCTCTGTATTGTAGTGCAGTATTTCTGCTCTGCTGTCCATCCATGAAAAAGTATATACAAAAAGACTGTGAATTTTAATATTTTTTTTCCCAAAGTGCATTGATGCTGAGCAGAACATCAGGCAGGTGAATAGTCACGTGCAAATAGATCACACATCAGTTGGTGTTCTCAGGCCTTGGAGTTGCACTACCAGTGAAGAAATATTGATTTTGAACATTTCACTACGAATACCCTTATTAGTGTTTCTGTTTTGGCAAGAGAATTATTGCCTGCAAACCCTTTGCCAGTCTCTGAGTATAATAACAAACTATTACTATGGAAAATAAAAGTCAGTGGGAAACTGATTGTCTGAGAGGCAACTCAGAAGCGTCTGGTGAGCTGTACATTAGCCTGATAGCGACTATTATCTTATGGAATGAAAGACTATGAAAATTAAGCATGAAAATCAGCATGATGTAACAATCTGTGTAGAAAAAAACAGTATAAAGCTGTCCAATAGTTTGTGCATTGCTCTTGGTATTAACATAAAAGGTGCCTGACAAGATATGCAGCCACGTGTATCTCGCAAAATAACTGGGAAGACAGTATAAGCAGGTGGCTACGAGGTGACTGTTTACAGTGAAACCCCACACAGAACTAGAGTGGTCCCTCTCTCACTTGGGCAACTGAGGCGTCAAAGGCAGCAAAACACCCTTTCCCAGGTTAGTGACACCTTGCTTCTGGCACAGACCCTTATCCCTCTTCTTTCTATTCTGCAAGTTGAGGCTTGTAAGCACAAGGGGAGAAGTAAGCTTAAGTCTAGCAGCACAAATACCGAAGTAACTTACTTCCCTGGCTGGAACAAGGAGGAACCCTGGAAGGAATTGCAGCTCTCTGAGTCATACTTCCTCCTTGGAGTTTCTCTTGGAGTAGTGAAGCTCTGCACCATGCCTTAGGCTGACACTAGAGTTAAGCTTGTCCATCCCCTTATCCGCAAAGTGATAGAGAGAAAGAAAGACAGTAAGGCAGTGGATTATCATACCCTCAAATCTCACAATTGCAGCTCTAAATATAGCCAAACAAGTAAAAATCTGTTTCTGGAAACAGTACAACTATTTAGCTCCCAACCCTTCAAACAACATACATGAAAAAAAAAAAAAAAATCAAAAAACCCCAACCAGCTCTCTCCTGACCAAGATCCTGTATGTGGAGCCATGTTAAGCACATTCTGATCTCCAGCCAGAAAGTGAAAAATTCCCAACCGCCACACCTATCCAGGGTGTGACTAGAGACTATCAACTAGTTTATATTTGCACTTTGATATACAGCACATGCTTAACATCATATGGTGTATCCTTGGAAAAAAAATAGCAACAAGTTTCAACATAGAAATTGTGTTAGATTAGGAGGCCAGAATAAATAAGAGCCAATGTGTTGTAGAATGACTCGAGGTGGCGTATAAGATCTCATCTTAAAAATAACATGAAGGCAGTACATTGCAGATGAAACACATAATGAAAAAACATTCCAAACTTCTCATCTGAGAAAAGATTACAAATAAAATAGGCTTGGGCATGCCAAGTGTAAAATCTTTGATATGGAAATGCAGTAATGGTTAAATGAAATGGGCTGAAAATCTATTTATCAACAGTCTGTAATGCCTAGTTGGATCGTCCCATGAGAAAAGCAAATAAGAAGTAGTAGGAGAATATACAGACACTGTTAAAAAGTTTACATACCTCCTGCTTTCATACCTCAAGATATAGTCCTTCACCTTAACTAGAGATTTTGAGAAGTTAGAAAGCTGGTATGAAAACACACCTCAAATGATTCAGGAAACATGCCCTGAGACCCAGATTTTCAGTAGTCATCTAGTACGTTCAGCCTGAGATATATTAAAGGGACCTCATCTCTAGACAGTGAAGAGGAGCCCTCTGGCCCCCCACGTGCATTGTGAATTGATATCCCCAAACAGCGGCACCACTGCTCATTTCTGAAAACCTCAGCCCAGGCTACCAGCAACTGTGAGGGTGCTCCATAAGGTATGTATTCATGAAAACATTGCTGTGAGAAAGACCACCAGATCGTGCTCTATGTGACACTGCCCAACTTCAATGAGCTCCGCGCATCCAAGTGAATACAGAATTTGGCCCATTACTGTTACCTCCAATTCATTTTTCTTTTTATTCACACTAGCCTTCTATTACATTATTGCCAATGGGCATGTAGGTCATTACTGCGCCCTACATGTGAATCACAAATGCAAGTGCCATGGAAATTAAACTCCTTGACCTGCTCACATTTTTCTCTTTGATGTCAGTCTGAATAGGCATTTTTGACTGGAACATAGTTTTAATTTTGAGAGCTGGCAAGACAACCACAACCTTTTCTGCAAGGAAGTTCACCGAAGAATTCTTTGTTGTTCTTCCCGAATTACTTTCTTAAAGAAAGAGTGTCAGCAAATAGCATTACAGAAGGCCTGCATCATATTTTCACCATGTTCAAATGCAGGAAACAGAAAAACAGCTACCATGTTCCTGTTCACACCAGCAAATACACAGTTCTATCAGTCTGAAGAAGTTGCAAAATTTCCATTGATCTGACACAAAGCTGAAAATGGAAAATATTTGTCATTCATTGCTGAGGACTCCTCTCCACAGTGGCAATCTGGATTCAGGGACGTCATGGCCATGCGCAACCCATGGGGCAGCTGCATGCTCCAGGTCTGAGCCCCAACTGTCCAGAAGGGAGCTGGGACAGATGGAAGTGTTGAGATCCTAGAGTCATCTTCCAGCGGGAGCTGGCGGAAGGTGGAAGAGGAGCCACAAAGTGAATGCCCCTAACCCCAACCCTGCACTCAGGACCGAGGCCTGAGAGCCAAAAAGGTCCCCTGGGAACCAGAGCTCTGGTCTCCTCCATGCTGCATGCTTACTGCTCTAAATCAGGAGGTGCTGCTGTTTCAGACACCTGGGGCTCCCACTGGCAAAAGGCTAGGTAATTTGCAAGGAATCCAGGACCAATATTAGGTTTCCATTTGAAATCATGCAATGTTTTGCTGAAACACTGTAGAGACGTCTGTTTTGAAATCTACAGTTTCCCATCTCACTGTTGCTGACCTGTTTAAAATAATAAAAACAGAAAGCTTTCCAAGATGGATGACACTGGGGCCAGGGATCAAAACCTTACTTGTGTTTCTAAAGGCTCTTTCCATGCTTGGAAACCTGGTTCTTGCATTCATCAAACACAGAGGACTCTTTTTTCACTTTCTTAGCCAGGAGACTTCAAAAAGGGAGATGTCTAGGCCATGCTGCTAGTCTTTCTCTCAGGTCACAATATGTTTCTTCAAGCTGCAGGGTTTCAGGTAAATAAGTATTTCAGAACTAGAAACTAAGCACGTATTCAAATTATACATCCATGCAATTTAAAGGAAGATTTTGTTTCAGACATGTGGCTATCTGGGAAAAATTACTGTTTGATACACTGCTCTGTAACTTGTCAATTAGGCCTTTCCTAGAACTTTCAGTCTGGCAAAGAGGCAGAAAATAATTTTATGACCGGGAAGATGGCACAGACGTTGACTTGTTGGAGTTCCAGATGGACTCACATAAAGTCATATTTTATAGTTAAACTGCTGGAAAAGGAAATTTTCATTACTGGACCATTAGAAGTGACTCCACAGTTAAGATTACAAGAACAGAGTATTTATTTTGAGCCAATTTTTCAAAACTTCTCAAATCCACAAGTATAGTTGATTGACTACAAAATGAATCTATCAAAGCCTGGAACACAAATCTGAGGTTGTTTGCTAAAGACGTTGCAATAGTACTTTTGAAACCTCATGATTTTCAGCTTTCTTGTGAGGTTTGTTTTCTGCAGAGAAGGGGAAAGAAGCTTTGAGAACTATCCACTAGTTGCATCACTGTACTGCTTGTCTGGAGGTAGTAGATGAAATTTTAGATTAAGTTAATGCCAGCAACATTTTATGATTGATTTTGAAAGAACCAAGGTTGACAGAAAGTAGAGAGGGAAAGGCCACAGCAAGTATCTTGGGTTTAGGTCTATAATGCTTGAGGATGCCACCGTAGGGTGCCTCTTTAAAAACAGAATAGTCACCACACACTGGACACTCTGTATTTCCATTTCTGTGCATTTTTCAGCACATAGAAGGAGTCAGCAAGCAGCACAGTTTCTGCTTTGATGAGTTTATATTCTATTGGTGCAAGTACATAATGCAGAAGAAACTAATCAGGAAAGGCTAATGGTGGCAAAAGTAACTTATTGCAGCTAAAGTATTTGCTACAAAAGTAAATTTTTGAGACTTCTTTCCAGGAGATAAGGCTGTAACTGTCAGTTGCTTTGACCTAAAAGGATGGGCTACTTCTGGATTTACAAGACACATTTGCTCCCCTTGCAATGAGATTTTAAAAGTTTTCTCTACATAGCTGATTTCCAAACGTACATAGAGGCAAGGCTTGGCTCTAGATTTGAGGAAGAATGTGTATGAGCTCTTAAACCAAGTGAAAGCAGCCAATGGAAATGTGGGTGCTAATGGATTTGTGTGTTTGAGGCCTCAAATTTCTACTAGCGAAACATCATTCGTTACTCTAGAGTAGTGGTGTGTTTCACACTGGTGAGACTGATGGGACACAGGCTCACCAACAGCCATGAGAAACCAAAAGCTCTAGCCATTACATACAGTGAGGCATTTAAAAAGGAGGAATGTAACGTAAAGAAACAGAGTCCAGAGCTGTCCTGTGTATGAGAAGTCGTCTGCTAAAAAAGGAGCTTGTGCCAGAGAAAGGGCGGGCAGACTCGTGGATACTGATGTTCTCTATTTGTTTCTCAGTCCTGCCAAATAATTCTTATACAGTGTTGGGCAAGACAATTCAATTTCTCTGGGCCTGTTTCTGTGACACAGAGATAATAAAGAATGATTTCTGTCTCCAGTGCTTTGTTTCTTTTGTCTACATGAACAGCAAGCTGTTCAAGACCAGGGTTGTATCTTAACTGGATGTATTTGCAGTGCTTAGTATGGACGGCTCTCAGTCTCACGTGGCCTCTAGGCACAATGGTATTACAAAAATAATTAACTGAGAGTGTGTATTTATTTAGTTAATTGTAATAACTTCAATCAGGATATTGGACCTAATTTTAGCTTAGTGTAAGTCAGTTCGTATTCATTGATTGGTCTGTTCTTTCTAAGCCTATTGCTTGTGACAATATTGGTTCACAAGCAGGATGTCAACAGGCACATGGTGATTTCTATTGTTTGGGGGTTTTTTTTCCTGTGAAATGAGCAGGTGAGGATGCCTTACTGCCTGGAAGTTAACCAACTTAGAACATATTTTAAATATACCTGATGCCTATCAATTTGTGAAGATGTAGAAGGATATAATACAACTAAACAACTTCAGGAAGAATGCCTTAATTACTAAGAGATATGTTGAACGCATGCTGAATCACTCTCACAGAGGCATCCTCCTATGCCTTATCTCACTGTCACAATGTCTTTATCTTACTGGCACAAAACCACATTTTCTTTTCCTGGAGAAAATCGTGTCAAAGTGCAAAGCAACGATTCAGCACCCAATAAAGCCATGCAGAATTATTTCTTTGATGATAAGAAGCATAAGGATTTTGAAGACCCTTCCTGTGGCTGCTGAGCACTTTCTCTTAAGTCCTAAGCATCCTCAAACTCAGTTGCATTTTCATATTTTAAGATGTACTTAGCACCTCACAGTTTTCATTCCTGACATATATGAATCTTTCTGTTTAGTTCAGAAGTATCACTGAATTGAATAATTAGAGAGTGCTAAATATTACCACTGTTTTCCAGAATTCTGTCTGGTATGCTGAAAGAATATAGAAGATCATCTTTGAGAGTAAATTATTGTAATGTTTAACTGAAGATTTATCACGTGGTCCCTAGCGGCATCCCCGTTTGGTGTCGCATCAAACTTACTTTTTCATTTTTGTAAAAGAATTCAATGAATTTTCCTCTCCAACAGTGTTCAGCAACCTACAAGTTACATGGAGACATCAGAAGTCTTTCATGCAGGTTTTCAGAGTAAATGAAACCTTTTTTCAGTGTGGTTGCCTTTGTAATAACAGTCTTCTTATTTGTTGGATACTTATGTAACGTAAGATGAAAAGACATTTTATAGCCTTCTGGCAAGAGGACTTAAAATTAACAGCATACCTGTGGCTGCCCTAAGCCAGGGAGGGAGTCATTTTCAGGCCATGGGAAAACTGCAGTTTTGCATCCTTCGCTTCTTCTGACTTACTGGTATTCAGTATTTCCATAGACTTGTTTTCCATGAAAGTATCATCATCATGCAACAAAAAGAAAAATTAAGTAATTGATTCTGATGAAAGAACAAGAGACCAAGGTGGTAAGTGATAACTCTCACCCATTAGCGTTTCCCCAAAGTACGTGGTGGTTTAACTTATTCTTTTATTTTATATTTTCATGCCTGGCTAGGCTCTCACATCGCACGCAGTCAATTGGCTCTCTATGCAAAAGCTATTAACTGTCTGATTACCTCTGGCAGCAGAACGAAATAGATGCAGTGCACAGGGAGAGGTATGAATCTTCAGCCTCCCGGTAGCTTTATGGGCCATCTCCTGCCAACAGTCCGCAGGCAGGCAGACTCCCACCGAACTTAAAGGGTGTTTTACAAAACAATCAATGGCCCTTCACACTAACTCCCTCTCAATATGCAAAAAGGAAAACCACAAAAAGATAACGATCTGGGTTTTGATCTCACCCATACTGGGCTGACAGTAGGGTAATCCCATTGACTTCAGCTGATTAATTCTGTCAGTCAAATGACTTTCACAGGCTTTGGGCTGGGCCTTTAAACAAATGTAAACTTGATCAGAATCAAGCCCAATCACAGTCATGCCCGTTCTTGCTTTGAATATTTGTCTTCCACAGCACGCTTCCACCTGGAACCCAACTGACCTCAGCACAAAATTTTATTATTTAAAATTGACAACTATTTTCACAAAAGGTAATTAGTCTCCATCGTCCATGCAGAATGCTTTTAATCCTTAAAGAAGCATGCTTGGAGATAGAGTTTCCTACTCATCCGCATTGATTACCAACGAATAGATACATCAGTGCTACAGTCCCCAAAGTAACGCAGCTCATGAAGACATGCCTGAGCTTGTCGGCTCGGATACTGCTGGCTGCAGTGTGGAGTATACCGTGGCCAGCGAAACCACCCAGGCCCCTGGGTAAATACTTGGGCTACTAGCCTGTCCTGAGCATTGGGCTGCTCTAGTGACGCTGCTATCAATACTTGTGCTAGCTAGTTGGGAGGCAGGCCTGGGGAGCTGGCTACGTGAGCTGCTGTCACCACAGGGTAGATAAAGACAGGGTTCATAAAGGTGACTGAATCTAACCTTTGGCTGCGTCCCAGGGCTTTCAGCGCCCGTGGAATAGCCCAATGGGGTCAGCAAAGCAAGACTGCCGCTCTTCTCGCCCTAGCCACTGGAGGTGAGGGATGTGGCAGTCAGTAGAGCGTGGCCAGCACAGCTTACATGAAGGATATGTCAGGCCCTCGGCTACAATCGTGCCTGGAAAAATAACTCCGTTTTTACAATAGCCCTGTGAGTTCCCTAATGACCCCAGGTGGCCGAGACCCCGGTTTCACGGCTCAAGGAAATATGCAACTAATTGATATATTGCATCTACTGGGGATCAGACAGACTAACGCTAATACTCCTACGTTAGACATGCTAATACTCCTCTGCCTCTTCAGCCTTTGGGTTGTTTGAACTTTTTCTCTCAGCAGTAACAATTAACCGCAATACTAGAGATGGCAGTGATATTAGATCAGAAAATGACTCATTATTGAACTAGCCCTGTCAAGCAAGATAAATACAATTTAGTTGTTAGCTAATCTATTTTTGTTTGTGTTCCCAATTCATCCAAGACACTGATTACATTGCAGTCTATCATGCTAGCATTAAGTATATTTTGTTACAATGCTCTTTGCTTTGTAAAGCGAACATTTATGAATACAATAGTTGTATTTGTCTGTCAATATTACACCACTGCTGACGTACCATGCATCAGCTCTCTGTGTCATAACGTGTAGAATAATATTTTGGGGTTTCAGGGTTAAATTATGGAAAGGCAATATTTAATTCAACAGCATTTAAGTAACTAGAAGTCTCATCTAAGATACACTTTCGCTATCTGTCATCTTCATTTGCCAGCTGTTCCTTCCTCCATCTCTACGACTAAAGTTTTGTGGCTTGATACTGCATTGAATCAGCTTTGGACTTTGGCCTAAGAAGGAAGGCTAACAGGGGCTGTTGTAAGAGGCCTTGCAGGATGCTTTTGCACCTCCATGCTGAACTTAATCAATGCAAGCAGCTCTCAGGGGTGCTCAGCACCTCCTAAGTTCTCCTCCTGAAAGAATTCAGGCTTTGCATTTGAGTTATTTATTTTCATTGTACTTCCTCTCACTTTGTT
Organism: Burhinus oedicnemus; assembly: GCA_008921705.1. Lineage (NCBI taxonomy): Eukaryota > Metazoa > Chordata > Aves > Charadriiformes > Burhinidae > Burhinus > Burhinus oedicnemus. The sequence goes on from VFFE01008092.1 coordinate 469,903, forward strand.
TTTAGTTTTGTTTAGCACTTACTTAGCCTTTGGGAAAGCTATTTATGGAAATTTAAAATTTTCATGATAAAGAAAAGTGTTTTGCAATTAGAAGGAGAGGAAACCATTGATCTTGATAATAGAGAGAGAAACTTTCTAACTTGCATGGTTGGCAAAACCATTACTCATTGCCGAACTTTGCAAAACAGTAAATAGGTGCATGGTAAAAAGGAGGTGAGAAGCATCATAAAACATGCTATTTTTCTGTATTTGAATCTAATACCAAGTAAGCTGGCATACCAGATAAGGCATTTATCAACTGTCATATTTTATGAAAGTCTTTACAGACTCAAGTAAAAGCTCTCGCTACAATCACTTCATGATCAAGTCTTTTTCTGAGAATCAGAGAGAGATAACTAATTATTTTGTGCAGGCTGAGAAAAAAAAATTGTGGCTTTGCAAAGTTGCATCATACATGTAACAGAACTTCAATAATCAAGATTTCTGCTGCTTTTCCTAAAACTGACTACAACATTATGCTGAAAGGATCGAACCAAACTATTAGCGATGAATTTACAATACTTTGGAAGCCAAACAGCTGTGGACATTTTTCAGGAGAGGCATGAATACACACTTACTGTCCATCATTATGTTTGTCTTCTGCTGTGGTCCTTTTAGGTCTTTTGTTGTATTTCTACTGATTGTGAGAATCTCTTGCAGAGCCTCCTGGTTAATCATGATATGTTAAACAAGCTGCTAAGTGATGTGGGAAACCATTGCAAAGATACTTAGCTGAGACTGACACACTACACTATGTATATAACCTCCTTCCATCTGATAGTACTATCGTTTGGTATGGGCTGTGTGGGAGCCTGTAGTTCCTATCAGCCTGAGCTGATGGTTCATACCACATTTCTCATGCAGATGATCCTGTCTCCTAGATTTAACCCGTAGGCAAGACAAGACTCAAGAGGATGGGATGAAAATGAGTGAAGAAAGTTCTGTTCTCCCTCTTGAGTATATTACACTGCATTGTACTGCTTGTCAAGTACATTTTGAGACAATGGCTTATTTTTCTCATCTATAGCATAAGATATTATCATCATTGTCATTACTATTATTACGTGATATCATTTAAACTAGTCCAAAATTGCATACCTGTGTGCAATTCCAACTCTCTCTTGATCAGCTGAGCCAGATGGATGAGATAAGTACGCCACGAGTGAAGCCAGGGCCCCGAGCTGGTTGGGCTCCCTCAGCTTGGAAGCAAAGGTGGCAGAGAGGGTTTCTACAGAAGAGGTAGGTTTGAGAATGTTAACTGTGTTAAATTCCCTCATCAGAAGAGCAGGAAAGAAGATCCAGCATGAGCTGAGGATCTGGCTTTCCTAGCAAGAAGACGCATCAGAGCACGAGACCTGTGTCTGACCGGCGTTCCCAGCCAACTCCACTGGTCTGAGGACTGGAAGTGTGACAGCACTGTCTGAAACAACACAGCAGCAGGCACTGCCAGCAGCAAAATGAAGTCAACAGCTCAAAGTGGTGTAACAGACCTGTGGCCTGATCCTTACCCTCTTCCAACTCCTGCCTGCACTTGCTAGTAGGCAAATCTTAAGAGTGACTTTTCCTGATGGTGACTTGTGAAAGGATGGATGCCTTATGGGCTGCCTGCTAGGCATGCAAGGAAAACCAACATGTGGCTTGGCAAGCCTCCTCCTTATCTTCAGACCGATACCATCAAAGGTCTCAGTCTATTCTGTTTTGGGGCTGATTCTTGCTAGAGAGTGAATGACTTGTGAACTTGGCTAAAGCTTGGATTTTTAGGTGGGTTTAGACACTGATACACTCACTACTGTAGCATCTAGGTTAGTAAGGACTGGATTCAATGTAGGACTCTGACATTTGAAGAATAGGTGCATCAACATCTCATTCTATGGCGTGTGGTCCCTGGAGTGGGACAACAATCTGGAGCAAACTGGCTAAACTGCATGGGGAAAGTCTGGCACCCAGAGTGGCCAGCCACTCTCCTGAGGGGGTTTGGTCCCTCCTTCACCAGCCAGTTGGGTTGCCGTTCCTAACTGACCCCAGGTGCCGGGTCCTCCTCAGGACAAAAGGAGGTGAGGTTTCTTGCAGATCTGCAAGACAGCCCTCCCAAAGCAACGCGCTCTGGCCTTTCCCTTGGTTGTTGATAGTTCAAATAATACTTTGTTGCTGTTACATTTCTGCTGTAAGGATAACAACCACTAGTCAAAAAATATTGTTATAGCACAGAGGGTGGGCTAGGAACAAGGGAAGCTGCACTTGCAAATTCCACACATTGCACTTGAATTTTCACTTCTCGGTGCAGGAACTGTGCACACAGAGTCCTCCTGGGATTTTTGTCAAGGCTGTTTCTCCTTGTGCTGATGGTGCTACGGCAATGAGGGAGATCTTCAGGGATGACAATACTACACCACAGTTATCTAAAGGGCTGCTTAGTACCAAAGCCCGAGGCATGATCTGGTGAAAAGAATCAGAAATGCTAGAAAAAAAGCAAGGAGGTTAACATGGCTCAATGTCAGAAGGAGATCCAAGACCTCAGTGAGACCATCAGCAAAAGCCCATCAACCTGCCAGGCATCATTAGTGCCCTTTATTTCTCTGGGGAAGCCATGCTGAGATTTGTAATGTTTTCTTCTCCCAGATACTCCGTTCAAAAGTAAAATTCTTTTTTCATTCTGGCCCTTGATCATTCCAGGACAGTTCTCACGAGAGACAGAATTGGCTCCTGTGGCTTTGGATGAAACTATCCTGATCCATGTACTCTGTGCTGAAGAGCTGCCATGCTCTGCCCCCACACTCACCGCACGTCAGTGGTGCTGTATTTGATTAGTTTGTAAAGTGCAGTGGGATCCTGTGTGAGGAAGGTTACCATAAACTGCTGGTAACAGCTGCCTGTGCTGTAGATCCGTGGTTTGCATCAGCAGTTTTCTGTGGAAGAAAATCCCATGGATGTCTGTGTGGGTTCCTGAGAGCTCCAGGGAAAGCTGAGAAATTAATCCAAGGTAAAGGATGGTAACTCTGCAATATAAATGAAACTAACACATATTTTCACCTACATTTTTGCTTTCCACTGAAATGGTTCCAACTGAGGAAGCATCAGCAAGGAAGAATATGATCTTAATTCCCCTTTACAGGCTGGGAACAGTTGTAGTAAGGGGAAATTGATGCAAGACCTTTTATAAAATCACACCAGCAGAGCCATGGTCAGGAGATAAGAACGAAAAAACACACCAAAGTCCCCGTTCTTTGGCACTTAAAAGCTTAATTAAAGGGTAATGTAATCAAGCCGATGATTAATCATAAACTTTTTATCAATGGAGAATGATAGATTTTCCCGCCAAAGACTTCAGCTCACATTTTGCTATTACTCTAACTTCATCAGGTACATGCACTCCATCTTTCCCCACTCACCCAACATGAGTCTGAAATAGCTTCATGGGAGACCACAGAATTATACCAGGGTAAAATCAGCTGAGGAGATAACTGCAAGGTAGTAGGATCCTTGCTTAAACTCCAATACCTACACAGAGTCAAATAAATGGATCTGAATCCATACTCCTACTGGATGATAGGAAATCTTTATAGCACAAGTAGTGCATTGCTTTGTAGATAAACTACATGTTCTTTAAAGGCATTAAATTTATAATCCCTGAGGCAAGGGCATGAATTATCCTTGTTCCCAACAGTACACAGAGTGGCATGAAAGACACCGACGAGGGAAAGTCATACCTCATCCTGCCAGATAATGCTGTTACTATAACAGGAGGGAAACAGAGGGGTGATAGTTTGCTACAGCCAGCAAGGATAAAATGGCCAAGAGTTTACATACCCAGATTCCCATGAAAGGAAAAGAATAGCCTCCTTGATCCCTTCCTATAGGATTCCTTGCATTATTGCAACAACCTCACCGCAAAGCTAAGCCAGTCTGTATACGAACATAAAGTTAGAACATCATACTTTGCAGCAAATAAAGCCGGGGGGGGGGGGGGGGGGGCGGAATACCTCTAACAAAGTATATGCTGATGTAAGAGCATACAACATTTCAGGGTCCCTTTGCAATAAACTCCCACACTGTAGCCTTAAACCTTAATGGTCTGTGAAAGTTATTATGTGATGTTTTTAGCATTCAGTTTCATTCTGACAGGACTTTATGATGTGTATTACAGAAGAATACTGTTAAGCTAATCATATTAATACAAAATCTTTGTAATATAATAGCTTCAAACACTTTGAGTAAGGCACAACTTGACTTTTCATAAATACAGAAAGACAAAACTTTTAATGATGTTATTTTCCTACTGCTTCACCAAGTCCATCTGTTAGAGTTGCTAAAGATCAAGGGCCATAATTTCTTTTTTCTAAAAACTGAATGGTGGAAAAGACACTTGGCTTCTCGGGGCCTAATTCTGCACTTTTTTATTCCCAGAGCAGTCTCCTCAGGCATTATCAATTTGTCTTTCTCTTTTTCTTTTTAAGACATGCCTGGTATAAGTCATGTCTGAAATATAATTCCTTATTTCTGCTACTGATGACAGCTTAAATTATTAAAAGGAATTTTAAAGTTCTTTTTAGGTTTCTCATTTTCACATTATTTTCCTTTCTGCATTTCATTCAGTTTTGGTAGTAAAAGGAGCCTTACTGGAGTCACTTTTTCCTTCTATTAGAACTAATTCTACTCTGTTTGCCTTTGACGAGCAGTTAAATCCAAAGAAAAGAAAAAAAAAATACAGGTAGTAAATCCTCTGAAACACACACCTATGCAGCACTGCACACACTTAAAGAAAAAATGAATTTGCATCCTAAAATTGTCAACAAGGGCCCTTTAAGCTTGAAACAGGAGCAGATGCTTTTAAACTTTCCCAGAGAATAGCAGTGACCTTGCAGATCAGATAACCCATGGTCTACAAGAGTTCAAATATGTCATCAAGACTTTATTTTACTGCTTGATGTTCCTTGGCCTAGTTGCTCCAATCAGGCTAATTGCACCACCACCACCATCCCCCCCCAAAAAAAAACCAACCACAACAGGACTGTACAACGAGAACCAACGTCAGCAAAGCAGAGCTGGGTGCATGGTAGGAACAAGGATAAATGAGACTGTGTGTCGAAGGCTGGATTTTTGCTGAGTGACTGTAATCTGATGGGTACAATATATTAAAACTAATGGAAACATTTGATTAAAAATATGCTAGATCTTTGCACAGAGTCTTATCACAAAGCCGTCATAGGCAGGCAGCCAAGTGCTTAGCTGCAGCACAAATGACCATGATAGAAATCCACAGGCCCCAGTCGTTCTCCTTCCACGGAAAGTTTGCCAGAAGGATACCTGCGGTCCTCAGACCTCAGCTGCCTTTAAATGTGTGCACCGAGAGACCGAGATCTGCTATCACCACCCTTAAAAACACTGACAACTCTGCATCATCACCCCAAGCCCATGACTTCCTGGTGTATGTCCAGGAAGCCTTATCTTTCCCATGGGGTCACCTGCCTTTGTGTCAGGTCCTCTGAACAGGCTTTGATCTCTATGGTTTTATTTCAAAAAGTATCAATCAGTTTGCCAGGAGACAGTGTGGTCCTCCTGCTTGTAGCAAAACCTTCACAGAGGACCAAACAGAAGCAGTGAAGCCCTAATATTTCTGTGGCTGGTTTCAGCAAGGCTGAGGCCACCAGTGATGCTGGTGTGCCTACAACATCCTCTGCATCCCACCATGAAGGGTGAGCATCTCAAAACACGCTGCCTCTTTTTGCTTGCTTTGCAGCCAGCTTGATTTCAGTGACATATTTGGTTTTTTGCTCCCTTACCCTCAGTTATTGCTAGGAGGATGTAGGAGCCCATGAGGAAAAGAAATAAATGCATCCTTGTCAGCATGAGAACTGCTCCCCTTAATTCTTTCTCCAACAGGCTGTAGCTTGTGAAATCAAACAGGGATTTCATGTTAGTACAAAAACTGACTTCAGTGTATCTCTATTGATTTTAGTATTAGCTAAGACTTTTACTTGCATTTTTATGAGAAATGAGTACTTTTCAAAGTTGTCAAGGAAGTAGCAGTTGTTGTCAACAAACTGCATTTGTTTTACTCCAGCGTGGGCCATTTCAGGGAAGTAAACCAGGAGAAGACTAATCACTTTCAACAACAGCTACTGTCTAGATTAGTTTAGCTTTAACTTCAAACAGTACCCTTAGGCTCCTGTTCAGCAATGTATTTAAACATATATTTAATTTTTAAGCGTATGAGTAATTCCAGTGTACGTACTTATTTAAATTTAGGCACATGTTTAAGTCTTGTCCTGAATTAGCTTCTAAATCATTCACAATCTGGCCTCATTTCCGTCAATGCAAATCATTGTGCTAAATCATCTGATTACTCAAGTAGGAAACAATATTCTCGGTATTTCTTCAGAAAGTTTTTCTGCTTTTATACTAACATTTTGCTGAGATTCGGCTTCTTTAACCAGTTCCAGCCCCACCATGAATTCAAAGCCAAAGCTGGGATTTGATGAAGTACTTTGGTTGTGAACAAAATATGCTTGAAATATACACAGATTTTAAAGAGGAGAGATAAGATGGGGGCATAGCTTTATCATGTGTTTCAAGCAAAAATGTAGCCATTCCTCTTTTCCAGATCCTCCCTTTCCCAGCACAATATTCTGGTAAATTACCTGCGCGTTTCAAGACACGCCGCAATTAGCGCTCACACCATGATACCCAAGCATGTGACACAAGCTTGCGCCTGGCAGAGACCTCTGTGTGTATTTTGGGTTGGAAATAAATATTAAGGTTTATCTTGTTTTTTTCTTCAGGTGTTTGAAATCTCGGATCTGCGTAACGTACCATTGTCCAGTTGAGAATCTCTGTCAGATGATCTCATCTAACTTCACTGCATCCATCCAGACATCTTCTTAGCCTGATGCAACCATGACTAGGAAATCCGTGACAGCATCCTCCAAAATTTTCAGCTGCATGAAAAAGACCTCCTTGCCACGATTAAGCAAATTGAGGTGTTATACGTGCTGACTGAGCCTTAGCATTTTCTGAATGACTGGGGATCCTCTCAACAGGCAACAGCAGGCTAAGCACTTCAATAAAGCCACTTAAGTCCCACGCTGGGAATCAAGAAAACATAAAGGATAAAGGGAATTTCGAATGGAATAACATCATATTTTTAATTTTTACTGTTCTTTACTTAAAAGTGGACACTGATGCAGCCACAAACTCTAGGCTCTTCCTAGGCCAAGGTAATGTTGAGACCATAGAAAATGTCATACTTTGGAAACAAAGCATCTCTGATGTAGCTGTTAAGCAAAACTCGAATTCGTGTTTTATTTTGACTTTTTTTACTTGAATCTCTCTGAAATGTAATACACATTCAGAAAGATGATTCCTCTTCCCCCCCCCCCCCAAGAAGAAGCATCCACAGTTTAAGGTTGTAAATCTCAGCAATTTAGAAAACGATGTAAACACAAATGAAAATTAGCCAACAAAAGAAATTCAATTGAGTTAAATAGGAGGCTATTATCATACCTTACATTCTCTTCCATCACTAGCTGTAGCCCTGTGGAAAGCGAGTCAGGTAAAGAGGAACCAGACGGGGAGAAACAGCTACTGCTGACCTCGAGCACTATTCCAAACACAGCAAAAAGAAACAATAAATATAAAATAAATAGTATACAAAGATGTAACTCTAGGATTATGTGTTTCCACAGAGATATGCTATTCCATACTCATTTCCAATCAAATTGAGCTGCACCACAATTAAGGAAAAAAATGCCAGTTGCCACAAGCAGACCAAATTAAGTATAAATACTTCTGAAGTCTTCACTAAGACTATAATCTCATCTTTCAAGGTTTTCAGTTCTTCACTTCCTTTACTGATTTATGGAAACAAGCAGACCAGATTCCCCAAGGCCTGTCACCCTGCATCACTACTTATATTTTTACCAATCTAGTATAACTACCCCAGATTTGTGTTGGTAGCACTCTGGATCCACTCATTTGGCACACACATAAAAGTACACACACACACACACACACACAAGGCAAAAGGTGGTAGAAAACCCAGGCAATATAAGTTTATTTGATTGTAGTCATTAGTGCTCTACATTACAGGTTCAATCCTGCTCCCTTTGATGTTGATGGTAATACTCCCATTGAATTTATGTGCTCTGAAAAATGCCTGAGTTTTGCAAATTTATCATTTTGTCATCTATGCTTCAGGTCAAAATTATAATCCAGTGTTTTAGACTTGGTTTTGAGCCAAATTATTTTTACTAAAGGTTCAAAGTATGCATACTTGTCTTTCAGAGAGATGCCAATCCACTTTTACAACCAAGGAGTAAAACGGTTGAGGTTTTCAAAATGGTCTGAGGGATGCAAACATCCTGCAGGTGAATACAGCAATCTCTGCTACCAGGGTCTCGCTGCAGCAAATGGGAAGGCGCTCCTCTAGCTGGGGGCATGACGGTGCCCGGTGCCCGCCTGCTTAGAAAGAGTAGGGAAAGTCATTTGCAGAACACCAGAAGTGAAGGAGACTTTCCAGGACTGTTCGTGCTACTGAACTGTAGCTCTTTCAGTGAAATACGCTAAGTCCTAATTGTTTACATTATCCAGTCCACCCACTGCTTTTAAGTGAAGCAGGTTTCTTTCTCTCCTCATCCTCACATTCTCTCAGCCCTGGTGGAGAATGCTGATTGGTGAGAAATCTTAGGTAGTAAGAGGTAAGTTCTTCTGATCATCGCAGTTGTTCAACCCAAACGTGTTCAACAACAATATTCAAGGGGTTCTGAAACAAGGTAGATGAGTTTCCTGAAAATGGGACTACACTTTAAGTCAAGAGCAAGGATGAGAGAATATGGAAACAATTAGGTGGGTGTGAGATGTCGACAGGGCTTTGATTTTGAGCGCTTCTCCCTCCATCCCAAGTTAATGTACCAAGAACTGGGACCTTACCAGAGGACTGGTGAACTGCCACAGGCAGCAATTAAAGAAGGCGAGGAGATTACAGGGGAGTCAGGTGCCTAGTTTACTGAAGAAATGACCATTAGAACTACCACTGGCTTAAATTGGACTTAGCAGCAGCCCAAAAAATCTGGCCCCAGAGGTTATTTATACAGCTTTTACTTGGAGAGTGTGTTGCAAAAACACGGTGAGCAGATTTACCACTTTCAGGCAGGTGGAGAAAGAGCAGACAGTGCAGCAGACTGAAGTTAGAAGTGCAGCATGTGGCTCGAGGGGCTTGGTTCTGGACTCTGGGAGAGCTGGAGAATGAGTGGTGGAGACGGTGACAAAAAATGTGCCAGATTTCATCTGTATTCAGACCAGAGTCCCAAGATAAACTTCTATCATCACACTTCTACTTCTCTCTGGAGCCAACGCTGTTTAGCCAGGGAGCAAATCTGCCTTGATGGAGTTGCCCCACCAGCTGAGCCTCCCTGATAGTCTGGATCACAATTACTTTTCTGGCAGAGGGAGAAAAAAAATGTAAGAAGACGACACCTAAAACATTCCTGAAATAGTTTTTCTGCAGCATATGTGATACATACTGATTTACTGGCACTTATCAGGAATTATGCAATGTAGTTTGCAAAATTTGATTAGGGCTTTGCCACTAATGCATAACACAGCATAGGGACCACTCCAGTAAACCCTCTGTACCCCTGCCCCAAGCAAGTCATCACATCAGCAACCTGCCCCGTGGCAGGAACCCAACGGCTGCTGACTTCAGTGGGAGCAGAACTGAACCCATAATCACCACAAAACATCTCCCTGTGTTTGTTGTCTTGCAATATTGGTGAAGAGAGATGAAAAAATAATAACACCACGTTTCAAAAACTACCAATACCCAGTTCCACAAAATCCTAACGGTATTTTTAATGTGCCTTTAAATTGCCATGGAGGAAGTATCAGTTTGGGGAACAGAGAAAATGTTCCTTTTCTACCTTGTAAATCAAGTTTAAATGCTCCATGTGGCTAAGATGTGCTTTTTCATAGCTCGCTAATCCATATCAAACACAGGCATCTACGTTGGGTCGTTTTCACACAGAGGTACTGCCAAAACAACTGAGGACTCCAGGTTAACACTGCACAGCAAAACAGAAACCCTAGCTGCTGGTTTTAAAATCAAAGTATTTTCCACCAAAACGTTTTCACTCTGAGGCTGTTGGTGCATAAAGACATTGTCTATTCACCTGGATGCCATCTGCCAGGCATCCTTTGGTGCCTTTCCTTCCACCGGCTCATTTCTGGCATGGCCGAACACCAGGTTTCCCTTGATGAAGAAAGAGACAAAACCAGCCCCGGTTTCCTTCCTGTTTCTTCCCCTGCCCTCAGCCCTGTTGCCTCCCTTCTCCACCGCCCAGGCTAAATTTGGGCTAACGTCCCCCAGCCCTGGAAGGCGGCTGCGGCCTGTCCCTGCCTCTCCGCTCCCTCAGCGATGTCTCCTCTCCTCAGGACACCCTGGGCCGGCCTCCCCCGGCTCTGCACCGGGCTCACCCTCCCTCCCACCGCGGCTTGTGCCTCTCCCCGGCACGGTGACGGATCTCCCCACGGAAATCCTCCCTGAGCTTCGCTCCTTCAAACCCCTCTCTCTCCACAAGCCCCACACGGCCCTGTGGGTGCGCGTCCCGGGGGCAGGGAAACATGGCGGGCGGCTGCGCCACCACAGGGGCTGGGCCGTCCTCGCGCCGCTCTCCTCACCACAGCCCCCGGTACCTCATCACCTCTCCCTCCTCGGGCGCTGGGGCACCTCCTGCCTCGTTAGCAGGGCATAATTAGAGGCAAGGGGGAAGGAAAGCAGGTGACAGGCGGGAGCACCTAGGGTTTGAAGCCGCGGCCAGAGGGATGCCGCTTCCCGGGGGTGGGGGGCGGCCGCTGACACATATCCCCCCCCCCCCCGGCCGTTTGTGCCGGTTTAATCCGCTCTGCTCCGTTTCGCCCCCATCAGAATGGAGGAGGAAGAAGAGGAGGAGGAGGAGGAGGGGGTCGTTTCCCCGCCGGTGCCCCCTCAGCAGCCGGCGCTGCGCGGCTCTTGGGAAGATTACGGCGGCACGCCAGGAATGCGCGCGGCCGCGGAGGGCCTGCGCGCGGCCGCGGGCGCCCGCGCGCACCCGGCGGGCGGGGGCGGGGCGAGGCGGCTGCCCTTTGTCGGCGGGGCCGGCGCGGCGGCGGCGGCGGCGCGGGGCGGGATGACATCATGAGAAAGTGCCGGCCGTGGAGCGGCGTCCCCGGCAGCGGGCGCCGCGGGGAAGGGAGAGGAGGGG
>VFFE01008092.1:494236-520775 GCA_008921705.1 Burhinus oedicnemus
TGTTGCAGTTTTAACACAGCTTATTAAAGAAAAAAGGACACGCTTCAAAGAACAAACCCAAAACAAAGCAGTCTATTTGGCCCCTTCCTATACATTTTTCAAAAGCAGTCTAACCATGAAAACGCCATAGTTAATAGATATGAAAATTGGAGTACTTGAAAGAAGTTCTTATTCCAGTATATGCCCCATTTTTTTATTTAGCTACAAATAGAAAATTTGCACATCTTGGCTATGTATCTTTTTATTATTATTTTAGAAAGTAGCTGAAGGGACGTGGACATAGCTGTTGAAGTTGATGCTCGAGGAGAATGTGATGGTGAAATGTATGTGAGAAAACTGCCGTAAGGTGTTGATTGTAAAAAAAGAAAACAACAAAAAAACAACAAAAAAAAGAAAAAAGAAAAAAAATTTAAAATTAAAAAAAAAAAGAAAAAGAGAAAAGAAAAGGAGTGGATGCTCCATTTTTATTGAGCTGCTATGGATAAATTCCCAGCATGGTTTGAAAAAAAAAATTAACATTGCTTTTCTGTATCTTTGTCATTGTGTTTTGCTGCTATTTTGTGGATCAGTTTTTTTTTTTGTTTTGTTATACAATGTCATATACTGCCATGTTATAGGTTTTAATTTTCTCATAGAAAATTATATTATTGACATCATTTTTTTGTAGATTTTTTTATGTGATCAATTTTTACTTAATGTGATTACTGCTCTATTCCAAAAAAGGTTCCTGTTTCACAATACCTCATACTTCAGTTAACCGTGTCTAGACCAGGTTTTAATGTTCGTACACAGTGCCTCATAGTTCTACTGCAAATGGAAATGCATCGAACGTTATTCTGAATGGGTCTCGCGATTTGCAACTAGGTTGCATTAACTTAAAAACAGCAGACATTTCAGAAGATCAAGTAATGTCAGTTTTTTTGTTGTTATGCATTTTATAAAGCTGGATTCTTTGTCTGATCTGGGGTTTATTATCATAGTAGTTTTAAGCTGTGTTATTAGCCACATTGATATATGAAAGGTGCATTATAATATAACTCTTGTATGCCACCTGATGTGGTTTCCCATCACTTGGGACACATCATTTGGTATGATAGGTTATCTTCTGGAACTCTAAGTATTTTGTGTGTTTAATCTGTTATGATATACTAGGGTTTTTTTGTTTTGTTGGGTTTTTTTTGTTTTGTTTTGTTTTTTTTAATTATAGCATAATGCTAATTTAAAAAGCCTGTAAATCTCATAAATAAGCCAGCTAACAGAGTTGTATGCTGAAGAATAATCTAGCTGTTGCCTGTATGCTGCTAAACCAAAACAGAATTAGAACTCATTTTGAGGCAAATGCAGTTAAGATCCCACATAGTGCATAAATCAAGCATTGCAATGCTACTAGCAGTCGCAGGACCCAGGAGGACTGGATACATTCTGTCCAAATTTCAGGAACATTTCTTACTGCTTACCTCATAAAACACTTCTGTTTGTGGCATCTCTGTGTCTCTGAACCAAACATGATTATTGAGTTAGTGCTTGTTGGTTATATTATGTGTTACACTGAGTGGCAGTGTGTATTGCAAATTTCTTTAAGATATTGTATGTACTAAAAGGCCAAATCCAGATTAAGTGGGTTCATGTGCCAACAGAGATGCTTTATTTGTCACATTATTATAACAATCTGTAGTAAGCAAGCAATTCAGATTTGTACATTTTTATATTGTACTTATTGGCATCACTGGTCTGAAATGCACATTTTCACCAACAGACCTGTAACAGACAAGTTTCCAGCAAAAAAAACTTAAAGTCTAGAAATAAAATTGGTAAAACCCAACGTCTGCCTGTTGTTGCCTTTTTTTTTTTTTTTTTTTTTAATTGCCTTCATGAATGCTGAACGATAGCAACTACCTGATGCAATGAGTAAACCACATGACATTTTCTGGTTTTAACTCTGTGCTTTAACTGTTGCAATGCTGAGAACCTTTTGTTGTTATTTTGGGAAACTGTAGGCGTTGTTTTTAGCAATGGGTAGGTGACTGCCTGTCACGGTAATGTGTATTTTTTTGAAAAAGGAAAATAATCTTTTTTGCCGAAGACTTTCTTTTAAACATCTAAGGTAATTACTCAAACACCACTTGGTGGTTCTTTTCAATAAAAGGTAAAATAAAATAGGTGTTGGATGGTACAGACTGCTGCTTTGTATTTCTTTTAATCAGTGCAAGGTTTTGTGTCCTAGAATACCTTTACAGAAGATTGTTTTAAAAGCGGTAAGGTTAACCTGCCTTCTTTACCTTCCCTTCCCCTCATACACAGCTTTCGCATCTTACTGTTGTATCACTAAGATAATAAGGAATAAACCAGAAAAATGGAAAAGCCTACCAAAAATACGTAAAAAAGAACTGGACCTAGAAGAACAGAAATTATGTATGGTTATGAAGTAAAATGAGAAAAAATTTAACCTGTGTCCCAATTCACATTGCAAAATAACTGGGAAAACTGGGGATGCGTATTATGAATTATTACAAGAGCTAAACATGGCAGAAACAGCTTATTCTTAGTGGAGAATGATGGAGTTTCTAACCTATGTATGTGACTATTTACCCTATGAAAATACTTCTGCCGTAAAAAACCAAACCAATATACGTAAACCATCAAGTGCTTGTCTCTCCTGTCACAAATTAGAAATCTGGTATCTGCCTCCTGAGTTTCTCATTGACTAAACTTCACCTTACAACTGATTCTATGCACTAAGTACAGCAAAGGAAATGAAAAATGAAACTCCCAAGTTAACATCTAACATGTTAATTATAGTCTAGTGTGAAATACGTTTGTCTGAGTGCAGTTACCAATAGATGGGAAACCATCTGCATCAGAAGAATCCCAGTTGAGCCTGTATGAGCCTGTCAGTTTCCCAGTCATTTCAGACAGAAACCTGAACCACGTGGTCTACTGTAAAATCCCAGATCAGGTAGGTAAAGTAGTATCAGTACGTAGTACGACCTGTAGTTTTTTCCATTCGAAATGGGCAGCTCCACAAGATGGTCAAATTACACTGGTAGGCCACTGAGAAAGGTTCATACAGCAGTGAAAGAAGATCTAAACTAGATTCACAGTGACTTTAAATACGGATCAAGCCAAAGCTTAAATTGGACTCGAGTAGGTCAAAAACGACTCATTTTTTCCACACAGATCTTGTACCAGTTTTCTGCAAAATTTCCACATATTTTAAAGAAAAAACAGGGGAAAAAAAAAAAGGCTCGCTTTTCTGTCACTGATGGCTAACCCCTCTGATTTTAAGTGTTTGAAAATTGACTGAAGACATACTTATGAAACGTTGATTTGGGACAAACACCTTTTTGCTGATAAAAAAATAAAAATTATTCAGTGAGAAATGTAAACCTGCATTTTGTTGAACACGTTAAGTGGGTTTTGCCTTTCCTGTTTTACAAACTATTAAACCGACTGAAGTGTTCTGTGACTTAAGTAGGTTTAAGCCCACATAGTCAGCTCTGTTATTTACATTTTCCTTCTCTCAAACATCATCTCTAAATGCAGACTACTAAATTTGAATGTTGGGTGAACTATGCCAGTATTACTCACATTGCAAAGGGCAGAAAGACAAGAATGTAGCAAGAAAAACAATTTACTATAGGCTGTAAAAAATATGCATGTTCAGCTAGGCTATGCTGTAGTTTATTGAAGGGAAAAACACTGTATTTTCTTACATCAGATTGAGACGTGCACACAGAAAAACCTCCAAAAGACCTCCAAAAAACCTCCTCAATTCCATTGCTGAATTCAGACTGATTGACAAGCTTGGACCTTTTATGAACACTTAAATTCACATACTCTTTATTAAAGATTAAATAAGATCTGTTAAATGTAAAAACTCGGAATCCACTTACATTCAAGTGTATCTGGCATTTTAAGTGATAGAAAACTCCAGAAGATAGAGGAGAAAGTGAAGCTTGGAGCTATTATTTCAAAGGAGTCATAGGAATGACCCAGGCATGTGGGCTAGATACTCTGATAAAGATTCCTGGCAACCTCATTGAAAAGCTACAATGGGACAAAGGCAGTAAAGCTATAAATGATGGCATTTTAATGAATTCCTGCCAGCATCATTTTATGGGAAATGTATCTCTTCAAACAATCATGGTATTTTTACGATCCCACAAATATAATTGATAATAGTAATTGCATTGGCATGGCAAACGTAGATTCCCAGCTGGGTTTTGACTGAGTTCCATGCAATATTCCAATCAAGTGATGAGAAAGGGATTGCAAATTTAGTCCACTGGATTGCACTGATAACGTGAGACTTGCCAGACTTCTGACTTTGTTCTTTAGGGTCAAGGAGTACAAATTCAGGAGGAAGGCAGAAGTTACCCTTTTGTTTCTTCAATGTGATAGACATTAAAGAAGGAAAAGAGAAATAGTTTCCTGGTGGTCCCATTAGCATCTGCAAAGCCCTACTTAGATCTGTCCTACTTTTTGCCTGCATGAAGACTATGTATTAAGAAGTCTCATATTTCAGGGAAGTCACTTAAGTACTTAGAGCTATCATTTTCCTGAGGGCTCTTACCTGCCGTACTGGCAGAAAGACTGTGTGCCCACGGCAAATAAGGAATAAGGCACACAGGCACCATCTTCACGCTGCGTGGGCCCTGCTAATGCAGAAGCACCAGCCGCAGTGTGTGGGCAACAGATCTGCTCCTGGGGTACACACCACCACGTCTACTGAACTCCTGAAGCTGTTCTTAATGTGGTCGTCAGAACATCAGTTCCTTCACAGAACAGCCCCAAGCTTTTAGGGAGCAGTCGCTACCACAGACAGACCAACAACAGTTTTACTATTCTCAAGTTGCCTCTCTGGACAGAGGAGGCTGTGGTTAGTGGCTGCTAGAGGTCTTCCCTAAAAAAAAATAAATAATCCATATGTGTGGATTTCATCTCTCTTCTCATTTTAATTATGGCTTATGTTACTTTTCTTATTTATGATAATATCCTTGAAGAAATACAACAATTAGTGTTTATTTCAGATTAAAAAAACCCAGTGATCTATCTCAAAACCAGAATACCACTCTGTGCACTCACTTGAAAACTGCAGTAGAATATTATATTCCCATCATATTAGAAATACATACTAATGGACAGTCACAGTACAATCCTCCCTGCTAACATGTCTGTCAAAGGGCGAAGCCTACCTGAAAGCCAGACTGTCCAGCCAAATGAGACCTTGACTACATCTGCTCAGCTGTGACTAATCTGGCATCAACTGGAAAACAAAGAAGCAAAATAAGAACTTCATTAGGCAACTGTTGCTAAATTCACATTTGGTAACACCTTTTGGGTGGGTGACTGACTGGAAGGAGATACGAACCTCCTCCCCACCAGTAACTGGCCTTAGATATGCAAAAAGTCAGAGAGAATGGCCTGGTACAGCTTGTGCTGACAAATACATAAAGCAGTAACTGGTTAAGAGGGTAACCCCTCAGGGTCAGAGAGCGCTCCAGGTACAGATACCCAATGCCATCAAGAAAGCTGAACCAAAGGAGGAATCGCTACATGCACAGGCCAAACTCCAAGCCAAGACTTGACACGTCGACTGGTTGGAGCAACAGCCCTCTTCTCCTGGGTCCATGTGGTGAAGGTGTAGGGCTTTGATTTGTGCGTGTACTGTGTGCATTGCAGAATGGAAATTGCTATCTGCTCACCATTCCCAACCTGCTAAGTAAATAAATTTTAGATTATATGTTGCTGAGCAGTGTGGGTTTGCTATTTCATCCATCCCACCTGACTGCCCTGTGACACTTGTCTTAATCCATCCGCAAGCTCTACTCCATTAAATGCTTGCTCTCCTACAACCGCTAACACGTTACCCACCGTAAGGATGTTATCTGTAACATTAGCACCAGCCTTCAAGGAGCTGGGCTGAGATGGGCAAACCACTTAACAAAGACCACTAAACCACCAGTAGAGCATTGCGACAACTCACCGGAGCCAGTACCAAACAAGTGACCTAGTGTCCTAAGTCACTACTCTGATGGCAAACTGTCTGAAACGGATAAATGAGCTTTTTGATGTTTCATTGCTCCTTTTATTAGATTTTATCACTATAGATTGTTTGAATACCGGGTATTATTTTTGAACAGCTTTTTTGCTCCCTGAACACCCTCAGGCCACCGTTCTTTACATTTGGTTGCTGGCTCCTTTAAATATGAAGATCAGATCTTCAGCAAATATATACTGTTAAATATAGCTATGTTCTTTCTATATGCACAGACATACCCTCTTTGCAAGACTTTCAGAAGGCATCAGCAATTATTTCCTCAAAAGCAAACATCATTTCTTATAAATATAATACACTTATTTAATGGTTTTCACTCAGTATTTCCGCAGCTGTTTCAGTCATTCACTATGACACAACACATCTATCAGGCACATATTAATTCGGGTTTCTCTTTTCACGGAGTCCCTTGGACTGCAAAGGATCAGAAAGGTTCCTCCCTTAGGGACAATATCTTTCTAATATAAGTGAAAGAGTTCACCTGCCTTCGCTCCTGCATGATGGTGTTCAACAGTGCTGCAGAGTCACACAAGTATATGCAAAGCCTCGCATGTTTGTGGAAACACAAGCGTTCTCTCATCCTCAAACAATTTTCCAATCACCTAAATACAGTCAACCGTGTTTTTAAACCCCTCTGTAAACCTGCTTAAAGTGTCTTCAGAGATCTCTTTCCACTTCTCCCATGCTTCTGCTGAAGGAGAATTTCAAGCAAATCACAAGTCAAAGCTCCTTGAAAAAGTCTCTCCACATTTTTCACAATTTGTTTCTTTCTCATGAGTTTGAGAAATAATGATGCTACTGGATTTTTTAAGTTTGCCCTCATCTTATTGCATAAGAGAACTTAAAAGGAGAGCAAGACATGCAACTACAACGGGCCAGATCCTCAACATGTGGTTCTAACAGTGTACCTATGGTGAAGCAGGGTTATGAATTCCCAATATTTGCTCAAATTATTCTCCATCTTACTCAGGTGTTCCGCATACGACACAGAAAATGATGTCATAAGCCCATGTGGTTTTAAGTTTACAGTGTGCTTGACTAACTGCACCATGACCAAGGTCTCTTCAAGAAGGAAATACGCTGCCGACATAGCCTCTAGCTCTGCTTAAAATTGACGTGCTATTATATCGATTCTTAGTTTCAAATAGTAATTTGTTTTTTACTTGTATTTTAAACTGTCAAGTGCTTATTAACAATAGCTTCTGTATGTGTGTTTTTTCAAGGAGGTAAATGGGGTCTCAAAAATTCAGTGTCTGCACATACATTGAAAAAAAAAAAAAAGCCAGTTTAGAGAACAATGTAGGCATGTGTTTTTAAACTACTGTTCGTGCAGTCTGGTCAGGACTGTGTGACACAGTATACAGTGTTTTGTCATCCAAGGAATGTCTTTGATCAAGAGTTTATGCAAGAAGGAAAAAAAAGCCATGAAACCCTAATCCGTTCCCACAGTCCAGTAAACGTGAGCTGGACAAACAGTGGACAATAGCAGTAAAGCTTGCTGCTGGAACAATAGCTGCAACTAAAAAAATTAAAGGGTTGCTGACTCACAGTTCCTACAATCAAGAAAGCCTCCATGCGGTGTTGATTATTCCCCAGAATCCTGAAGATGCTGAAGGTTAAAAATTGTAATTGTTATTACATTGAGATAAAGCAGCAAAATATGCTGCTAAGCAATCAAAAATGAAAGACAGTGACAAATAGTGATGTTGATTCTGTCTAGTGCGGTCGGGATGCGCAGAGTGAATAATGAATCTTCTTTCATTTTGCTAAAAGTAAACTCTGTAATTTTATTATAAACAAGTATCAGTTTAATTCATTCAGTCAGTATACCACTATTTCAGATGCCATCCATATAAATTCTGTGCAACTACAACCAAGCTTTCTAATTTTTCAAGACAAAAGCTATACGCTATTTCTTACACCTATTCAGAAATCTTCTGTAGGCAATTTTGCCATGCCAAAAACAGATACACAGAACGACATATTACTGGTTCATTACATGTGTGTATGAAATAGGACAGAACAATTAAAAACATTGTATGGCAAGCCACTTCCGAATCAACTAGCACTTACTATGGCTCATGTTTTTTACCTTTCCAAGGTAAAGATTTCCAAAGTCTCCTACGTTGGCTATGTTTCAGGTAAGTTTACTGACCATGCTTCCTTCCACAAAGTATTACATTGTTTGGTAGAGCTCTAAGTATGTTGAGGAGTTGCAAAGTACTTAAAGAATCTTAGGATGAAAAATGCTACAAGAATGTAGTTATTACACTTAGGGAATAAACACTCCAGTGATTAAGGTAGGAATATTCACAGTGTGATGCCAAAGAGATGTTCAATTGGCTACAAATGAACTAATTGTATAAGCAGTGTTAAAATAGAGCTTATTTTGATATTTAACAGCATTGTACGTCAGCTAGATCAGTGCTTTGTTCTTACATAGGGATACTCTTTCTGCTGTATTAAGCTGGCTTTAATTTTAGCCCAGATATCACCCCATTGCACAGCGTAGTCTAGACAATCCCAAAGAATCCAAAAGCTCCATGATCTCTTCTCATCTCTGCTGAGGAAACCATTATTTTCAAGTCTGAGCACATGGAGTTATATACTTAGAAGACTGCTTTCAAAATCGCACACAAAGGTTTTTTTATTATGATTTTTAATGTCAATAGACCAGAACCCATTGCCATAAGAAGTCGCAAAGGGCAGTATTCAAAAGACACTAACATTCATACTAAGTAGCACCAAGAACATGAAGAACTGTAACATTAAACCTTTTGTTTTAAAGCAAAGTTTTTCTCTTTAATAAGATTAGGATGAGATATAGTATCACACACACGTTGCTCTATCTGCCTGATCCAGCTTTGTTATAACCTTCTCTGAAGTGCCCTGAACAAAATCCCATCAGAAATAAAGATTCTAATCCAGAGGGGCTTCAGATAATCCCAATATTCTGGCAGATTTCAAACCGTATCCTTAAAATCATTAGGCACACCAACACCAGCACTTTGTCAAAAATGCGTAGTGCTTCATGCTGCTATCATTGCAGAAATTCTTTAAGAAAGCAATTACCCTGACAAAGAGTCTTATCCTCATCTTTCTTGCGCACACCTTTAACTCAAGAAAATGACATTTGTTAATATCATCAGCATTCCCTTTCAAGCATGTCACACTGCCAAGTAATTACAGGACATTATGAAAAACCCCACCAATGTTCAAACAAGCCACCCAGGGAGAAGGCACTCACTTTTATTTGAGAATAAGCTCAAAGGAACTAGAAAAGAAGCTAAGATTACTAAATCAAATCTTGAAACAGAAGGCTGTATCTATTAAAATGTACAGCTTTGGCACCTTGTGAGTAAATAAATAAATATTAGATCCAGGCCTGTAGTTGCATGATTTTTATAAGATTCCGTTTTAATGCTCTTTTCTTGAAATACCTTAATGTGCAGATAAGACATTAAAACTTTACATTCAAAAAGGACTCAAAAAGGGATGTAGATGCATACAGAACACAAAGATGTCAACAGAACAAGATTTATGGATTTAAAACCACAAAAATCCAGATTATTTGATCTCTGTGGGGCAAGTCATATATCTTAAAAGGGTACTAGTTCTTACTTTAAAGCACTGTGGAGTATTGGGGTGCAGGCAGACTTTTGCCAGACGGATGTCCCTTTGTTCCAATAAAGGAAGTTGTATTTACAGCCAAAGTGTAAATAAGCATTCATACATATATCACAGGGCTCAAACTCTCTCTTGCAGCCCTTCAAAAAACAAAACCTATATAAACTTTGGAACTGACCTACTGAAAAATTCAAACTCAATCTTACCTTAACGTAATCTATCTGTTTAAAAATAATCAATAAAAATGTGCTACCTTTCTAGAAATCCCAAAGACACGGAACAAAATGTGTACTTGGCTTACCAAAAATAATCCTACAAAACCAGAGTGTTTAAACCAGTCTTCATTTTTTGTCCTCTAAATGGCATGTATCCAGAAAGACAGCAAAATGAGTTTGCACAGGTTCTGTGTGCATACTAGAACACGCTATTGCTTATATATTTCAAACCTCAATAGCAATCGGATCAAAAAGTCACATAACCAAAATGTGAAAGCATGCCAAACTGTGAAGCCAGACTTTCCTTACACATCCACATGTAAATTATCACAGCCTTGTTTCAGAAAAACAGTAAGATTTGAACAAGCCAGACTGCTCCTACAGGGTTGATTTTTAAGTAAGCAATTGCATACCCCGATTTTTCTCTGATTTATTTCACCCATTTCTGTTGATTACAAACGTTCATTCAAAGCTGAAACTGATCCCCTTCACATTACAGTTAACAATCAATGGAAAGAAAATATGCTGTGTACGGAAGATAGAACAAGTCTTTTATTCATGAATTTTACTAGGAAGCTTTAACAAACTCCATCCTATTTTTTTTTTTTTACTGTACTGATGTAATACAATGACACAGATAACCTACAAAGTCAGATTTACATGTTCTAGTGATGGTTGATTTGGTATTAGCAGCTGATGATTCTATGGCTATGAGACAGCATTGCATCAGCATGCAATTCTGCAGGGAATGAATTCACTCTAGTCAGAGTTTACCTTTCTCTGCTGATGCCGCAAAACTCCCTATTTCTTGTACTCATCACATATCGTAGAAAGAAAAATTACAAGTCTTCTGGACTGCAGTGACTTCAGTACACTAGAAGTAATTAGCTTTGTATCCACCTTTTAATAAAATTCTCTGTTCTACAACTTCAGCTGAGATGATCATGAAGAAACAAAACAAGCCAGAACGCAGCCCAGGCAAGTGAGAAATTTATAAGTTAAGTGTTTCAAACATTCCTCCCTACCTACGGAGCAATAGCTAGAGGTGGTGAGTACAGCAATGCATTTTTAAGTCTTAGCAACTTCAATAATTTCTGGCAGAAATTTTCTATCTCAACTGTTCTTAACAGATCAAGTACTTCTGCAAAATTTCAAATCTGTTTGACAACACAGCACAGAGCCACAACCTCTACGTCCTACTTTATTAATAGCCACTATCACAATCTACAAGATCGTACTTTTTCCCTGTATCTTTTCAACCCAGTTGTTAAAGCAATACTTCAATTGCACAGTCAGGTAGTCAAACCAGGAAATATCTGAATGACCGTGGTCCATAGAAGCTTTATTCAGCCTCTCTGTGCACAGATCTTCTGACAGTCTTTAATTACAGTGTAACACTTGCTTCCACTGGATTCCTGACCATTCAAGACGCGGGAAGAGTAAGCAGGGTGTGAAACTAATTAAGTAATTTATAAGAATTTGTTTTCATTTGTTACAGATTTTAGGAATATATTAACATAACAGGAAAGGTGTTGAACGAAAAGAAACCATATGCTTATGTCTCACAAAATTGAATATACTGGTTTTCAAAATTTGATGGACTTTTTTTTCCCCAGTAGCATTCTAGCTGCTTTAAGCACACACCTTTCACAGGTGTTTGCTAACTGTAATGTTCCTCATTTTCTAGGTGACTGATCTGAGAAACACAGGCAAAAATACAAACATGCAAAAAGACTAGGTACTCATAGCTGCTCTTGATGTTGGCAAGAAGCACATTCTGAAGTATTCAAGTACTCAAAATGCAAAATTAATTGGAACGAGTCACATCAGACACCTCACATTGATTAAGGCAAATCAATACTCTTGACGTAACCTGGGCTTTAACTCCTTAGCTGTAAAAAAGGTATAAAAACACCCCTGCAGTATGCTGTGAAGACTCCACTGTTACAGCCCTGGACATCACAGAAAACCCCACAACTCTGTTGCAGAAAACAGTTTAAAAAGTTGGCACCGAAAAAGTATACAACTACATATCCAACCGAATTTTTAACTGTACCTCATTTAATAAACACCATCAGGCCCATACAAGACATAAGACAGGAGATATTCAGAAAAATACAGACTTATTGGATAAGAGACTCCATCAGTACGTACACGCATACGGAACTAAATTAAAGACCTAACAGGCAACCCTAAACCTGACATATCCCAGTTTGAAATCCTGGTTGCTACAATCTTTATAGTTAAATATGTGTGTATGTATTTATATATATATATAAATACTTTATTCTAATAATGTAAACTTAATTGTTATAAATAAAATGAAAGCAATACAAGAAAATTAGCCACCAAATCAATTTTCAAAATAAGTCATTAACCACTTGATCTGCAAAGATCCTTTCTCTCCTCAGTCAAACAAAAATAATTTTGTTTTCGATACAATCTCTAGAGTAGCATTTTGCATATAAAACTTACATATTATACGCTTTTAGTTATCAAATGCTTCACAGATACTTTGAGCTCCCACATCTCTTCCCTTGCTTTTACATGTGTTTTTGTAAATCAGGTACAAAGATTACAAGAAAGGCCATATTTTAAAACATGAATACTTAAGACCTCCAGCGTTTACTTCTCTTTGTACTATCATTCAGAAGAACAACAAAACTGCCTTTTTTTAGACCAAGATCCAAGGGGAGTTTATTTAAAGCATAATTCATGGATTTCAACAAAAAATATTTTGAGTCAAAGTTAATCACAGATTAGTATCTCGTACCTTTCATTACTTTGAAGTAAACAGGTAAAATACTTTGATTTGCAAAAATAAACTGGTTTGTGGACGCAGAGACAACTTTTTCTAATTTGGACTTCTCTGAAGTGATAAAAAAATCAAATTAGCTTTCTTTTCTCTAGTATGTGATCTTTTTGGTGTCTATCTATGTACTGAGATTATAGGGTGTGCTATTTTATTTTGCTTCTATTTTCAGGTACTTGCAGTTTGGTGCTTGTTCTGATTCCCAGTGGTTTAGCTGCATAACAATTAAAAGCCAGCTGTACTCAAGAAGAGCTGTATCATGCGTACATATGTTCTGTACTCTATTTTAACAACTTCTATCTGTATAAATATTTGTGAAGTCTATTTCTTACACAATACAACTACCTCCTCCACTAGATGGCCCTGACACTCACTATGTGTGTCAAAGCTGTTTGAACACTTACACATGTAAGACAATTAAACAAACAAAAAAAAGTACACCAGCAACCAGCTATTAAGAAAAGCCTCTCATGTTGGCATACTTGCATACTCAGGAAACAGACAAAAAGCAGAAGATTATTTTGAAATAAATTGATATATATGCACACAACTCCCTCCATACAGTCAGCAAAACTCCTTTATCTTCAGAGTCCAAAATCCAAAAATTTTAGGGGAATGTGCATCCTTCCTATACCAGATGTGAATAGGCAGCGAACGTTTTAAAAATGCAAGCTGCTTATTTTCTTGTATAATAAAAAAAGCTGTACAAGTAAAACAGAATTGAGGTCTAGATGGCACAAAGTAGTGCCGTTCAAGGATACGATCATATTAAACCATGTCGTTTGCCTCAGTTTACCCTGCACGTAGCTTCTGATACCCGTGGCAGTCAAATCTCTCTTTATGAAGCCACACTATGCCACGTAGACTTCGCCAGACATGCGTAAGTTACAACCGATGAAAGGTCTTCTACAATTCATTATATAACTGCATTGCAGACCTCTAGCAGCCCAACCCAAAACATCTTTCAGGTAAAATGATTGACTGTATTTCTCTTAAACTAACATAGTTGAATACATTTAGTGGACGGAATCCATTTTTTTGGAATGAGACTAAAAAGTGTATTTTCAAGACTGGAAAATAAAAAGCTATTCCTTGATAAAATGTACTAATAAATAATAAATCAGTATCACAACTCTTCTGTTAGTCACGTTTCACTCACTAATCACTTAAATTGCTAGCTTTTTGGGCTTGGGTTTTGGGGGGGTTTGGTGGGGATTTTTTCCCCACACTGGATCAGTGTGCAGAACTAGTGGAAAGTTCAGAAGTCATGTTCTGAGCTGCAGCTACTTTACGAGCAGGAATCTTCATCTTTCTCCTCTACATTCTGACTTCATTTGTCACTCTACCCTCTACCCACAAAAACGTTTCCTGCTGCAAAGTCTGCAGGCAATTCATTATATTTTACTTCACCTACAACATACACATCGTGTAAACTGAATGATCTGCATACACAGATTTTTAAATAACATACATCCTTTAAATAAGGAAACTTTGCAAATGCGTATGTTTTCCTTTTCAGGAAGTAATCTATCAGTGCAAGGCTAGCAAGGAATTAAAACAAGTATTTCTATTTAAGAGGTTTGCACACTGGTATTTCAGTGATCCTAAATAAAACCTGGAGATAACAAATGTTAAATGACACATGAGAAGTACTATTGCAAGTTCAATGCTTTTCCCTTTCCCCTTTAATATTTAGCACCTCTTCACTGTTTTGACTTTGTTTAAAATAAGAGTAGATAAAGACATTTCCAGTTATCTGTTCTTTTAACGTTTCTTCTTTGGTCATCCATGTTTATCTTCATCTGTTATATTCAAAACGTTAGTGAAGATCTTTCAGTACTGATTCTAAAATCAGACTGAATATTTAGCATTGAACAAACCTAAAAAAGAATACATGAAAGTGTTTCAAAGCATCTATTTTCTAGGAATAATGTTCAACGCAACTCCTAATTCCTCCACTTCTCTTCTTCTGGTCCCACTTGTGTTTCATTCTCAAACAATATTTTCAATTTTCATTTAAAGAGTATTTTTCTTTTATTTTACATTGCTATCGGTTGGGGAATTTTCAACTATGAAGTATTTTCACTTAATTCACTTCATTTAAAGTATTTTTACTACAATTGCAAAAGGAGAACAATAATTGCTCTACACAAACACTGCGCTTTTGAGCAGGTTTAGAGATGAAATATTTTCAGAAAGTAATACAATTTTGTGCTAAAATAACAACTTAATCCTACAAACCTGTTTAAATTTTCCTCTGATTTTTTCCAGATCTTCTTGCAGCTTATCGTAAGTGGGGTCTTCATACGGGAATTTCTGAATCATCCCTATTAATGAATCCAGAACCCTTATCTTTTTGCTACAAAAAAAAAAAAAGGCAAAACAAAACAGAAAAAACAATGAGCCTACTACAGAAAATTATTTCAATCTGTCACTATGAGAATTATACTAATATATAATAACTAAGAGCATAGAACGCGGCCCTCCATCCTTCTTTTTCATTCAACTTCTCTCATTAGCTCACTGAGTGTGTATTTGATACATATTTAAGCCATAATCGGAAATGAAGCTGTCGCACAACTGACAAAGTTAAGGTTTCCCTTTTAACTTACCTGCCAGAAGTTGAGAAATATTCAAGAATCTTCAGAAATATTGATTAGATGACTGATCAAAATAAAGAAATGCAATAAAAAAAGCTCACCAGAACACATATCAAAATGGTTGACAGTACGGTGGCAATTCTGTCAGATAAATTAATCCAAAGTGGACAGAAAAAAAATTATGGAGAAAAGAATGAAAGTCATAGAAAAATGTAGGTTGGAAGCGACAGCTGGAGGTCAGCTAGTCCACCTTCTGCAGAAGCTGAACTAACTTCAAAGCTAGATAAGGTTGCTCAGGGCCATCTCCAACCAGATTTTGAAAATCTACAAAGATGAAGCTTCTAATGCCTCTCCGGACAATTTGTCCCAGCGCTTAGCTGCTTGCATGGGAAAGGACCTTCTCCTTATACCCCATTAGAACTTGTTTCAAATTGTGAAAGTTGCCTATTGTCCTTTCACTATGCGCTTCTGCAAGGAACGCGTCTCCACCTTATCTAGAACTTCCCCTTATAGAATCATAGAATGGTTCACGTTGGAAGGGACCTTAAAGATCACCTAAGTTCCAACCACCCTGCCATGGGAAGGGACACCTCCCACTAGACCAGGTTGCTCAAAATGTGGTACAATTACATATCTCCCTTGTCTTCTCTTCTGCAGGCTGAAGAAACCAAGTTCCCTCACCCTATTTTCAGTATCACAAGGTCCAGCATATGATACCACCCTAGGGGCCCTCTGCTCACCTTTCTTCTATTTTTCACTATTTCTTTTGTACTGGAGAAGAGGTAAAACTTGACACCATAATTTGAAACTGTATTAAAGGAACAGTAAATTTTTTTACCTTACCTGTTCTTTTCATCCATGCATTTCTGGAGCAGACACTGCCATGTCAGTGCAAACCCAAGGTAGCAGCCAATCTGCAAATTTATCAGAATGTCATGAGGAAAAAAAAAAAAAAAAGTAGTATGTAAAGTCAAACAAAAATAAAGCACTACGTTGTATTCCATTCTTTAGGAAACAAATCACTGGATAGATCGACAGATATATAAATACAGGCTGGAAAGTTCAGTAAATTAGGGTAGGATAAATGAGGGCTGTGCTACACAGTACAAGAGTCAGAAAACTTCTTGTAAGAATCTGTCTAGCATGAGAGGACAAAATATTTAAAATGCAGCATAAAAAGCAATTTTGCAAAACACTAGCCATATTTTATACGCTTTGAACCCCAAAATTTAGTAAAGTGTGGTAGTAGGGAGACAGTTAGAAAACAACCTATTTAAGATGTTTTGGCAAGTATTCGTTCGTGCAGCACTGTCAGTTTAAGCAGCTCACGTACAGCCGTACAAAAAGGCATACCAGCTGGACTGAGGGAGCTACCAAGTCAACCAAAAAGGAAATCACACTTTTTTCTGAGTTAATACGCAAACAATTTTACCAGGCTAACTCAAGAGGATATTACAGAATCAGAAAGAAGCACGAGGAGCTGACTGAACTAGCCTTGCTGCCAGAACTTTTCATTACAACTTTGGACACCAAATGAAATAGGAATATAGGTAAGTTCTTCAATGCACCAACTGGCTAAGTCAGCTGGAGTCCCTTTCAGAAGCGACTTAGCATTCACAATAAACCCACACAGGCACCTGAAACAAAAGTTAGCTGACTTGGAGAAATTAAGTGCAAAATCACAGCCTAATCCCACTTCAGACCATACGTGTGCATGTGCATACACCTGCCATTCAAATTTACAAAACACTGTTGGACTTGCAAGCTCCTGTGGCCTGCAAACCACTTCAGAGAAGAGCAGTTTGGTAGTTCCAGTCTTCTGTTAGTTATGTTTGTTAAAGTACATAGCGGAGGTTCTTTTTAAGGTCCAGACACGAGTTTGGGACTTAATATCCCATTAAGCGCTCAAGCATATTTGAAGTGAGGCTTCCAATTAATTTTTTTGTTGACAGAAATTTAATTTGCATGCCCCAAAACTGCTTAGAGGCCCAAGGTAAATGGAAACAATTGACACATATAGCAGCTACCACTGCTGTAAACGCAAGCTACTATGATAAAACACACCTGGCCCCTGGACACTTAGTTGCAGACTTCTTAGGTTAATTAGCACTGCCCTACTACAGGGGAGCAGTGCCAATCTTCTGCATGAGCCCAAGCAGCTACTGTGTCTAAGCCTGCCTGAGGAATGTGCTTGAAAACAGGCACGCTTTAATTATAATGTCTTACTTTAATTCTCTATCAAGCAAGGCAATTATCAGATGAGTACCATAATCTTGCCCAAGACACAAAATAGGCTGACAGGTCTAAGATTACCCAAGTCACTCCTTCTCTCTTTTAATGTCACTCTCTGTCTATAATCCTACTGTCCTTTGGAGCTTCCGCTATATAAGTAGATGAGAGCACTTGTCTATTATGGTCTCTCTAGGAATATTTTATATAAACCTATCCAGCTCCAGAGGCTGCTCTTTAACATTCTCATCTTGGAATTACATAGTTGTAGTGTGAGTAGGAGAACATTTCATCACTGTACATCTCTGTATCACACCCAAATGCAATCCAAAATTTTACAATAACCATCCTTTCAGAATTTGACTGTGTACCTTTTTCACTTCAAAATGGATTAATGCCATTGCTACCATTCTTTCTGTAGGTAGTTAACTTTCTGAAACCTGAAAATATCAAAAGGGCAAATTGCCAAATTACCCAAAGGTCTTCAATAGATCAAACAGATTTAGATTTGTGGGGCTGTACTTGAAATAAGGTCTGCCATGAATCCTGTAGCACAGCTTCCCATCAAAGCTGAAAAAATCCAGTTCAGGTCCAAAAAATACTGCAACTACATTGTACAGCACTGAACACACTCCATGTTATGAGAAACTTAAGCTGGACACGAGACAAGTCACGGTGCCTCACCACCACCCTCTGGTCCTTTTATTTCCAGAAAGGCTATTGATTCAGGCCTGCCATTGTGTGGCAATATACAAAACTGACTTCCTCTACTAAAGAATAATTGTGCCTCAAGCAACAAACTCTCTCAGTACTAGAAATACAAAAGAGTGCAAGAGAGCCACCCAGAACTGCCCCTTTATGGTTCTCCACCCAAGGTGTCTCAACACTGCATGTTCTTCCCTAATGCTGAGCGACAGCAGATGGTACAGGGGGGCCTTTAGCCACAGTTTTGGATTATAAAAATAAATGTGCAGTTCATCACCATTTTTTCTGAGCAAGCTTGTTTGATTTTGTTTCCTCTTATCCTCCATTTCAGAAAAAAACTAATCAAAATCTCATAGAGCAAATAAGCTCAGGAAACAACCATCTATTTAACTGTTCAAATCAAAATACCACCTTTAAACTAGTTCTATGGGTCCTCTTGCACACATACAGAGCAGCATAATATAGCAGGCCTCGGACTACCAATATATAGGGCTTTGCCTAACAGTTTCTGCATTATAATAATTTTTTAATGACAAAAACATTGTGATTCTAAAGGATTTTCCCCATTTACCTCAGACCCGATCTTGGCACCATGGAGCGATCCGTATCTCCTTCCCTCAACAACTCCAACGTGACTACCTTCAGCATACCCCTCCTGATACCCCTCACCATGAAACCTGTAAAGACAGAAATAATATTTATCTTCTATTTTCATTTCATATCAAGCTCACACTGCCCAAGCAACTAAGCGAAACAAAAACATGCTGTATCGTCTCTGAAATGCAACTATCCATACTGAGAAATATCACATAACATTGACTTAAGATGCAATTACGCACACAGAGATCTTTTCCAATAAGTTTACAATAATTTGCCAAGAACAACGCACTCGGCGTTGACTGTACATCTCAGTACTTTCACCAGAATAACACCACTAACTGCAAGCTCACAACCCCCGGGTCAAGTTTCCACACACGGTGGAAGAGCCGAGA
The DNA here is from genome assembly GCA_008921705.1 of Burhinus oedicnemus. Classification (NCBI taxonomy): domain Eukaryota; kingdom Metazoa; phylum Chordata; class Aves; order Charadriiformes; family Burhinidae; genus Burhinus; species Burhinus oedicnemus. The sequence goes on from VFFE01008092.1 coordinate 513,475, forward strand.
TCGAGCAGGTCGGTGGCTCAGCAAGAGCAAAGAGGAGAATTTCCCCCGCCCTTCTGCTTCCTCGCCCCTTCCCCAGGCTCATTACCCTCCCGTCGCCCCTCACTTTTTCCTTCTCAGCTCCTACTCCCGACTGTGGACGCCGAGGCCCAGGCCCAGGCCCAGGCCCAGGCCCAGGCCCAGGCCCAGGCCCGGGACTCCCCTCCCTCCCCCTAGGCCGATCCGTTACTCGCAGCAATCGAGGAGTCCCGCCTGTCCCCCGAGGTCCCAAAGCCCGGTTAAGGTTCTCCCACCAACCCTACCTCTCCTCAGCCATCACGATCTCATCAAACATGTCCGAACTCGGAGACGCGGCCGCCGACGCCATGGCGCCGCCAAACCCCGACCGCTCGGCATGCCGGGAAAGGACGGCAAGCCGGAGGGGCCGCGCGCGGGGTGATGCCAGTGCGCAGGCGCGCAAGACCGCCGCCGGCAGGGCTTGGTGCGGCGAGGGGCGTGGTCATTGCCTCCCGGGCCCCGCCCCCGGGGGCGGGGCCCGGGAGGCAATGACCACGCCCCTCGCCGCACCAAGCCAATGGGCACAAGGATAAACCACGCCCCTTCCGTCTCGCCCCGCCCCTCTCCCCGCCCCCGCGGCGGCGCGGCGTGTACTCGCCAGGGGGCGACCCAGCGCCGCCGGGGAGGGGGCGGGGGGGGGCACCGGGTCCTTTTCTGGTCCCCTCCGCCAGCGGGCGGATCAGTACTGGTAAAAGCGAGCATTTATAACGCTAAAAGGAAGCGTTTATACTTATTTATAAGACTATAAAATATATATATATGAAATAGATATAAAAAAATGTTAACTTATACTGTTGTTTTCCAGATACTTCGTGAAAATGTGGCTCTGCACACACCAAAGTAGCCTGCCAATCCAAAAAGGGGATCGGGGGGGGTGGCCGTTATCCTCCCAATCAAAGGCAGGGGGACAGAGGACTCAAAAAGACAGCTTTAAAATCCAGAGATGGGTCTAAAGGAAAAAATAAAACTACGTTCCAGTGAAAATAAAGTCACGCTACTAAAGGTTCAGCTCACCGGGTTCACATTTCATTAAAAACGCTCCATGACAGCAAGCTTTGCTGATTTATACGCAGTCGCTCTATCTAGAGCTATTTATATAGGGCGACGGTAGAGCCGGCTCGTTTTCTGCATTAATTTGAAGTGTAGCTATCACCGGATGTCACACGAAGTCACCGAAGGTTCGCCAGGTGTGAATACCTACCTGCTCTACAACCGCACGGTCACGACCGAACACCGACTGTGCGCTGGTGCCAGTGGCAAATATAAAGTGTCTTTGAAGGTTTCCTCTAAGCTGATAGCCTGAACTACGACACATTTAAATCTTGCTTTGGAAGTTAATGAAAAGCAAGCTCTTTGATCTCGGTAGGTAGCGGGATTGATGAAGAATGGTGAAAACATAATAAAGTCCTGGCAAGAAGACTACGAAAGACTTAGTCTTATTTTGGAGCATTCTTGCCATCAACAATCAGTCTCATCCGACGGGGTTCTGGGTAAACTTGCTGTGTGCCTAGACCGTCACAAATTCACCCCGAATTCAGAGTCCTAATGATGTCCTTTTTGCACTCCCATTCGCTTCCGAGGGAAACACATCCCTGCTTTCATCGCGTGTGACGCTGCCCGAAAGGAGGGTCGGGCTTCGATACATTTGTGAGGAAAGAGATTACATTTATTTATTTTATCACGTCGTTCTCCATTCATATACAAAGTACACTGACAGAGTAGCAAGAGCGGTCCCGAATTTGCCACGAACATAGTTTCAGTCCTTTGAGCAGAGGCAAAGCTGGTATTATGGCTCCTGAATAAAGGATTTACAGCTTTTTACACTTCCCCAAAGTGGAAATGGAGATGCCCAGTATCTCCTTTCCTACAGCCTTCCCACCGCTCTAACAACTTCGTATTTGCACATCATAGCTCCTAACTGAGACTTCCCAAGGAGGCATTTGGCACCTGACCTTTAAAAACCTTTTAGGGCTGTAAAATGTACTGTTGCAAAGGAAAGTACTGCAATTGTCCTACTGTCTTTGAGAAACCAGGCTCAACCGGGAGGTAGGTAGTGAATGGTGGTGGTGGTGGTGGTGGTGGTGGTGTTTACGTTCCCACAGGACCAAAGGCAATGGCGTTGCGAGGTTTTGCACAGCAAGTTCCTGACCGAGTCAGGTGTCCGATGGTAGGGAAAGCATTTTCCAGTAATCCTTCCACCCCAAGCTGCGATCTTGTCAGATTTTATAAGCAAAACAGCCAGGTGTGGTCAGAGCTTGGATGGGAAACCTCCAAGGAAAACTAAAGTGCTCCAGGAAGCGGTGTGGGTAATTCAGCTCCTGGCTTTCTTCCCTCCGTCTGAATAAATATTGAACCAACCTCTGACCGTGCTGTTGCAGTAAGAAACATTGTGCTGCCGGTGGAAGATGCAAATCCAAAGGTGTCAGCAACTGGGGTCACTGGAGAGCTCAAGACGCTCTTCGCAAACGTAAGGTTGCTCATCTTTGCACTTTCGACCAATATTCATGAACAACGACGTTACATCCACTTAAAAAATCTCTCACCGGTTTGATTAAACAGCATACCCTCTGAACTCTGTTATTTCCTCTGTCTCCCATCCAAACTGTGCATTTTTTTAGCAGAAAAGTAAAAGTGGACTTTTTTTTAACCAAACTTTAAAAGTTCATGTTTATTTTATTTTGTTTCCTGGGGTTTTTTTATTTTTATTTTTTTATAAAAAGGTCTTGAAAGGTATCTAATGTTCCAAGAAAATATACTGGCTGATCAAAACTAGAAATGCAAAACAGAAAAACAGAACGTCCCAAGCCTGAAAACCTTTGGAATAAAACAACTTGAAAATCAGGACTACATCTCCCAGTACACGAGGAGCGGGAACCCTCCGGATGTGTGGCAGTGGCTCAGCACAAAGGAGAATGGGAAACACCACGGGAGACGTCTGCCAGCCAAGAAATCTGCAATTCCTGTGACTCACAGCATTTCCAAACGGAAATGTTCAGTCTTTTTTCCTGCCAGAAATCGACAGCTTTTTCAGGCAAAAATAACCAGATTTCTCTCCCACTGCACGGTTGAATACGGTGCTGACTGGAAAAGGGAGCAGCCTTCTACCCACGGGATTTTTTGCATTTTGCAGGCGGATTTTGCGCAGCCGAAGAAGAATGACAGAAACCACACCTGCTGCTGGGTTCTTCCATCTCCTCGAGGAATCACCTCCTCGGAGCAGCACTCCCTTCGGCAGCCGGCACCTCGAAGGCTGCGAGGAGTGCAAATGGCAGGTTTTAATGACATAAATGGAAAAAGAAAGGGATGTTTTATGCAATAGATGCAAATCCATGACTGCTTTGTCACAGATGAAGTATAACTGATGATGTCTACAGGCAGCACTCACCAGCCTAGATCTACAACTTCTTAAAAGGAGGTTGTAAGAGGTGGGGGTCGGTCTCTTCCCCAAAAGGAAATGGCTTAAAGTTGCGCCAGGGGAGGTTTAGATTGGATATTAGGAAAGAATTTCTTCACTGAGAGGGTTATCAAGCATTGGAACAGGCTGCCCAGGGAAGTGGTGGAATCACCACCCCTGGAGGGATTTAAAAGATGGGAGACGTGGTGCTGAGGGACATGGGTTAGGTGGACTTGGCAGTGTTACATTTATGGTTGGACTCAGTGCTCTTGAGGCTCTTTTCCAACCTAAATGATTCTGTGGTTCTCTTCTATGGTTGAATGATGAGGAGTGGGAGGGAAACATCAGGACACACTCACACAGCTTAAAGCTGAGCTTCACTCATTTGCTCTATCAAGAGGAGAATAACTTAGGACTCGATGGAGTGACCTTCACGTATCCCAAGGCCAAAATTTAAGGAGCTGTTTCCAAAACCCTTCCGTAACAGAGATACTTTTCTTAGACTTGCTGTTTGACATGGAGCTCATCGGTAATCGGCAGCAGACAGATCCGAATTCCAGCCTCAGCCTTCCCTGCCTAGCTTTGGGAAAACCCCTTTGTCTCTCCGTGTCTGTTGTACCGCACAAGGGACACCATCTTCACGCGGCTGCTGCGGAGCCAGATGCCAGCAGTTTGCTAAAGCTCCTTGAAGTCTCTAGACTAAAGGAGTGACGAAAGAGTCAGCTAGATTTCGGCGTTGAAGATGATTTTTTTTTTTTATTGCAAATGTACACATTACACTACTGATGACGCACAGAAATTTAAAAAGTTATCGTTTGCTAAAATTTCATGATTACAAAACTTCACAAAATTTGTTGCAACTAAAAAACCCACCTTCAGGAGTATATAAATAGAATTTTGAGCATAAATAACAGTAACAAAATAAACAGATGTATGTATTCAATAAATTAATTATAAATATTGCATTGGCAATGAAGTGCTAGGTCAGAAGAACACCAGTATTTCCAGGAAAGCTTTTTTTTTTTTTTTGGCTAGCAATCTCTATTATAAATGAACCTTTGGAAATGAGTAGAATCCCTGAACCCTTTTTTTCACCTTTTTTTTTTTTTCTCCTTTTTTTCTTTGGTTTCACCTTGGTTATTCCGTCATCAAACCGTTAGAACGGGAGAATAGAACTGAAGACACCAGACATCTGTGTTTTGGCCATGAGGTACTCGTAATCCCTTCCTGCAAGAACGGCGTGGTTGACCCAGTTCTGCAGTATTTAAGTCCCTCCGCTGAATCGAGCCTGGAAGGGACTTGAAACAATTGCTGATGGCTAAAGGTTAAACACAAAAACCTATTTTGCAATTGATTTGACCTATACATTATCCATTTTCAGTCTTTCTCTCCGTTTGCTAATGGCATGCAGGCTTATATACAACAGAATCTTAATTTAAACACTAATTTGAACTGCTCATTCCCTACCTGATGAACACAAATGCTAGTTCTGTGCACTCTTCCAACCACGCACTGAGTTCTCACTAACGTTAATGAGAACTCCTTGCTGGATGATGCTGATCCCACAGTGAACATAAATTAGCCTTTAAAAAAAAAATCAAAGATGCAGTTTTCCAAAGTACCCTTTAGCAATAAGAGAAGGAAGAAATTTTTCCTGCCCTTATTTCCTAAGGGAAGAAAAAGCACAATATACAAGCAGAATTGTTTTTTCAGTGGTATGCTTTCAATAGGAAGTTTTCCCAGAACGCTGTCAGCAGCTTTTCGAGGAACAGCGTTAACTCTAGTTCGCGTAACCACATTTGCTAGGTTTTCCTTAATCGTGTTGTGTTCCGAATGTTTGTCTTTAAGGCCTCTGAAGCTACGAGATCATTAACCTCCCTGTGTCTGGAAAAAAGGGTTTCTGCATTTGCTCCTATGAGCAGAAATAACAGGTGAACATACACGGTAATGAAGCTGATGTAGAAAAATTATAATTAGTTTATCATCACCACGGTAATGGAGGAACTCTGATGAAGCTGTTAAGCTTTTCTTGTTTAATCCTTTTCCAAATAAAACTATGGATAGGCAATTCTTTAGACTATAGAATAGCCTCTGGGTACTCATCTCTTACAGGTACAACACATGGCAAGGAAAAGGCTGGCTCCGTACTGAAATATACAAAAAAGTTCGAAATACCACTACACGAAAAGCTAAAAAACCTGCAGTATTCTGCAATATTTCTTTATAAACATGTGTGTGTGACCAGAGTCATTTCTGAAAGCTGGGGCTCTTCACCGGCGACAGTTTGGAGGTGATGCCAAAGGGGTCCATGCTGTCCGTTTCGAGAGGCGAGGAGTACACCTCCGGTTCAAACGCCTGGCTGTAATCACCGTATTCGCCAAAGTCTGTTGACTCCACGGGCACAGTGTTGATCATAGGTAAGAAGTGAGACAGCGGAAGAAAATCTTTTCCTTTGAACTGTTGTCTTTGCTTGGCGCTACTCAAAGACACCGATATTCCATATTTTTTTGATTTATATACATTGTAGCCGTCTGGACGAATCTCCTCTTCAAAGGAACAATCCTCAGTGGAATACCTGAGCTGAACAGCAAGGAGTAAGGAGGATTACAAATACGCCCACCAGACTCACTGTACTCAACCACAACATAAACCTCGGATGCGACCAGCCCTTTTCCCTCTGCTGGCAGTGGGGGTGTCCCTCTGGCTTGTCGTGGGGGCCCCAATTTTGATGCGCCTTGCCGATTCCACTGCCAGATCCATGCTGGTGGGCTGCCCGCTGCCTCTCTGCCTGGCTGCTGCTGCAGGGGTGCAGGTGGGACCCACTGCTTGGGTGACTGCTCTTTCAGCGACAGACCACAGCCGCCGAGATGGAGTGCCCTCAAGTGCCCTGAAGCGGTCAGGCAGTTGGGCTAAGGGATCGTGTGTAGGTCCCTTCCAACTGAAATATTCCATTCCATTCCATTCCATTCCATTCCATTCTATTCTATTCTATTCTATTCTATTCTATTCTATTCTATTCTATTCCATTCCATTCCATTCCACTCCTATTCTATTCTATTCTATTCTATTCTATTCTATTCTATTCTATTCTATTCTATTCTATTCCATTCCATTCCATTCCATTCCATTCCATTCCATTCCATTTCACTCCTTTTCTATTCTATTCTATTCTATTCTATTCTATTCTATTCTATTCTATTCTATTCTATTCTATTCTATTCTATTCTATTCTATTCTATTCTATTCTATTCTATTCTATTCTATTCCATTCCATTCCATTCCATTCCACTCCTATTCTATTCTATTCCATTCCATTCCACTCCTATTCTATTCTATTCTATTCTATTCTATTCTATTCTATTCTATTCTATTCTATTCTATTCTATTCTATTCTATTCTATTCCTATTCCTATTCCTATTCCTATTCCTATTCCTATTCCTATTCTACTAGAGCTCCCCACATTGCCCATACTATGCATTTTGGGTTATGAGGCCATTAGAAGACCTAATCCAGAACTCCTGAAGTTAATGCACGTCCGTCACATTAAATAAGCTTTGAATCCTGGATGTGTACTTCTCCACAGCTACCACACTTACCCTGGCCTGAGCACAGGGGAAAAAGAATCTCAGATGACAGCGCTCGTTTAGATAAACTGTCCTTAATTGCTGGCAGTCCTTAACTGCAGCCATGAGACCTAACCCAACAGCCCTCAGGTATAAAACTCCATCTCTATTAGAGGTTTGCCTGTGTTAAGGGCTTGCGGATCAGGGCTGTAGAAAGGCAGCGCTGTCGAAGACGGTGCTTTCACAAACATGGCCAATCAGTAAAACGATACGAAAAAGGTAATTGCCT
>VFFE01008092.1:520819-663078 GCA_008921705.1 Burhinus oedicnemus
GACAGTTTGGAGGTGATGCCAAAGGGGTCCATGCTGTCCGTTTCGAGAGGCGAGGAGTACACCTCCGGTTCAAACGCCTGGCTGTAATCACCGTATTCGCCAAAGTCTGTTGACTCCACGGGCACAGTGTTGATCATAGGTAAGAAGTGAGACAGCGGAAGAAAATCTTTTCCTTTGAACTGTTGTCTTTGCTTGGCGCTACTCAAAGACACCGATATTCCATATTTTTTTGATTTATATACATTGTAGCCGTCTGGACGAATCTCCTCTTCAAAGGAACAATCCTCAGTGGAATACCTGAGCTGAACAGCAAGGAGTAAGGAGGATTACAAATACGCCCACCAGACTCACTGTATTCAACCACAACATAAACCTCGGATGTGACCAGCCCTTTTCCCTCTGGCTTGTTGTGGGGGCCCCAATTTTGATGCTCCTTGCCGATTCCACTGCCAGATCCATGCTGGTGGGCTGCCCGCTGCCTCTCTGCCTGGCTGCTGCTGCAGGGGTGCAGGTGGGACCCACTGCTCGGGTGACTGCTCTTTCAGCGACGGACCACAGCCGCCGAGATGGAGTGCCCTGAAGTGCCCTGAAGCGGTCAGGCAGTTGGGCTAAGGGATCGTGTGTAGGTCCCTTACAACTGAAATATTCCATTCCATTCCATTCCATTGCACTTCTATTCTATTCCATTCCATTCCATTCCATTCCATTCCATTCCATTCCATTCCATTGCACTCCTATTCTATTCTATTCCATTCCATTCTATTCTATTCTATTCCATTCCATTCCATTCCATTCCATTCCATTCCATTCCATTCCATTCCACTCCTTTTCTATTCTATTCTATTCTATTCTATTCTATTCTATTCTATTCTATTCTATTCTATTCTATTCTATTCTATTCTATTCTATTCCATTCCATTCCATTCCATTCCATTCCATTCCATTCCATTCCTATTCTATTCTATTCCTATTCCTATTCCTATTCCTATTCCTATTCCTATTCCTATTCCTATTCCTATTCCTATTCCTATTCCTATTCCTATTCCTATTCCTATTCCTATTCTACTAGAGCTCCCCACATTGCCCATACTATGCATTTTGGGTTATGAGGCCATTAGAAGACCTAATCCAGAACTCCTGAAGTTAATGCACGTCCGTCACATTAAATAAGCTTTGAATCCTGGATGTGTACTTCTCCACAGCTACCACACTTACCCTGGCCTGAGCACAGGGGAAAAAGAATCTCAGATGACAGCGCTCGTTTAGATAAACTGTCCTTAATTGCTGGCAGTCCTTAACTGCAGCTATGAGACCTAACCCAACAACCCTCAGGTATAAAACTCCGTCTCTATTAGAGGTTTGCCTGTGTTAAGGGCTTGCGGATCAGGGCTGTAGAAAGGCAGCGCTGTCGAAGACGGTGCTTTCACAAACATGGCCAATCAGTAAAACGATACGAAAAAGGTAATTGCCTTTTTTTTTTTCACTCAACGTTTGCTGAATTTACAAAAAAACAGTTAACACAGTGTTATTTGCTCACCAGACATTAGTTAGAAGTGTCACATTAATACGAGTGCAAGTTAAGATTTTGTGTAGAAGAATGTATTTTCTTAGGTATGAATTTGTAGAAATAAATTTCTGATATACTGTACAGAGAGTGTATTAGCAGTTTGTGTCACCGGGTCAGACCTTTCCAGATCCTTACACAAGCACTGTATTTCCTACAACTCCGGTGCTATTTCAGGCTCAGCCACTACAGGTGATTGAACTCATGGTCAATAAAAGACAATTTTTTATTATGTCTCGGTCTGCAGTGATAAAAGTGTGCTTACACGAATGCTCTGCCTGTCAGAACAGAGAGCATATTTGATACTCTGCAGTCCTTTCTCAAACACCCTTAATAATACGGAGTACAACTAAGTGCAATATTTGTTTATCTTTTAAAAGCACTTTTTAAACTAATCAAGTCATTTTAAAAAAGGCATTTTCTCCAAATAAAATCGCACAATATTTATCCTTCTAGACACATTATATCTCAGAAAAATATGTGTCTATGATACAAATTTATGGCTGAATTGTTAGCTCTCCTTATTTCTACGAGTCCTCAGCCTCACTAACAAGGATGATGAAACAAAACAGCTTCTTGAGCAAGTGCGCATTGCAAATAACAGTTATTGATTGAGCCTCCCATGTCTCAACTGTATCATTCCCTCTTCATTTCATTGGGATTGTCTCCAGTGTATTTTTTTAAACAAGTACCAAGCTCACTTTAAGTATTTCCAGATTATTTTTTTTTCACAGGAGGAATTTATAGTATCTCAGTATATTAAGCAGTTACGCCATTTCCCCTAAATTAGACTACGGCACACTGCACATGCAAAAATCAACCCTAGCCATCAGTTTTCCGGTGTTAAAAAAGGGCATGTTTGAGGAGGGCAAGTGGTTGCCCAGTTCAGTCCCCAGACACCGTGTTTGCCCTTCCGTTCTTCCACTCCTGAGCGTAGCGCTGGTAAGGCAAAGAATTGCCTGCAGAGCTGCCTGCGTGGGCTGTTAGCAGCGAGGTGACAGCAGGTGTCCACAACATACACATGCGACAGCGTGACTACATGCCATTGTATTTTTGGGGAAAAAAAACCCCTGCAATCACTACTATACACCAACAAACCCAGTCTCAGTCAAAGCATATGCATATGCCTTCAAAATGGTGTTATATGAAAGCAATTCCAAAATTCTGTGACCGCTAAAGTCCAGCCGGCAGCTCCGACGGGAACAGGATCCAGGCTCTGCTTTGTTTTCATGGATCTTTTTGCTTTGGATATACGTTAAAACATTAAGCTGATAATCGACCTACTATATAGTCTGAACCTATGCAGCTTAGCACAGCATCAATTGATTCCAGCCCAGAAAAGCAAGGGAATTCAGGAAGAAAGGCTTCGTCACAGGATCACAGGGGTTGGAAGGGACCTCTGGAGATCATCTTGTCCAACCCCCCTGCCCGAGCAGGGTCACTTAGTCCCGGGTTATAAATGCATTCAAAACCATCACTACATCAGTATCGCTCTTATTAAAGATGCTGGGATTTTTGACAACGGGCCAAGTCCTTGCCCGGTTGAAATCAGCAGAAATTTTGCTGGAGTAATCAGAGCAGAATCAAGCTGTATCTTTACTACGGCAGAATAAAAAGCCATCGCTCTGTGAAACTCGGGCTCCCGCAAAGCAGTCATACACAGGCTGGATCTGACTCTGCCCCTTCAAATTCTAGAGCTGGCAACTTACTCGTGCGGCTTCAAACCAAGTTTCTATCACTGATAATGACCAGCTGATACGCTGACATACCTAGGGAAAAGGCACGACCCAAACAAAGCGGTGCCAGCGGGTCACTCAACTCCTCAACCTCTTGGAGTCCCACAGGTGTGCTGTTATCACAGGTCAGAAGTGAGACAGAGAAGAGCCCTCCTTCCCCTCGAAATCCCATTTCTGTTTGGTACTACCTAAGAGATGGCAACCCCGTGTTTCTGGGATTTGTACGCCTGGCAGCCATCTGGCTGCACCTCCTTTCCAAAGGAGTGGGTTTGGGTTTTGTTTGGTTTTTCTTTTTTCTTTTGTCTTTTTTTTTTTTTTTAGAATACCCGACCTGAACAGTGAGAATTATTCAGATTAAATTATTCAGATTCTATGGCCTGATTTCATCTATTTCTGCGGCAGAAACGCAGCCACCCACCCATGAGGCTTTTTAAACATAAACACAATTTTGCCACCAGCTGTATTTTCAGTAGATTTTGGCGGGGAACGCGCAACACATACTTTGTATTCTAAATGATATTCCTTGCGGAATTCTAATAATCCTGTCGGCCTTTCAGGCGGTAACAGGGACGAGGATCCCCGGTCCTATGGAGAAAAGGGGGTGGGGGGCACCCGAAAGCTTTGTTAACCCGTTACCAACCACAGCCATAAAAAACTATGTCAGCCCTTTGATCTCGCCTGCCGTTTCAGCGCGGCGGCCGGGCTGGAAAACTCCCTCGGGAAAGGCGAGCCCGGTTCAGAGCCTCCGGGACCGGGATCGTGGCGGCTCACCTGCCCGTGCAGCCGCCCCGCCTCGTCCATGCAGAGGTAACGGGAGCTCCGCACGCCTTTGATGGCCACGGTGCGCACCGCCACGGCGCGGATCTCCAGCAGACCTGCGGGGACAGAGGGGAAAAACGCCGGTCAGCCCCGTCCCATCCCGTCCCGTCCCCTCTCCGGTACCGCCGCCGCCTCCGGTACTCACTCTGCGGGCTCTGGCTACCGGCGGCGTCCACCCGGCCGTCGCCGCCGATGCGTAGGAAGCAGCTGAAGAGCCCGTGTTTGCTGGCGGTGTAGAGGTGCCGCAGCCGGATCGGTTCCCCCCAGCCGTAATTAACGTGCGGACCGGCGTCGGGCAGCGGCAGCGAGACGGCAGCGGCAGCGGCGGCGGCGAGACCCAGCAGCGCCAGGGCGGAGGGGCGCGGCCCCATGCCGCGGGAGGGGCGCGGAGGGGCGCGGAGGGGCGCGGAGGAGGGCAGCGGAGAGGCGGGCGGGCGCTGGCTTGCGCTGGCTGCGCCTCGGGGATGTAGCGCGGGCGAAGGCGGCCCCCCGGCCTTTTATAGCTCTGCGTTATCAGCCCGATCGATTCGGCCGCATCCAGCTCCAATATAGAGCCCATTTCATAGCGGGAATTGGTCGGATGGGTCACTCCCCCCGAAAATATTGATCGGATGACATCATTTCGCAGGGGACACCCTGAAGTCGCTCCCTCCCCATCCGTACCTCCGAGCTTTTTCCCCACTTGGAGTCACCGGCCGCGTTTTTCCCCGCCCGGCCGGATCCCCGCGGTCCCCGAGGGGACGCGACGGGACGGGACGGGGCGGGTGGCACTGCCGGTCCCGCGGTCCCTGCCCTTGATGTGAGCGCCGGGAAGGGGACCGGGGGGGTGGGCCTGTGTACATCAACCCCCATCCAGCAGCTTACGCCACGGTGAGGAGTAAAATTCGCCTTCGGGAAATGCTTTTTACACCTCGCTAAGGGAAACCGGCCTCGGGCAGGGCAGCACCCTGCCCCTCTACCGAAGCCGCTGCGGTTCTCCGGTCCCCCCGCACAACCCCGGCCCGGGGACCCCAAGTCCCCGGTCACCTCGCGGGACCGGGATCGTGTGGCCGCGGCGGGAGCGCTGGGTGAGCGGTACCGCCCTTCCCGGTTCCCGGTAGCCGGAGGGGCACAACCTCCCGCCGCGATGGGGCGGCCCGGTACGACCCGGTACGGCCCGGTACGACCCGGTACGGCGCCTCTGGGAGGGCCGGCGCGGCTCCCGGGCTTTATTGCAGCCCGGCCATCCCAGGCCGTGTCACTAGATGGAGCCTGGGACCTGGGATGCGGGCTGGCCTCGCCTTTGGGGAGCTGCTGCCTGGGGGGGACTCTCCAGCTCCTGTTCGTCCCCATTTGTACAAAGAGATTGGGGGAAAACAAAGTGTGTGCAGTAAAAGTGCACTGTCCGCAGCCGGCAGCCCCATCTAAGCATCAAACAGACTGGTTGGTTGGTTTTTTGTTTGTTTTTTTTTCCCCCCCTTTTTTTTTTTTTAATCTGGTCTGTGCATGGACTTTTTCCACGCAGGTTCTTCCCCGGGAGCTCACTCAGCGAGTGCGCCAGGAGAGATGGAAAGAAGCAGACACACACATTTTGGGTCGTTCTGTGCTTTTGGGCTCTCAGGGGCACTTTAGGGGATTGCCGCTGAACTTTGCTGCCTTTCATCCAAACTGAGCATTGAAGGAATTTTCTCAGATCTCAAGAGAGAAAATGGGTAATTTCATAAAGACAAAAAATTCTCCCCCCACAGGACACATTAAATAACAATTGAGCAAAACATAAGCCCATGCCCTCTGCAACTTCTCTGAAATAACAAAGTTTCAGTCAGCCTCCACATACTGTTTTTATATTTCCTACCCGTTGACTTTCATCCTTTTGTCTGTACACTTGAATTTCCCTCCTGTAAACACACAATTTTTCTTTATGAGCCATCTTAGCTCAGCGAGGCTACGCACATAGACCAGGTCATACAAAAATACAGAATCTTGGAGGATGCTGGCCTGCGCTTGTATAAATGTTTACACTTATTATCATGTGTGGCTTATGGTACTAAAGCTAATCACATGAATCAATCAGTGTTTGAATGGTCAGGGTCTTGCATCAAAAGCTCCCTGGAGCAAGGGATCGTATGTCACCAACCATTTCAAAAGCAGCTACTGGTTGCGACTACCTTTGGGTTTTTTTGATGGTCAGCTTGAGACACACAAGAAGGAGCGCAGTTTTCTCTGCCTGGCTGATGAATAAGTCATAAAAATCAGGACCACTTCACTTTCCGACATCTTCTGCTGCATCCTTCAAGTCATGGGCCGATTCGAGAAATTCTGGCCTTTCAAACATTACACAAGTTCACAATCTTATAAACCCAGTAAATAATACTGAGGCATCCGAGACCCTCATTTTTTTTTCCTCTACAGAATTCTGCAGTGTTATTACATGGCTGCTACAAAGGCAGTTCACTGCCCTGCAACCCTGGGCCCCACAGCAGTTGTGCATGTAACTCATCCTGGCTGCATATGCATTCTTCAAGGTATCGAGCACCCACCGCACACACAGAGGTTATGCTCTGAAACGAAGCTGAAAGGCTTTTTTAGTTCATTTTGTTGTGCATCTCAGGAAACAGGAGCTATTTTGTGATTACTCTTTCTGCTGTACTATAGCATGAATAATATTCACGGTCATAAGTATTCATTTTCTTCATCAAGAATTCAAACTTCTTTTGAGTGGTAAGGAACCGATGCTTGCAACTTGTTTATTCATTTTGACAGCATTATTTTTCCCTTGAGAAGATCAAAAACTAAGGCAGAAAGGGCAAAACATTTGCACTAAATGATATTTGAAATCAGTGAAAAAGCTGGCTATAAGTGAGCATTCTCTTACAAGTGATGGAGAGCTTTTAAAAATTATTTTCGCTGCTGCTCTTGCTGATGTAACATGGGCTGGTGTTTAAAGATTCATATATAATCAAATTAAAATGAAAACGAAGCACTTAACTGATTTTTTGGAATGGCCTCTCTTGTTATAGGAAGCTTTCAATCTAAATGGTTTGACCAAGTTCCCCTGTAGTCAGTGACAGAGGTAAGTGCCTCCAAGTACTTATCTGGACTGGAAAGTACCAATCCTATCTCAAAACAGCTGTTTAAGAGATATGGGTTAAATAATCTCTGGAAGAGCCTATTTCTTTCTTGGCTCTGGAAAAAAAATCTAGATGACTAACCCAGATTAAGTACCTTATTTTTAGCAAGAGCCAAATGAACTAATGAATCATACCGTTTTCAAAATACAGTTGCAACATGTGATTTTCATTTCAGTTCCTATCAGTGTCACTGAACTTTATAATTTATTGGTATCTTTTTACCGAAGTTCAACAGAAACATATATGTCTACATGTTTCTATAAATGTATTGCAAAAAAAAAAAATTATTTGCAGAACAAATGTATTATAGGGTGAATCACACCATCACTTCCAGTGCTGGACCTGCTCCCTATATACACAGCCTTCAACAAGGCAACCTGGTAGCGTGGGACCTTTTGCTTTTATGGAGGCAGGGAAAAAAAAAACCAGGAGGAAAGTCTTGTAGAATAAAAATACCTCCTGACCAAATAGTACACAACTGCAAAAGCATTTTCACCTGTTGTAATGAATCATTTATTTCCACTGCACTTTTCAATGTCCCAAAGTAATTTCTGCAGAACAAGAACTTCAGCTTTCTGTGACAATAAAGCTGAACAGAATGTGTTTTGGAAGAACATAACTACCTATATTTATAAATCAAACATCCAGAGATCCTGGAACATGCCAAGAAGATAACAGAGGGCTTGTGCCTAACTGGGCGATAATGTCATTGGAACCAACTGAAATGAAACCAAGGAAGATTGCCACAAATAGGGCATGAAGCCACCCATGAGGAGAAGGTGGTCCTAGCAGGCTACCTTGTGGTGGAGATCAGAGGAAAAATTACACAAGCTGAGTGATGGTCAAAATGTGATGAACTAAATGTGTCTAGGATGAAGAGACATCTACTCAAAAGTAGAATAACTTCAGAACATCTACAGAACGTCACGGTGAAAACTTTGGATATATAAGTCATTGCAGAAAGAAGAAAGTGGTACAGAAACTTTAAAGACTTTTTACTTCCTTTGGGATCTCCCACAGATTTAGGAGTAGTCATTACATGAATGTGATTCAATACTACTTTTGAGAAGAGATTTGTAAGTCTTCTCCCTTCTTCTCTGAAGAGAATTACAGAGACCGTAAATGCTCTGAGGGAAGTAAGGTCCCAAGCAGAGCTAGAGATGTTACTGCTAATTCCTTTGGTTTCTGATTTCTGCTGTAGTTCCTGCATGTCATCCCAGAAGCGACAGCAAAAAAAAAGCCTTTATTTTCCCCGTGGCAGCGGGCCAGAAGAACAGTCCAGTCCTTTCTCTTGCTTCTGGTAGAGACGAGCATGTCAGGCAAATGAGGGAAGGCAGAAGTGAAGACATAGTACACTGCGATATGCGGTTATTCGAGCACGGGGTTGTTCTATAAAGAGCCTTATCAGCACGGCGCAAGTTAAAAAACCTGCCTAAGAAGGAGAGGTTACTCCACCATATGTCAAGGACTGCTCTGCTTCCCAGCTGCTTCTGCAATCCAAGAGGCATAAAGGTGACAATATTTCTCCCTGGGCTGTGAACGAGCACAGAATTGAGATTCCACAGCTCCCGCTGCGTGCGCCCACTGACAGGATGTCATACGACAGGACGAGCATTCATGGAGGCTCTCCCCAGATAATAATACAGTATAATAGCCCTCAGTGAATTAGTAGGATCCAAATGCATCAGATACTTAAAGATTTTTCAAATGACCAGCTTCCTGAGGGGCTCCTCTTCTAAAACCGCTCTGCTAAAGAAGGTCAACGCGGTGGAGAGATCGTTGCTACTGTAATTCGTAGTTGCATGTGTTATTGCTGGTTCTTTCCAATGAATACAGCCAGACAACTAATTTCAAATATCTCTCACCATTCTGTTATCTAATGCTTTCTTAACTATTGCTATCAGTCAATGCATTCCCAAGAGCAGTACTTAGCCTGGAATTGACTTGAAGCTTTCACAATCAAATGATATCTTCTGATTAAGCCTACTCTAAAGCTCACAAAAGTCTCATCGGCTTCAAATGGCCTAAAAGCACTTTTTCCACACTGCAAGTCATTATTTCATGCTTTGGAAATGCTTAATCCACCCCATTTTTTCTCTGTGCTATGAAATCCTTTGTAATTCCAGTATAGAAGAAGCCTTATTTATTTTCTGGGAACATATTTGGTACAACAGTATCTCTCCAGCACCTTATTCATGCTAAATCAACAAAAGTTTGAAAATGTCGGCACATAATCTAAACATTTAATTTAATTAAAATATTTTAGTACCCAAGGCAATTGTAATCTGGCCTCTTTATGAAGGCTGAGATCCTCATTTTTTCTTACTTTTGTTTTGGACTTACCTTAACACAGAAATGTGTAATGTTGCTGGATTATTATGGATGGTGATTTCTTCTTTAAATCAGTCTTGCACCATGGTTATTTTCTGAGCAAACTTGCATCCTACAGCAGAAATGAATAATTGGATGTTTCTTTGTTGGTAGGTTATGTTTTCATTTCTAGCTTGACTTAGGGAGTCATGCCCCTGGACTTTGTTTATGCAATGTGTTTGTGAAAACCATGAGGAAAGTCTCTAGCTTCTTCAGAAAAGAGTAATTCTAGATCACCAGCTTCTCAGTCTAAAGTGGTATCCATAGACCATTTACCTGTACTCTTGTCAGTGGCTAAATAATGTTGTCTATATGACACGTTCCAACTCCATTGGAAATATTTTCCCTTTAATAGAGGGAGAATGGGCCAGTAGAAGAAGATGATGTACTACAAAAAGAAGGAAACAGATCTGCTACCAAAGTTTTGCTTCAAACTCACAAGAGTGCATACTCAGAGCTGTGGTCCTGTTCAAATACATCCAAAGCCCTGGGGAGCCAGAATTAGTCAGATGATCCTATTCGGTCTGCTACAGTGACAATCCCCACAAAATCAGTCCTAAAGAGCACAGTAGAAAGCCAGGATGTGCAAGGACTTCGGCAACGAGACCAATACAGGCACATGAAACCAAACCTGACCCTGGAGGGGTTATATCTGGGATGAATTTGTTCCATAACGCTCTAACTTCATTTCACTGGAGGTGCAAGGGCTCTCAGGTGGTGATTTTTTGGGAGTCAGAAGTAAGAAAGAGGGGGATGAACTGGGTTTAGCTATGTTTGGTGAGGCACTGAATCCCCCCTTTCTCCTGAAGTCAGGCCTCCTATATATCTGGGAATGTGATTATAACTCTGCTTAAAGGCAGAGTTTTTCTCAAAAGCACCTATGGTAATAATCCTGATTTGTTGTGAAATTGATACCACAAAATGAAGATGATAATAACGTATATCACTAATAGTATTTGGTAGGCTTATGGCCATCTGAGTGGTATTTTAGCTAGAATCAATTGTGCTTGACTGAGAACCTGTGGGAGAATTGTTACGGCTTATGTGGTGTTGAGCACCAGACTACCCTCTAGTTGTCTCTGACGGCCCATAAAGGTAAGATGCCCTTGAGATGTTCATCTGAGGCTTTACAGCATGTAAAATTTACGTACTGCAGCTGTCTCAGGAGGATGATCCCACACAACCGAGTCAGAGTCAGTGGAACAAACATCTGTGTAAGCAGTTGTGCTAACAAAGAGCTGGGTTTCCTCGTAGCTCGCTAGCCTTGCCTTTGTGCTTTCTCAGGGAAGGTTTGAGGGGTCTGAACTGCTGCAGAGCAAGAGACCTCCATTATTTATTTGCTGTTAAATCACCATTGTATTCTGCTAAAAGCTGTGGAAGGTTTCTAGTCCAGCCATGGTTTGATGGAGCTGGCACTGCTTTTTTTTTCAACGAGAACCCTACGCTTGCCAGTATATGTGTAAGATCTGCAGATACTTGGCACAGTGAGGCTCTTGGAGGACAAAGGTGGAGAAGTGCCTGGCTTCAGATTGTCCCTATACAGGTTAGCTCCAGATTGCTCAGCCCTTTTAAAACAGAAGAATGGGAAAGGTAAGAATTATACGTGCCTGGGGAACTTCTGCTTATATTCCACTGTAGATAGCTGTGGGGGTTTTGGATCTGGGCTTCAAACACTTGACCAAGATCAGATAAAAAGGACTTTGAGGTCTGCACTGAACACAGTACAACAATCTATTGTGTTATGTAGTAAAAGAGGTGGAAAGGGAGTTAAGGAAACCAGCTAAGACTCACTGTTTTCTTGCTGCCTGTTATTTCATGCTACGCTCTGCTGCTTATCATTACTAGGAATTGCAGGTCACCAACAGAACAGGATAAACTGTTAGAGAGATGTAAATGATTAGTGAATGCAGGTGAACATTGTGTCAAAGTGTCAATTCAGTCCACAAGTGCTTATTCACCTACTGTCATCACTTTTGATTAGAATGATAAGGCAGGACTCTTACCGAAACGATGAAGTTCTGTATGGAACAGTTCTGAACAAATGTAAACTTAAAAAAGTACAAAGTTTCCTAATGGCATCATTTAAGGTTGTTAAGAATATTTTGCACGCAGCCACATCCTCAGCTTCTGGAAAGCAAAGTGATTCAGCTGAATCAATAGAAGTCTACTTTTCACCCCAGCCCATATCCTGGGCCTAAAACCAAGGAGAAATATCTTAGAAGAAAGAGAATTCTTGTGCAACTCCTCCAAAATCTGTTTAGTAGACAGAGTTACTTCACTTGGATTTTAAAAAGTATGATAATATTTTGTCTCCCTCTTCTCGAGACACCCAGACTCAATCCTTAATACAGGCAACAGTCATGTAGAAAGTTTTCACAGCGGCTGTTCTTCCACTTGGAGGTCAGAGGAAATAATCTTCTGCTGAAAGGAAGCCTGTGCTACAGCTGCGGAGTAGCTGCATGATTTGCCATGAATCGGGAAACCGAGCAACTTTCTCTGATGTTCCTTATTGCAGCTTCTTAACTAGTCCCATTTACTACCATGAAACATGGCTGTGGGACATTTGGGGTCAAGAATTGAAGGGCAAAGGTTATTGAAGCACCCTGCCAATGTGGCTAAAAGTGACCTTTACTTGACAAAGCAGAAGTAACACGGGATCTAAAAGAACAGTTTTCAAATAGCTCGTCCATCCAAAACATTGCATTTGGATTGATCCTAATCGGCCATAATTTCCTAGTTTAATGGCCAATTAAAAGGCCATTTGAAAGTAAGAGAAGCAGAACAAATCAACATGGAAAAAGCCTGGATGGTCTTTAGAAAGTAATTCAAGTTTACTTAGGTTTTACACATCTGACTAGTGATAAAACGAGGAGGTAACAGATGTCTTACTGCAAAAGTTATTCGGATTCATTAAATAACTTGTTTCAGTATGAGACAAAGTCTGAAGCATCACTGAAAAGAGAAGTGAAATACCTGCATTAAAACAAGAGATTTATTCATCTAAACATCGCAGCAAATATTAAATGGAGTGTAAAATCCCCCACTATCTGGCTATTGTGTATGTTACGTACCTTCATGTGTATGTTATGTACCTGGACCTGATGTAAGAAGCAGAATTAAACTCAGTATTTCTTTTATGTGTATTTACAACTGTGATCAGACATATAATGGTCAGAAGGATTCTAATTTACCATCTTTAACCCCCAAATTTTTATGTTAAATGCATCTTCACATTTTTCCATTTTCCTGAAAACAAAGATCCTTAAACATTATGGGCCAAAAGTGAGAGCTGAATTACGTCTGGTTCTTTCATGGCTGGAGGTCCCAGGAAGACCCTTGCATGACAAGAGGCAGGGACACCTCAGTTCTTGAAGTGAGCAAAGCAGACCTATGTACTGAGGATGAAAAAGTGCAGTCATGGTGTCCCTCTTACATGGATCGGTTTCCAGTTCATATACTCTTGAATACGGATCTATTGATTTAGGCACTCATTTTGCAAAGGGACTTGTAAAGATGCTCTCATCCCCTAGTTAATTCCAAATTTAACCCATTTCAGAAGATTTCCAGAGCGGGGCAGGAGTCCCTCTCATAGCTTTATGTGGGACACCAAAGTTCCATTCAATGGTGAAGGCTCCCTGAGACCTGTCTATTACTCTTTATCAGAGGTCTCCAGCAGATAAAGCCTGCAACAAAACAGCTACCCATCTCTGTTACTGTAGCCTCACTCTGCAGAAGATCTGCTATTGCTGGGCAATAAATGTCCCTTTTTCCATTTTCTTGACTAATAGGTCACATATTGCCATCAGTGTGATTTGGGTTCAGTTAGGCAGATGTGTCATTGACTGTATAATATTGTTGAAGGAACTAGCCAATACTAACGGAATAAAGAGCAAGAGAACTAGAAATGGACCCCAAACAAACCCTTTCTATTCACTGCGCCACTGGCGATGCCAGTATCCCATTCTCAAAAGGCAGTAATCTCTGAATTTACTTTTTCTCCAACACACACAGAAACAGCAATGACAACCCTTTGCACCATCATTGGCAAATGACATAAAACCTCACTGATTAATCATTCACTTGCCTGACTTACATTTCCTTTAGAGCTGCATTTTAACTCTCAATTTCCTGAGAAAAGTAGCGACAGACATATCAGCTACAGCTTTGCTGGTAATTTATAGCCCTTGCTACCTAAGTTCCTTCTACACTGTCATTAGGTAAAGATTTTCCAGTTATGATATCTAGTCACCACTTTGCACTGAAACAAAATGATTTGGTTAATGCGGTGGTTTGTCATGGGTAGTTTGTATTTCAGTCTGAGTTCACCATATGGTACTGAATAATAATAACACCAACACCAACACCACCTAATAATAATAATAATAATAATAATAACAACAATCATCATCATCATCAGTTAATATTCAGAACAATATTGTTAATACTTTGCTAAGAAAAGACGCTAAGGCCTAATTCCACCTTCCATGGAAAAAGTTCATTTACTTCAGTGGGAACAGTCAGCAATTTGGCAACAATTCTTGTTAGTAAATTATTAGAACATCAATTAATATTTATAGTTTAGGCCTGTTAAGGCCTTATAAGAATGAAGGCTCCATTTTGCCTCACATTTTATGTACATGCACAAATAAGCAACGATGTCATGTTTTCCCTTCTGCTTCCTAGCATAATGATGCCCAGACAATGAGTGGATTTTATAGTCTCCCAGCCTGTACATTTATTCCTAGAGAGTTTTGCTCGTGTTACGGATGTGAACGTGCATGGCTACAGCTTTTCCAGTTTTAGATCAATGAGCCACACAGCAAAGAGCATTGAGCTGGCATGTCCTCCGCATTCATCCGAATGCAATGAAAGGGAGCTCAGTTCTTGGCTCCAGTTTTCTGTCATTCCATTGTCATTCAACAAAACGGACCAAAGAGAAAAGCGATCAATCCATAAACTCGTGAAGCCTCAGTCTCCAGCTGTCATCAGCTTTGAGCTCCTTCCACTGATCTTATCTGTTGCAGAGTGATTGAAAGTAATTTGTTTTGGTTGAAAGTAATTTGTTTTGGAGAGTAATTAGATTATCTCTTGGGGGGCTTCCTACCTGGTGACCCAGTGTTTCTCCTTGGCTTGCTGCTCATTAACATCAATTACCATAGAGACGCTCATCAAAGGAAGGCTTGCACTGCCCAGGGTGGGGAACCTATTAAGAAATATGCTTCTCATTCCCGCTAGGAGATAATAAACCTTCTGATGTCAAACAATTATTTGTGGGTCAGACACATACGATCCCACTGGGGCTTAAGCCTTTCATTTGCCATCCAGTGTGAAATGCTTAGTAATTAGGAAATGAGCTAGCTCTTTCTATAGCCGTCTATAGCAGCACGAATATAACAGGCTTGAGCAAACTGCTACGTAATATTTGTGAGCGTTTACCAACACTGCCAAAGCAGTAAGGTGGACTGGTAGGCAGGCTACTCTGGAAAAATACAAGGACGCATATTCCACACTTGCAGAGGTACTGGGATGACAAACAAAATACATCTCTGTAGGGGAAAGTGCAGAGAGGCTCAAAAGTTCATGCTGTGACTCTTGTCCCCAGAATCAACTCTTTTTGAGACAATTGATATGGTTATGTATATGACACAGCACTGATAAGCATCATAATAACACCAGTATCTATTTTTTTCTGTAATCATGGGAGCTCTAAATGAGTCATTGCTTGACTGTGACATTTACTGGTAGTGATTACATCATTACTACTATGCCATCCTACAGAACATCGCAAAATAAACAAGAGCCCTAATGATCCACCTTTTGAACCGCGTCTCTTTTTCAGACACAGCAAATCTGAACAAGAAATTGCCCCAGTTATGCATTAATTTACAAACGTTCGGTCTATAATTTTCCCTTGTTGCATCTGATCTTTGTGCTGCTCGGGCAGTAGAAAAAGGTTATAGAGGGAGCAGAAATGGCCTTTAAAGGTAAGGTTTGGTTGTTGGGGCTTCCCTGGCTGTGTGGAGGTCCTAGTGGCACCGAAAGCCCCCGGGCCAGCCCTGGGTGTGCAGGAGGAGCTGGGGTTGGCCATGGGGCAGCTGGGGTTGACCATGGGGGAGCTGGAGTTGACCACGGGGCAGCTGAGGTTGACCACGGGGGAGCTGGGGGAGAAACACGGTGAAAATGTCCTCGTTCTGCAGCTGTTGATGGCTACCTGCAGCTGTCCTGGTCCCTTGGGAGAGGAGTATAAGCTGGGGCAGCCCACACTGAAAGGGAATCAGCACCGGTGCTTGTTGTCATCAAAACCCACCCGGGTAGGTGATACTGGCTCTCACATTTTAAATACATGGTACAAGTCCTTTAAATCTCTTTTCTGAAGAGCTGCTAAGTGCTAACATCTGAAGTAAATAACTGCCATTTTTTTTTCATTTGTCTTGTTGGAGTAATTAGGTCATTATATCTGAAAGTGATTGTTTTATGCGTGCCAAGAGCGAATAATGAAGACCTTTGATGAATCCAGTGAACAGCATGTAAATGTGGGGAAGGAATGCAGAGGCAAATGAATGACCTTTCTGAAACAGAATTTCTCCCTGCGCCACCATTTTTATCCGCATTAAAGTCAGTTAATGCGTTTACTTTTTCCTGCTGTGTATATTCTAGTTGATTCCTCAATGCTTCCTTTTCCTAATAAAATGCACATTGTCCAAAGTGTTCACAACGGTCTTTAAATAGGCTACTGTGGGCCTGTTTATGAGCCAGCCAGCGGCTGCTCGTATAGAGCTAAACATTTCCTCTTCCCGTAGTTTTCAAGGAGTGTTTAGAACTTAAATATTTTTTCAGACTGCGTTTATATGGTTTTGGTATTAATGCTGAGCTATGGATGGTCTTTAGCCATCTCCCCAGCCCCTAAAAATTCAGTTAAATGAAAGTAAACTAGTTCTATTACCCATGATGGTGTTAGCTAAAAAATAAAAGGCAAGGACTGAACAAGCAATGGAAAATAAATAACCTTTTGTTTCTCAGGACTGATCCTCACAGGAAAGGGCGGATCAACTGCTTCCACTTAGCTGCTCCTGTGAGCGAGTCCAGGACTTTACTCTACAGCCCGGTGAAACCAGATCGACTCCGCGACACTCACATTATAAATCAAGCTGAGTAAAGCAAGGAAAGTGGAAATACCATGAGAAGACTGGCAAAGATTTTGTTTTGCGGGCCTTTCCTTTGAGCCCAGGGTGGGAGGAGAGCTGCTTATACTGTGAGCATCTTCGTCAGCGTGCGCTGATGCCGGTGCAAGGGTATTTGGTGGCAGGAGGGTGCCCTGACACTTTGCGTTGCGGCTGGTGACCTTGCAATCTTGTCTGCTGGCTGCCAGAGGGAAATAAAATTCAGTCCTTCAGCAGCACGGCTGGGTGTGGGAGTGAGGATGCCACAGGAAAATTAAAGTATCTTGAAGAGGGAAGCAAATGTGGCTGCCTTGGTCTGGAAGGCTTCGTGGTAGGGAAGAGGAGCATGTGGTTGAATGTGTTTTACCTGACATGTACTTTGCAGGCGTACTTTCTGCTTGCAGGTGTACATATCTGTATACACTACCTTCCATTAACTGGCTACGGTGATTTAGAGGAAAATGCGTTCATATCACTTGATTTTTTTTTTCCATGTGCAGTATGTCAGTGGAAAAAGGGTCGGTTTACGGCAGCGTTTTAGCTTTAGTCGGAATAAGTGGTTTGAAGGAAAACTGATTTCCCTCCTTGCTGAGCTTCAGTTTGCTTTTTGGAGTAAGTGGTGTCAGAGTACACGAACTGAATTCACTTTGGATTAAACTAAACCTAAATACATGCTCAGTGAAGCCCCCTGACATGCTGTTGACTGCTAATAGCCGTTCAGTCCATGGGACCAGATTAGACCTTGCCTGAAGCAACCCCCTTGAACTATGTCCAGTGTGGATGCTAGGTCTTCAACAACCAGGGACAATTACGGGACAATTCATGATATTCGTAACATCTTTTGCTTTCTTAAATAAATAAATTTTTTCTGTGCCTGACAGACAACAGGTCCAATAATCCCAAATCTTGACGTAGCATCTGATAAATGCTACTATAGATTTCATTTATTTGCTCAGTGGAAAACATAGTAAGGTTTTATGCACTTTAGATGCTTTGGCTCTGTCCTTCGTATCCCAATTCACTGTCCTGCCAGCTTAGGCTAATGGAGTGAAGAGCGTGAACCGAACTGTGGTGAATTTTTGCACCTGAGCTTTTATATCAGTCTGCCCGCTCTTGGTGTGGGCTGATCTCTGTTTACAAGGTGATTTCTAGCTCTTTGTTCTTGGGTTTCTGAAGTGTAGGTCTAAGGAATTATGGAAGGGATTATCATCGACTTCTTACTTACTTGTGGGAAAGCCACCAAGGTAGCTATGCAAAGCAGGCTGCTAGATAAAAAAACAGAATGTGGATCAAAAGGGATGAAGTGAGTGGCGAAAAACCTGAATTTCCTCTCAGGAAAATGCCAGTTTTCCCAGCCAGAAAATTGCAAATTGTACAAAGTCATAATAGGGAATTGAAGCAGGTCACATATCTCAGAAATATTGTGGGCAGATGCTCCTGTTTACAGCTGACTTACGGTTTTGAGATTTTTCCTGGGACTATAGAAGATAGAATCAGAGTTTAAAGAATGAACCTCCTATCTGGAATGCAGTACAGCAAGTAGGAGCTAATTCTGAAATGAGTTTCTCATCCATGGGTTCACAGTTTAAGATATTTCCTTAATGATTTTGTTAAACAATGTGACTCATGTGGGTCTTAAATCGCCTGTCTACAGAAAATGTATGTCCCTTCTTGATTCTCTTCCAGAGTAGTGTAAGAGAGGAAAAGATGGATAAAGTGACAAAGAGGTATCCATTTGTATTTTTTTAGCCACTGAATTATTGACCATTACAAATGTAATTGCCAAATTAATCATTTTCTGTGAACGCTATGGAGGAAAAATATTGTTCATTTGTATGGCTGATCGGGAACACTTTCGAAGCACAACTTTGAGTCATTTTTAAATGTGCAGGTTACTCATCCAAGGCACAGAAATGCCAGGGTACGAATTAGGGAGCCACTCGCCCAGAAGGGCAGGAAATACCGTGCATGTGCACATCCTAAATACAGTAAGTTCAACAATTTTTCTCTTTGAAACGGGTACCAGTCACAATCCTAGATTCGTATTAGAAAGTGTCCACTGGCGACTGTTTGTATAAGCAATCACAGGTTAATTTATTAATAAAAGTAATCAACTCTTTGTGGGCAATTTACAAAGCCCCAGTTGTCACTGTCACAGCACATTCAACCATCCTGAGCTACGAGGTGACTTCTTACGCTCTAGAAAGCCAAGTAACCAAATTACAAAATACCAAATGCAGTTGTGAGGGGTTTATCAGCTCATGTTTCCCCTTATCCCGAGATCTGAGCGCTGGCCTTCTTCCAACATTTCCAGTTTACGACCACAGATTTTGCCCACCATTCCCCTTGATGGCTTTGGTGCGCCTGCCTTTTCCCACTTGGTGCTGCTCTATAATCCCATCCGATCCCCCGTATGAACAGAAGGGCTGTGAGGGATTCTAGGGACATGAGCAGCTCCTAGTAGAAGAAAATGAAATGCCAATACCCTCTTTATTTGGCTGACATAACGATCCTCTACTGCCGGATCATTAAAGGGATGTTGCAAGATAGTGATTACAGGGAAAGTTTAGCTGGTTTCCCTTTGAAATACATAAAGGTGGTGTTCAGGTAATGGTTTTGACTGTTAGTCCTTTTGATGTCTGCAGGCTTTACACTTACACATCTGGAAGCCTGCACACCTAGCTATAAACAGACATCGCAGCTATGTTTCACAGCTGGCTTTACAAAAGATCAGCAGGATGCACATCACTTACAAATGCCACTCTTTTCTTTTTCTTTAGCTCGCTTGAAATTGTATGTTGTTAACTTGTTACTTGCTTTGGTGATTGTTTTATTCATTTTCTTTTTACTCGCCTTCAAAGAAGCGGTCTGGCCCCACAGACTTTGCCGTGTTGCCATAGGAATAGCCAGGGCTGGGGACCGGCATTTGTTTTCGGAAGCTGATTCAAAACCCGCTGAGGATCATGTGGAGGTTTTGCTATGGTGGTGAGTGCCCTGAGCCCGCCGTGAAAGAGCTGAGGATACCCTGCCAATCAAAGGAGATCTAGTGGGGTCAGTTAGGACACAAATCTTATTAATTTCAGCCTCTCTAGCCTCGTATTTAATTACCTTTCACTTCTAGATTTAACTTCAGTCTGTGTAAGGAGTGACAAAATGTTATCATCATTCAAAAACTGCTTTATGGAAGCAATGTCTGTGGAAGACTTCTTAGTGCCACAGCTCAAAATTGGTATGCATGTTCTTACCCAGAAATGGGAGTCACCATCATTATGTTTTGAAAGACTTGGCAAAAACATGCCATTGCATTTGAGACAGTGTTTGATTTAGGGAGTTGGCCATGACTTCCCAGGCAAATGATGTATTGGTCATACTGCCTGGTGCCAGCTACCTACCTCATGAATAAGCAGGTTTGGGGCTTTAAGATTGCTATGTTAAACATCAAAGTTTGCATCTTAGGACATAAGACCAAGGGTTTTCCAAATTTACAGTTTCCCTGCTTTCTAACTGGGTCTCATGTTGAGCTATTGGAGTTAAGGATTGGATAAATCCAGAACCATGGTGTTAAAATCCTTCAAATATCCCATTATAACTGGAAGAGTATGTCGGGACAGGCTTGCAAGGACATAAGCATGGCTGGAACGAGTCAGATCAAAGATGAGTATAGTCCAAGATCCTGCCAATTTGGTAGTGGTTGGCTACAGATATCTACAGAATGACAAGATAAGAAGGACCATATAGAGTCATTCTTCCACCTCTGGCAATATTTGTTAGAGGGACTTTCTGAAATGAAGGTTATAATCTAGATCATTGTCCTCAACAGCTTATAATGGAAGAAACATTTTATTTGATGACCACCGATTACAGCTCTGGTATTTTCAGGGAACAGGACTTCCAAGATGTCCCTCCTACCCCACAGCAGCTTCGGGCAGGAGGACTTGTCCAAAACTACAGAGTTGAGGTGTAACTTTCTTCTGTAAAAATCTTTGTGGGTTCCTGCCCACGCTTTTATCTTTATCCTTGTGGCTGCTAATAATTTTTCATTACTGTTTCAAACAAGGTGCCCAGTGCAAATTATTTACGGATTTCTAGTTTTATTGGCCTTCCCTTGAGCCTTTTTGAAAGCAAGCATCACATTTGCTATCTTTCCTTCCCCTGACACTAAGGCTGGTGCGAGCAGTAAGTTTCATATCCCGGTTAGCAGTTCAATGAGTCCATATCTGAGCTCATTTAAACTCTAATACCCTTGGGTGAATAACACAGGTAAATGTCCTGTGGTTAATTGCCCTGTCATATTTACCCCAGGATAAAAATTGAAAGAAAATACAACAGATGGACACTTGCACAGTTAAAGCATTATTTGCATAGAGCTTTTAGACCAAACTGGCAAAATGTGTACCAGCAATTCATCAGCTCATATCTCTGTTGTACTCAGTTTGGTCTAAAATCTCCATGTAAATAATGCTTTTACTACATCAGTGCCCACCCATTGCATTATTTTTTTAAAAAAATAAACACAGAAAGGAAGGAATCTCCCATTTTATTCTCTAACTTCTAAGAAGTGCAGAACAAGAAAGTGCTGTATCTTAGACAAGACAGATTTTCAAACAGCCGGTTCCCATCCAAGTCCATCAGTCCTCCCTCCCCTTCTCCTCCCCAGGAGCACATTCCTGCAAAACTTTAGTTGAAATCGCTTTGTTATTTTCAGCGCGCTCTGCCAGTTTGCAGCCCATGCCATGACACAGCATTCCTCCCGCTTTGTTTGGGCTGCTCCAATTTTG
Source organism: Burhinus oedicnemus (assembly GCA_008921705.1). Lineage (NCBI taxonomy): Eukaryota > Metazoa > Chordata > Aves > Charadriiformes > Burhinidae > Burhinus > Burhinus oedicnemus. The sequence goes on from VFFE01008092.1 coordinate 542,357, forward strand.
AGCTGACATTTAGCAAAGTCGCATTAATGTCTCCCTAATACAAGACTCCTTGTTGAATGCAGTTAGCTGAAGTTGCAAGTTTTAGGCATAGGCATGAGTGGGGTGTGCAGCCTTGAATCCCAAAAGGGAATTCCCCTCTTCCTTGGGGGTGTAGGACTTGTTTTGCCATGGAGCTCGCCTTGGACATGGGTTGCAGCTTGGAGACAGCTGGATGGGGCAATGCCCTTCCAGGGCCTGCCATTTTCCTTGGCATTTCAGGGGGCAGGCGATATGGGGAAGACTTTTCCAAACTCTATAAAGACAGTCATCTTGTACCTGCATGAGGTTGAGTGCGGATTGTTGCGGACGGACTATTTTGGTATACATATCCGGGAGGGACATGCTGTGTATATTTCCTTTGCAGCATTTAATTTGGGGCTTGACTTCACTGAAGTCAATAGAAGCTTCCCTACTCCAGTAGACCTGAAGCATGGCTGCAATATAAAGTATACTGCAACTAGAATGTATACAACTATAAGTGTATGTTTGTTACCTAGTCAGTGCTGTAAATTAGCAGCAAATGCTCTTTTAAAGCCATCACAGTCACACTTTTTCACAACAAACCATCCACTCTGCCAAAGGAGGCAGCTTTTGCTAATAGGGGCTTATAAGTGTTAGCTGGATAGGTGAACTAAATAGTAAATGTTTGCTTTCTACTTAGCGAATGTCTGTCATAGCCCTGCTAAGTAGCCAGAAACAAATTATGTGTGAAACGCAGCATCCCGCTCCCTCTCTCTCTTTCTCTCCTGTGATTGGTATTTGCTTATGCAGCCCGAGTTCTTAATTTAATTAGCGGGAATATGCTTATTTTACAAATGATAACCTTGTAATCTCCTTAGCAGGAAAAAAAGGAACATTTTTACCACAAGCTATTCTTTGTTGCACATCATTTTATTACCACCATTCTTGTGGCTCTCTATTTATTAAAAACTAAATTAGTCTTTCTGATTATTTGCATTAACGTACAAGTGGATTTTATTTACAGAAAATAGATGGGAAAGCCACAGAAGTATCCTGAAGCTGTGTGTCATTAAACAGACTTCTAGAGTAGCTCAATTTTTTAAGTGCTTGTGTCAATTATAAAATGAATTAACATTGATTGGTTTTAATATTTTCATTAACAGAATAATTGAGTGGATTGTCCCCCAGTGTCACCTCTTTGAACAAGGTTGTGAACCGTACACTACGGTGAAATTTCATAGATCCCCATGAAAGGTAAAAAATTAATAGATATTGCTAGCTAGCAGAGGTATTTTTAAGTATGTGTATCTATGTTTATATCTATAGACACATTCGTGAAGCTGTGGCTGTTGTATTTTTTTGTGATCCATTGGCACAGCATCTAAAAAACCCATGCTCGTTCTGCCTTAAATGTGGATTTATGATCCCCAGTTCATGCACTTTTCCCTTTTGTCAGGAACATATCCTTTAGTGCACTCCCACCACCAACATAAAGACATATTTTTATTGATGGTCACATGTAAAGGCAATTCTGTTAATGCAGCAACTTGTACAGGTGAGTGCCCGACTGTGTCCCGAGGAAATCAGTACACATCTATAAAGCTGGTGGAGCTTTCCACAGAATCAAGAGGACAGAATGTTTGATTCTGCTATGAATAGAATCAGAACAAATTGGCAAGCAGATGTGTATTTGCTTCCATATTTTTCTTAATTAACTTTTGGAGAGCGTAAACAATGAACAAATGCAAATTTCTACTGCATCATCTTCCAAAACTCTAATGGAAAGAAACCTCAGATTTATGTCAGGAGGAGTAAATATGATAATTTTCAACCTGCAGCTATGGTACCTACGTGAACACATACGACTTTTTATTAAATGCATATATGTTCCTTGTTTCTGTATCTGTTCACCTTTCTGTAAGAGCCACAATAAGGTGATTACAGCAGAATATTTTCATGACTATTAATCTATCATCCAGTGTGGGTCATTTGATGGCTGCACTGGTAGCTTTATTTATTTTCTGTCATTGTTCTGCTGAAGAGCAAGAACATTTGTTTAAACGCTGAACTTTAAATTATAATATAGAATACGCTTCCAAGCACATGCATTCCCTCATTCCGTGAGGTCACTAATTCACACTCACCTGACTTGCAAGCACAAAGTATCAGGAGATCCTTTTCCCACCAGTTAAAACCTGACGAGGTATTTGTTGGTTTTTTAGCCTTTATTCACAAAATATTTTAACTAATCTATTTTTTTGTTCTTAGTTTTGCTGGGTGCCTGTGACTACCAGTAAGCTGAGGCTTAAAGGGTCCAAATAAGTCCTAATGATATGCGCTAATTATTCTACTAAGGCCACCCAGGTGTGAAAAGGAGGACCTTGTTTAGAAACATGGTAATTACAGTCAGATTTCTAGTGTGAACGTTGCCATTGTGATATTTAGTTGATAATACAAAGTGTAAAAGCCCCAGGCTGAAATGAAATGTCTCAATTTTTAACCCTAGGAAGTATTTTGATAGACTTTCAACATGTTAACCATTGTCACTGTATTTACGCTTTTATTCCATATTTTGGACTAAGGTGTATTCCAAAATTATAGCATTTACTGAACAAGTCGTAGTCTAGTACAGCCTGAGTAACAATCATATGAAATACCTGATTCCATGAAGTCATATTCTTTGCTGTTTACTAATCATTAATCCAAATTTTTAACTCCAGGAGTTATTCACCAAGGCATGAAGTAAAATGGTATTTTATGGCTAGAACACCTATTTTATAATTAAGATTTTATATATATATAATATATTTAAATGAGCAGTATAAATAACAAGAATTAATTTAAAACAAGTGACCGTCTTGGATGTGACTAGTATTACTAGAATAAAGGTTTCTGGAACATGCTAAATTTCTGAACTTTGAGGTCAAGGACTTTCACTTTATCTTACTATTTGATTTCTTAGGTTTCCATTTATAGAACTGACTTCAGCAGTGTTTCTACATTCAAATTCTTTAAAATAAATTCAGTGACACAAAACGATGTGTAGAGATGGCCATCTCTATAGATATCTTTCTGCCTAAAATACACTTTGCTTTGTTTATTCCATCAGGGCGTACTTTCTTTGCACAGCATAAGACTATCATAATTATATTTATAACTTACATAGTTCTATAAATACATGTGCTTTTCCTTGACCATGCTAAGCACGCTAAAAAACCCTGCGCTGAATTGCCCACACTATGATTGCCAAAACAGATATGAACCAGTGAATCACATCTGATAACGTATCAGGGAGCACAAAGGACCTGGTTTTTATGCTTTTCTGGCTGGTAAATGGACACTTGATGGTATAATTCTGCTTCCATGACGGTTTGTGGCTAATACACCTTGTTCTTCAGATGGATGCGTGTGTTGAACTCTCTACCACTGTAGGTAGGCCATTGCTCGCTGAAAGCTGATTTGGTTACCTCTGCAACCCTCAGACATTGGGGAGAGAAACTGCAAAAGACTGAGAGAAAGGAGGTATGTGGGTGAGAACAAAATATAGGCAAGTGAGAACTTCTGTGCTACATCTGAAGAGGGGCTTGAACTTAATGCAGAAGATGAAAACCAAGGGCAGATACCAACCACAGCCGTAAGAAAGAGTTTCAAACTAAAAGAGGGTAGGTTCAGACTAGATATAAGGAAGAAATTTTCACAGTGAGGGTGGTGAGACACTGGCACAGGTTGTCCAGAGAGGTGGTGGATGCCCCATCCCTGGAAACATTCAAGGTCAGGTTGGACGGGGCTCTGAGCAACCTGATCTGGTTGAAGATGTCCCTGCTCATTGCAGAGGGATTGGACTAGATGACCTTTAAAGGTCCCTTCCAACCCAAAACTATTCTATGATTCTGTGAAAATAAACCCACCTTGACAAGAGTGTGGCAGACAGTTGATGCATATTAACATCCATGGGAATGAACCTGAGTCACAGGGTCGGACATAGACACGAGTCGCTCCCTTGTTGGCAGAGTTTGCAACATCGCTGCCAGCCGCAGCACGAAGGTCCAGGTATGTGTTTGGTTAAAGCTCGTTGGCCTTAACGTGATTAATAAGGTCTCAAGAATAAAATCTAACAGAAGATCTGAGGGAGAGAGAAAGAGTAGAAAAGGCAGGAGAGAAAGGGAGGGTGCTTGGAGGTAATGCAACTAAGAAATGCAAGAATAGGGGAGTAGAAAATCAAAGCAGGAGTATGAGGGAAAAAGAGAAATGGCAAAACAAGAGGAAAATTTGTCAAAATGGGACAGTGTGGAAGAAGGAAGGGTGCTGAGTTGAATGGGGGATGTTTCTGGGCAGAAGCGGCCTGCTGCATGCGAGGAGGAAGCCGGGCATGGGCAGGGCTGCTGGAGAAAGGCAGTGCCAGTCACCTGGCCCCAGTGGAGGAAGGTCAAAAAGAAGGGAAAAAGCAATGAAGGTAATTTTCCTTTGGGGCTGTGGAAGAGCTGTAATAAATTGCCGCCAAAGTTATGGCTGTTGGCAGGTTGGACCTGCCTAGCCGTGCGGGCACGGCCGCTCCCGGAGCAAGCACCGCAGGAGACCTGAGGTTGTCGCACGGCAGTAACCTCCCGGCTGCAACGCTCGTGCCCGGGGAAATCAGCCTGCTTATCTCAAACCTCATTTGAAGGAAAGGCACCGAGGAAAAGACACTCTGGCTCCAGAGCGAGACCACATGGGTGAGATAGCAACCTGACCGTCTGGGTTAATGTGTAACTCCTCATGAACGAGCTCCCGCCACAGTAGCATCAAGGTTTCTCGGAGCGGGATTCGGCATGGAAGGTGAGCTCCGGAGAGTTGTACCGCACCCTTTCCCCACCAGGTAATATGAAGTCACCCTGCTGGTTAGCGTTAGGTGGGAGGGAGAGGAGAGGAGAGGAGAGGAGAGGAGAGGAGAGGAGAGGAGAGGAGAGGAGTGCCGCGGCCCAGCAGAGCAGGGGTCCTCACCCCAGATGGTGCCTGGTGGAGGAGCTAAGGGTCTCCCCAGTCTTTCCCGGCTGGGGGGCTGCCCTGGCGCAGGGCTTGCGGGTGGGGAGCGGCCGTGGTGGTGCTGGTTTCAGTGTTGATGGTGGGCATGGGGATGCACTGGAGCAGCCTTGGCTTAGTGATGCGGAGGCCATCTGTCCCGCCGCACTGTTCAGGCATGAGCCGCTGCAAGCCACCCCGGGGCAATCCCCACCCCAGACAGGGGATCAGAGCAGGGACCCAGTTAGCACCTGGCCAAGTGAAAGAGCTTACAAAGGAGATTTATCCAACAAAAGCTCCAAAAAGTTCCTTGCAGATGAGCCCTCAAGCTTTACCGAGCGGCCGTCAGTCAGAGGTGCACGGCTGGACATTTCTTCTAAACATCTTTAACAAGACCCCCACAAGGCCGGGGTCTCTCCCGTCTCTAATGGATGCTGGGCCCGCAGGTGGCACTCCCTTTCTTCTCACAAGCACCCTTAGCCTCAATGACATGAAACAGCTGTACTGGCCCCAGCTAGCATTACAAACGCTTTTCTTGAAGGCACTGGAAGCAAACAGATGTAGCTGCGGAGATAATGAAAAAGGATGTAAATAGTAGCTCCCCAGAAACCAGAGAGTTTTACCAAGTGGCTTTGACACTTGCCAAATACCTTTAAGCTGATAAAGATCTGATTTGTACTTCAGAGGTAACCTGATTAGCAACCAATTTGAATCTGGAATATGTTAATTGGTACAAACATCACTAAATCACTTTCTTTAACCTATATGAAGTAGTGTGAATGAACGATAGTGAAGGTCAACACAGCCTGTGGAGTCATAGAGAATGAGTAGTTCTGTATCTACCCACAATAAAATAGTATGATTAGTCATAAAATGTAATTGCATGTACACACACAGAATGACACTAGAAGGTACCCAAGGTCAATCCAGCACTTAGAATTTAAGAAAAACTTAATTAAACCTACCCATGCAACTAAAATCTGGTCACGCACCACCTTTTTTGCCAGTCGTCCTACCCCATTCAGTGCCCAGTACAGGTGGTGTTCACTAAATGAGCATCTATTCCTCATTTTATTTTGCTCAGACGCAAGCTGTATGACTTAGTGACCCCACGCTCTCACAAACTCAGTATCTGTGCGCCTCACAAATCTTAATATATTAATTGGTGTATTTTGAACATTGTTAAATGACAGCTTGGAAAGACAGAGCTGAAGCACAGAGATATGAGCGCCAAAAAGGTGCGGTGTTATAAACTGCCCAGGTTGAAACCTTCCCAGCACGATATTTCATAGTGCTTGTCATTACCCAGGGCACCATTTGTATCCACAACACAGCTGTAGCTCACAGTTTCAGGTGCTCACCATCTTCGCCACACTTCGTGGTGTCATGTCGGGCATTCAGAAAGGAAAGGCTGGACCACTTGTTGCACCACACTGCTGGCGTCACAGGTTACCCGGTGGCAGAGGTGACACTAACATCTGATTCTCCAGTGTGGCACCGAACTATTTTCTCCTTGAAAACCTTCTATTCACTATATAATTTCTGCCTCTGTAACAAAGCATATAGGGAATCTATTAGCAACTGCCTTCATTTTATTTACTTCCTTCACTCCCAGCGCAGGACCGTTCAGGCTGCAGGTCCATTAGCAGCTGGAGATTTTGCTAAGAAATGGTTCTCAAAATTCTGTCTGTCTTTAGCATGGACAAGACATCATATCCTCTAATATTGTTCTCAAAAGGGATTGCAGCATTTTTGGGCATGCTTGCGAAAAGGAAAAAACAATCATCCTCAGTTTTCACGAACATTTGTCTGAATTTTATAAATTTTAAAATATCAATAAATAGCCTTAAAATGAAAAAAAAACCAATAAAAACAATCAATCTGTTCTATAAACAGCACTAACAAACTACTTTTTAATGTATAATGAAACCTCTGACATAAAAAATTGTCATTGTTTCACATTAAGTAATTGTCTGCCTTAAGGGACTGGCTGTAGGCATTTCTTGGCATGACATTAAGCCATTTTTTTTAAGTAATCAATTTTAAAAGCAAACCGTTCAGGGTAATACTTCTTGTTTGAAGTCTGTAAGTCACGTCTGGTACTCAGCCTGCCTTTTGCACGTTACATTGCCTGAAAGCAGCTAGGTATTACACCTTTGCACTACCCCATCCATGTTTAGATTACTTGGTGGAAGAAGAACTGGGGGTTTTTTTGTTGGGTTTTTGGGGTTTTTTTAGCTTCATACTGGGTTTTAGACATTAAAAATCTGTTCTCATCTCTGCTTGGCCAACAACAGTACTTTGTGTCGCATAAAGGGAGCTGCAGTCTTCCAGGGAATTCCTTTTAACTTTCTTGCTGAAGTACTTGTTAGCGTTTATCAAAAGACTCCTCACCCCTTAACAGACTCGCTTTAATTGGCCACTTGCATGGTCAGTTAATGTACTGCGGTGGAAACCAAGTGGTAAAGTGTGAACAACCGAATCTGGCACTATAAACTCGGTGACCGCTCTGAAACCTGTGGCTATTTATATACAAGGCGGTGTTTTGTCATGCTGATTTTTATTAGCACGGATTAGATACAGACAACTTGGTAGATGTCACAGATGAGTCAGAAAATGTTAAGCACGGACCATTTAAAACATGCAAGTCTGCAAACGAGCGACGGGGCTTGGAGCCTGGTCTCTGCCCTTCCCCTGGCACGGTGCGGGGTCAGCCTGGCACGGCTCTTCTCCTGGTTGTCCTATGGGACAGGCTGGACCACCACAGGATGGGGGGAAATGTGCCTGGCTTATGGAAGGGGTTAATCCAGCCTCAGGAAAAGGTTTTGGTGCTTGTGTGCAGAGAAATGTTTGGTAGAGGATGGCAGGAGCACTGGCGTGCCTGGAGCACGGCAATGCTCTCAGTGATCTCAGAAATCTTGCAACACATGATGTACATGCCTTTCTTGCAGGGGGTGTGTGTTAAAATTTATTTTCACCTTTATTGCATGTCTTTTATTACCTCCAAAGGCCACGTGAGGAAAGCTGGCTTAGCAATGAAGCAAAAAATAGGTGATGCCAGAGGAGGAACGTTTCTCTAGAGTCCTCTGTGATATCTCAAGCTGCTCCGTCTGCGGTGGCAACAGGCTCCTATATTTTCATGTGGGTAGGGCGGCATGTGCAGCGCCAGTTCTCTAGGTGCTACGAACCTGCAAAGCTACTCTGAAATCTCACTAAGTCTCAGGATTTGTCTCCGATCTCAAAATCCTCATTGGATGTCTCCCCAAGGCTGAAACAAATTTTTGTCCCTGGCCATAATTTTTTGTTACAATTTTGGAAAACCTGGCAACAATAAATTTACGTTTGTTCTTTGTTTACGAGCACTGTAAACAAACGAGTTAATTATGAAAAATGATTATATACGTCCGCTTGCCTATTTATTCTGGCTCTATTCATAGGAGCATTAAACACGCTGCAGCTATACTTGTCTAGTTAAAAAAACCCCACCTGTGCTATGTATTTATGGAGCCTATACAACTTAAGAGAGAAATTGTTCTTGCTCAGAGTGAGGGCACTGGACATTCCCAGCTCCTCTATTGCTTTCCCCTTTCTAGGAACAGGAAAAACAGCATCAATCAGTGGAAAATGAAGAAGTCTGTATTTTGGGGTCTGGCTTTCTGTTTTGTACGGCCTTTAGCTGGACAAACTCCATTTGCTGTCAAGGTGTGTAAGAGCAAAACTGAATATTGTCATTCCCATTACATATCCTTCCCTAATCCTTGGAAGAGGGCGAACCATGAGTAAAACTGAAAGTACGGAGATTTGACATAGCGTGTGCATGTGTGTACGAGTGCACATGTGTTAGTATTTATAAATAAAAGTTGCCCAGAAGAACCTTGCCATAAGGTGTGCTACAAAGCACTTGATATTTCTATATGCTTGTATGAGCATAATCATTAATTGTAAATAAATGGTGTCTCAAATCAGACAGGTGATCCTGCAATCTCTTGCATCAATGTAGCCCTACTTCACGGAGGGAGCGCGAGCAGCACTCATTAAAGCCGGGACAAAGGCAATCAGGTTTCATTTGTAACGTTACCATCCAGCACCATCAATGCCAGAAGTGGTCTGTGTCCCTGATCGTTAACATTAGATGCTGCACGGAAAGCTGCCGTTGTTAATAACCACACAAATCGTACAAGCGAGAATACTAGCGCGTGGCAGATGCAAGCGTGCGGATCTGTTTCCGAGCTCGAGAAGCTGGGCTTTGCTGGACGATTTCCAACTTTGGCAGGGTGAACTTTAGCTGAGTAAGAAATCCAGGCTGTCATTCGTGAAGTAGCTGGCATAGGTGCAAAGACTCCCCGGTCTTTGGGAAAGTGAAATAGCATTTTTTTTTGTCTTTCGTTGCAGGATGCGTTCCCTTCTAAAGAGTTAAAATCAATACCAGGGTGCCATACGTTGTAAACGTTTATCATTTATTATGCATTTAAATGTGCACAGCACATACACCACAGTCTTGAACATCACCTGTATAAAACTACAGACAGATTCCGGTAAATGGTGAAAGCTCATACCATGTAACATTGTTATCGAGGTTTTATCACAATATTTCAAACTTACAACAACTACCTCTGAGCATATCTTGTGTGAGGCCGTCGGTTGTGGATTTAATGGAGTGAAAAGTGACAAAGAAGAACTATTTCCAGAGAAAATCTTTGTGATCTGATTTTGCTATCTGAAATCCGGAACAAAATCATCCCTTGTCAGAGGTAGTGGTGATAATTACACAATGATTACTCACATATAGAAAACATAGAAAGTACAGAAATCCCCCAAATTATAGAAAAAAATTTAGAAATCCTTAGGCATGACATTTCCTAGGCGCTCTCTCTTCATCTGGCTTCCTTTTTATTAATTGTTAATTTTGCTTTGACAGCAGCTGGCTTAAGATCTGGTCCTGGTCTGCTCTGATCTTACTCTGAACTTCGGTGAGTAGATTTTGTCTTCAAGGTCACGTGTAAGTAGAAGATACAGGCAAGTCTATACCATTACAAAGGAACAAAGGCTTTTGTGTAGGAATGTAAAGAGAAAGGGGAAAAAAAAGCTACTCAGATTTGCATGTAGTCAGAAATAACTGATTTAGATTGGAAGATGATCTGTAAACATCCTGTAAAGTCACCAAACATTGTGGTTAGTCCTGGTTCCCACTTAACATATTGATGCCCCAAAGACGATGTATCTTTTAAAGAAAAGAAAGACAAAAGGACAAACGGATCGTTTTAGTGATTCCCCCGTAATCGAACCTGTCTTTTCCTTCATCATGTTAGAGACATGAGTTACACTTGCAAAATATATCAAGAAAAATATAGGGTTACTTGATGACGATACGGTACCGCAGCCTGACAGCTGTCTGCAAATATTTTCACCATGATTATCCTTACTAAAAGTAAACCACTGGGTAAAGATAGCTCAAACGTGACAAGGCTCAAATAGGATGCAACCAACTCTATCCTGAATACTTTTGGCTACATATGGAAAAAAAGGAGAGATTTGGGATTCCGATGGTTCCCCCAGGCCCTCCTCCAGAACTGTAAGACCAAGCAGAAACGCGGGTACCTTCCTTCCATGCAGGTTTTGTTCGGAGACTGGCTTTGAGAGTTAGTGAGGTAGAAATTAATCAACGTCAGGGAATGAGACAGAAAAAAGCAGCATATTTCTCCTTCCAAATACTGCACCAAAAATAATAAATACTACAAAACAACCTCTATTCCTTGTAATCAATCTAAATCCTCTCTGTGGAGCTCGTGTTTTCTACAAACCAGCAAATGCTTTTGCCTTTTAAAAACATATGAGTATTATAGAGTTTCACAAACTTTGAAAAATTAATGTAGTCTCCAAACGTGAAAGAGAATTGAATTTGAATAAAATATAATGCGTTCACCACAGCATGTTTCGCAGTGCGCTCGTTGGGGGAGGGACAAACACTTTTTTTTTTGTTTTTTTAGCCAAGCAATTGTATCAAATATAAGCTTCCATTAAGGGCCACAAAAGATCGTGTGCCCCTGTTTAGAATAGGATAGAAAAACCCCCCACCCCAATCCTGCTGCGTTTATATAGGTGTTTAAGCCTCTCTACCGCCTGGCAGCTCTAAGAAGACGGACTGCGGGGAAGTTCAAAGTTCAGCACTGGCAGATCTAAAAACAGATTTGTGGGGCAGCTCTTCAGCACCGCGCTTGCTGTACCGAGGTAAATCGATACTGTTCCAATTAAATAGCAACGCCGCACAAAGGAGGTCAGGCATTGTGTGTGGCTCCGTGCTGGCATCCCACCCAGGCACCTCCGCCACCACCGCTCCTTCTGGGAGGCTTCTTTGGGAGTCACAGGGGGTTTGGAAAACACGCAGGGGAGAACAAAGCCACCATAACAAACAAACAAACAAACAAACACGTGTACAACGATAGACACCATACAACACACAAACAGTGCAAAACATCGTAATAGAGGAATTGAATTACACCTGGTTTAGGACACAGAGTAGCAGCACACCTGTGATAACTTAGAAACGAATTAAATAAACCACAAAGCAGAAGTCTTCTACTGTTGCACCATGAAATGAAATACCTTGGGTTGGAGGTTTGTTTTGTTTTCAGAAACTTAAAAAAAAAAAAAAATCGGAACTATAAATAAATTTTGTGGCAATATATACAGATTTAAATAATTAACTTAAATATCTTACACCTACTCTTGCATAAAACTCTCCAGTAAAAGTGCACCATGTTTCTTTTCTGCAAACGTGTTCTGCGTCTTCCCCTGTGCTGAGGTAGGTCTGAAGGGAGATGTCTCAGATTCTAGGAAGAAAATGTGTCACTGTCATTGTGGGAGATACTTTATTGCCTTTCTTTGTTCTTCCATTTTTGCTCAGGGCTATGTACATCCCGGGATAAATCCTGGATTCATAAGCATTGTAGTTGTTTGGCAGGAGAATCTCTTTGAATTTGCACTCGTCATTGAAATGGGTCTGAAATGAAAAGGAAAGAATGAGAGGGAAGGAATTTTAAACATCAGGTCTGGAAATATTCTTGCTACCAGGTGTAGAAGGTGTGCTGCGGGGAAAAGTGCAGCTGACTCCCCCTCCCCTTAGCAATCTTTTGAAGTGGTCGCCCAAACGAAGCTTCAAACAGGACTCACGAGTCAAGAGGATCATTAAGGGTGCTGCGTCCAGGCCAGGCATGTACACCTAGAGGTGGGGAGGACACCCGTGGCTACGTCTGCACTCTTGAGGGAGAGGGATGCATTTTGACAGAGCTGCAGCGGGGTGAGACCCAAGCCCAGTTCTGCTGCCCTGCTCATCTCATTGCTCAGGGGCTGTCCCACCAGCAATAAATTGCCTGAGAGGCTTCAGAAAAATCCGAATTCTAGCACTTTCTCATGTCGCTTGAGGAGAAAGAGGCATTTTAAAGACACTCAGTGTGGACAATACTTTCTGCTTCTTTGGTTTTGAAATCGAAGGAAGGGTTTGGGTTCACTTATGTTAATGGATCAGGAAAACAGAGCTGACAAAAGGCACACTTCCAGTGAAGAGGTTTCATTTGCAAGTAAGTACAAAGAGGAATGGGTGTTACAAGTGCGTTGTTATCTGGAGAGTAACAAATGAACTCATCTCTTACTACTGGGCAAAAGCCTAGAGTTTTGTAAGAGAGGTCTCAGCCTGCCAAGCTGAACACCGCACTGGGAATTACTTTATCCAGGACACCAAAGCAGCAGTCTTCATAAGAAATGATGCAAAGGGAGCTCTTGCACTTTCATGACTGATTCTGCCTGGCTTTTATATGACAAAATCCTCTGTAACAGGACTGAAGCTCCAGAAACTAATTCTGGACGCTTCATGCCTTCATGGGAAAGTGCCCTAGTTAACTTTGGCATAGTTTGGCTTTGAAATAGTTTGGCTCTTCCTCAGTCCCAGTTTCTTCAAAGCGTACTTGAGGAACATGAAATAGAAAAGCCATGGATAAGGAAAGAGACCCAGGAATGTGGGTTTGAAATGATGCTGATCACAGTAACTTATACAGAGGTGAACTCAAAAGCAGGAGGACAGCTCAACACGGGTGAAGATAAGCACTTTTATTGTCCACCCCAAGTGTATTTTATAAGATGCCTCTATCTTTTCCAAAGATTCAATGTAAAAAAGATCTATATTGTCTCCTGATAGATCTGCCGCCTTAAAAATGCAAGACCAAACCTTGAGGATGCTGAAATGTCATGGGAACAGACTCTCCAATCAAGAGCATTAACAAAGAGTGATCCATAGGTATGTGACAGGCACTGATTCATCTCATCATAAAGGATCATTTGTGGGGCCCTAGCTGATCACGAGTTCAAGTGCACACTCAGAGATAGAGTGAGCGATTGCCGCACCCACTTAAGGCTGTTTGTACTTAAATACAAGGAGGATGGACTAAGGCTAGCTTGAGGTCTTGCCACACAAATGACTATTCTGTTGGTCTATGAGCTAGGCAAGATGGGTAGCCACGGTTGGGTGACTATAGTTTTTACGGGGGAACCAAGGAAGTGTAATGCAAAAGAGTGGGTTTTACTTCAAAAGCTCAGTAAGCAGCATACGTGGGCAGCACACCTTCTGTTGGCAAGGCAGCAAGGGCTGCTCTGTGTTGCCTGACTCAGGAGGGACAAGGATGGGGCTTGGGCAGCTTCTAGCACCATGCACACCTCTCACTCCAGCTGACCATGGTCCCCCCTGGACACACAATTGGTGGCTACTTACAGATCCATAGAGTTTGCCTTTGCTATTCATGGCCACAAAGAGTCCACTTCTAACACCAAATATGCTCACCACTCCTCTTTCCACGGGGGAGATTTCCAGCAGACCTACAGAGGAGACACAGGAATCAGGGGGACAAAGGGCTGTGCCCTGAAGGAGTGTGCGGTGTCAGTACTGCGCCCACCCAAAGGCTCCCATCCCCAGTGTGGTGTGGATCCCCATGCCCCAGCACTGCTGTGGGTGGCCTCAGAACCCCAGCCTCGCGCTCCACGTGCTGCCCCATGCCCCATGCTGGGACCTCTCTTCTTTTAGCTAAGTATCTATTTTTACTTCACCCCCAGGCATCCTCCTGTGTAGCTGAGGTTAAAATAAGCCAGAGTGTGCTTGGGGCGAATGAAACATTTGTCATCATGCAGCTTATATCCCCCCCCCCCGGGATCTTATTGTTTCAGTTGGATATCAGAGTCATGGGGCCACGGGGTTAAGTCCCCAGCAGATGCTTCTCAAGTTTGGGGGAGAGCTGGGCTCTCCCCGGCCCCTGCTCAGAGTGGGCGGCTCACTGACTGCGGCCCCTCCAGATGTTGAGGCAACCCCGACACCTGATGCCTGCCGGCGGCAAGGGGGACAGCGAGGCTCTGAACGGCGCCGACGAGCTCCGCCGGAGCGCCCGATGAGCTCGGCCGCCGCCCCTCTACCCCCGGCGCCCGCCGCCCTCGGGGGAGCCGAGGCGGGCAGCACCGCGGTGCCGTGGGCGGGCGGACTTTTTAGGGGAGTTAGAGGTCTGCCATGCACCCACCCTCCCTTTGGCGCATACCGCTCTCCGGGGGCAGGTGAGCCGCTCCGCGCCCGCGGAACCGCCCTTAGGGCGGTTCCGCGGGCGCGGAGCGGCTCACCTGCCCCGCCGCGGGGGTCGCCGCCGGCTTACTGTATCGATTCTCGCTGTGGATCCCGTCGATGCGGCCGTCGGGCAGGACCTGGATGTGGAAACCGATGCCCACGTTGCAGTAGAGGCGCCGCAACCGTTTGATGCCCAGGAGGTAGTCGCCGTCGCGGGCGGCGTCGCGGCGTTCGGCCGGGAGGCGAGCGACGGAGCGGGCGAAGAGAGCCGCGTCCCAACGGCGCTGGCGGAGCCCGGCGGGGAGGCGACCCGGGGGCGACCGGCCGCGTACCGCCCCCGGCCACAGTAGCCCCAGGAGCAGAGCCGGCAGCAGGGCAGCGGGGAGAGGCATCCCGGTTAGGGGCGGGTAGCCACGGGCCGGCGGCCGGTCGCTCCGAAAATACGCTCGCCCCCCCAGCTCCCACTTTATACTGAGGTCAAAGGAGGGGAGAAAAAAAAAAAAGAAAACCAACAAAACCAAAACAAACCAAACCAACAACAACAAAAGAAAAAACCCACCCAAAAAACGAGGCGGGGGGTGAGGGGGAGGGAGGGAGCCCCGCGCTCAGTCCCCCGAGGATCTGCGGTTTCCCTGGGCTGGCTGCATGGAGAGGAAATCCCGGGAGCAAGAGCTTCTGAACTTGATCTCAACTCCAGGAGTCTTGTCTGAAGTGCTGATCTTCTTCTATAGCTGCTCAGCCATAGCGCTTTAGTCCTAGCCACGATATTTATATATCCATGTGCGTTGGTACCTATTACATCACCACCTACTGCTGTCTGCTGCAGCCCTCCGGTTTAGCTGAAAGTCAAATTATCACCCCTAGATGCTTAACAACTCCGAAGCGTCTTGAAGGGAAAGGGTGAGCAGCACTGGTGCTAAACAAGAGGGACAGCACAAACTTTTAAAAAGAAAAGGTCATATTTTGTGTTCATCACAGCAGCTTTTACTCTCTTCGCTTTTCTTTCTTTTCCTTCTTTTCTCTGTCTTTTCCTTCTCTCTCTCGTTTCTTTCTTCTTTCTTTCTCTTTCTTTTTGCTTTCTTTCTTTCTTTCTTTCTTTCTTTCTTTCTTTCTTTCTTTCTTTCTTTCTTTCTTTCTTTCTTTCTTTCTTTCTTTCCTTCTTTCCTTCTTTCCTTCTTTCCTTCTTTTTCCTTCTTTCCCTTCCTTCTTTCCTTCTTTCCTTCTTTCCTTCTTTCCTCCTTCTTTCTTTTTTTCTTTTTCTTTCTATTTTCTTTCTCTTTTTCTCTTTTGTAAGTGCTTACAAATGCTAATGCAGGACACAAAAATCAAAGAATGCTCAGCACACTTTCCGCCCAACACAATGTATGACTTTGTGGAAATCTGTGGAATTTCGGCTTTTGCTGTATCCAAGCGACATGGTTTACAGTTTGCTGGATGCAGAAAAATTCCCTTCATTAAAAGCCAAAATAGTTGTTGCATGGGAGGTTTAAGAAATGAAAAATGAAAGAACTTGCAAAAAAAAAAAATTAACAAAGGGCCAAGGCTTTAATAAATACAAAAACATTTAAAGAGGCAGCATGTTCTCAAAGGCGGTAATAATGGTCTTGATTCTAAATATCCCTTTAAGAGAGCAGAAAGCACAGCACTGCTCTGGAGTACAAGACGCGTGGAGCTCCCTCTTGGTCACTGTACTGATAGGGGCTGTAGCGACACGAGGTTATTCCTGAGCTTTAGAGGCTGCCCGTTCAGGCAAGGATTGCTGTGCTTTTTAACGATATGATTATTTTCTAAACTTTGCTATGCACGCGCTTACTTAGATGTTGCTGTGGTGTCTCAGTGATGCAGTTGTTCTCAGGGAATTACTTCATTTGGTTTAAGTTCATGAAAACGAAGCTCAGTATTTAAAAGTAGATGTTTTGACCCCATCAGTCTAGAATGACTTTGTTCAGAGCAAATCCCATATGTTTTGTCACCTCCCTTAGCTTAAGCCTCGTCCCTCAACAGGTTTTCAGACCCATCAGGTGAGGAGACCTTAGGACAATTTTGGAAGGTCCTGAATGAATACGAAAATGTGTGTGTGTGTGTGGGAAGTGGTTTGTGACTCAGGTCCTTTATAGCCTGAGGACAGTTTAGTCTTTCACACCAGTAAAGCTCTCCTGCTGTTCCAGCAAAGGATGCGAGAGAAAAGAGAATTGCCCCAAGCCAGATGACAGCTCACCTAGGTGCGAAAATCTCTGACCTTCGCTAAACCTAAGCAAACTTAGATGATGTGCTTTTATTTCTTCTTGTGAGGTGCATATACACAGAGTGTGTGTGTGCGCGTCTTTCCCACCATACCTCTCCGGATGGAAAAGAGACCGCTGCTGCTGCTGCTTTGTGGGTGATTGCAACCTGGTGCTATAGAGGTAGAAGGCTCCTAGGTGTAGTTTTGTCAAACAAGTTAATTTTCTGCGTGTGCGTTTAGAGGCAGCAGAACTTAGATTTTTCTCTGTGGAGGTTTACAGGCTGGTAAATCCACTGAGGTCAAATGGACAGACATTTACTGCATTTCTGTTTGCATCAGGTCCATCCAGATCCCTCTTACATCTGACAAGCCTGGTGGATCAGTTCTGGATGAAAGAGCTGTACATCAGGCAAGGGTCAGCTTGGTGAGTTATCAAACATGGGAACAGGCTGCCCAGGCAGGTGGTGGAGTCACCATCTCTAGGTATGTTTAAAAGTTGTGTAGATGTGGTGCTTAGAGACACGGTTAGTGACAGACCTGGTAGAGTAGGGTCAATGGTTGGACTAGATGATCTTAAAGTTCTTTTCCAACCTAAACGATTCTATGATTCTATGCTCACAAGTTTGGAAACTGCCCTGCTCTGCAGGGGCTGCGCCGGACACCTTGTCCTTCCCCAGGGACCTTAGAACAGCGTGATCCCACCTCACTTCAAAATGACAATTATTTGCTGTTAGCAAACAGCAGTGGATGAATTTGGGATTAAGTTTATTTACCCTCTGAAGGATAAGGCCAAGGAGCGGTCCTTCTGCCAACACGCCTACCCGGCAGCTTCCCTCCTGCAGCAGAAGCACAGTCCCACGCCCACAGCTAATGGGTCAGGGCCAGGGCTGCTCCGTCTTACTGCCACTGACAGTGATTGTCCCTGACCCAAAGAAGCAGGAACTCTAAGGCCTTAGCCCTGTGAATGTGAAAGCACGTTAGAAGTTAGGGATGTGCACTGGAGGCCCAGCGGGCTGTGGTACCTTCATCCCTTTGGGATGTATAGAAACAGGTCTGAAAATGCCCTGACAGGCTCTGAGTCCATATGTTTGCAAGATCAGGTCCTAAACGATGACACAGAGCACCCAGGACATCAAATCATGTCGTCACAGTATCACCGATTAATAAGGGACACTTCTACAAGTTCATTTTGAAACTTTTTACAGAATTAAATGGCACTCTTTCCACAAAGGCTTCAAACGAACCTTTCTGAGAGGAAAAACAACAAGTTTCCAGCTAAGAATGAGATTATGAGGTTTGAGTTTGCTTTCAAATTTTATATATTTATATGGGTGCGAGGTTGTGTACAGTCTACCTATGAAACACTGATGCTTCAAAGCCCTCTGGTCACCCAGTTGTTCGTACCTGTGAAAAACCCATGGGGGTGAAAGCCAAGCTGAACTGCAGCGTTTCCAATTTGCACCAGGCGGAAACCGCTGACACTCGGGATCTTTACGCTGCAACACCGACATTGCCAGTTGGAAATTACTGTCTCAGGAAACCATTAAAGCAGCATATTCCCTATGGAAGCCGATGAAACCGTGTCATGTCCAGGGCAGAGCCAGGAACCGACCCTCCAACACACCATCAGTTTTCACGCAGTGAAGGGGAGCTGGGTGTCTCCAGATCATCCCATAATTAATTCTTCTGGCTCTTCCATATCGTGCCATGCTCCACTGCTGTGTGCCCCCTATGCCTTGTGTCACACACTCTTTTATAGCAACAATTTAAATATTAAAACAGGTAAAATGTCTTCATCTTTGTATTGGCTCCGTTCCCTAAGAAGCATATGGGATGTCACAGTTCAGACAGCTCTGCTTTCCAAATTCCTCTAGGCTTAAAGCATAAAAAAGAAGAAAGGATTCACAGAATTCAGGTCCACACCCAGGTTCAAGCCCCATATCGTGTATTCTGAAGGAAAAAGGGAAAAGAAGAAGGAATCTGGAATGTCTTTATAACATTTATGGAAATTTTTCTGCAATTGCACCGGCACAGCGGTCATCCGAACTTGGCTCTGGGTTGATATCTCTAAAGGGGTCTAGATGCACAATTTAAAAATCAATTTACGTATTTATTAACCCCAGTAAATAGATGTTAATGACCCTGAAAGATATTGCTCACGAGCTTTTCTGTTGAAGGCAAATATTGTACTGAGATCCTTTGATCTGGAAGGATGGGGAGTGGACTGGAAGGGGCATGGAGGAGTATATTGTTAGGAAAAAATCCCTTTCACCATGTTTGCATGCTATGAAGACATGGTAAAAAAGCGAGTCCGTACCCCAGCTCCCCCTTTGCGCACGCCCCTTTTAATTATGATTATTTTGGAAGACAACTACCCAGCGATCTGCAGAAGGGACTCGCCTGAGAAAGCTTTCTCACGTTCACGTCTGGCTGCCTCTCTGTGTGAGCAGGGACAGTGGTCCCGGGAGAGGAGGCAGGCTGGAATGCAGCGCGGTGCTGGGGGCCCAAGCCCCGAATGGCCGGGGTCGCCGGGAGACCTTCGCCATCCAGGCCTCTGCTGCCTGCATAACACGCATACCCACACACAAGCTAGCGACTCATATGCACGCTTGCTTTTTTTTTTCTTTTTTTTTTTTCTTTTTTTTCTCCCCTCTGTTTGCAGCTGGTCTATTTGATCTCTGCGTGCCCGGGTTGTTTGCTGTCGTGAGCGTCTTGCCATGATCAAAACCTTATTATCTCGAGTGGTGTTGTAGTGTTATATATTGGAAAAGGGCGGTGGAGTGTAGCAGCAGGCAGCTACAATACTGGGCAGATAACAAAGGCACCAATAACCTCTCTCCAGTGTATCTGGATGGATTCGGCGAGAGAACGGAACATCACTTTGCTTGTGAGGGGTACAGACTCTTTCAACATCTACTCCCTCTGCTGCTGTTGAGCTTGCGCGGTCGTACATCTCTGTGTATCTGAATAAAGCAGAGATCAGAGAAGACACGGCTGCGTCCATCTTCGTGGCTCCTGTAGGTCTTCAGTGCCTTAGTTATTGCAATTCACACCTCCAGCTTGTGACTGTGCTGCTCGTACACATCCCCTGCGGCAGGGGTGGGCACCAAGGAGCTCCAACTGGAAGATCAAGCCACAGACATTTGACTTTCTGTGAACTACATTCGGTGTCTTAGCTGCTTTTTTCTCAGCTTCTGTGCTGGATTTGTTTGCTTTATTGCTTTTTGAGTTGTAAGGCTGTTGTTCCTGCAACATCAACTCAAAGGCGAGGTGGTGGTGTGATAGACACTCTGGTAGACCCGCGGCCGCTCTTAGCCAAGCAACCTGACATGGTCATGACAAGCCATTTCCTTGTCCTGCTGGTCCTTGTCAGTGGCTGACATATGAATTGCTCTCAGGTGAAGAAACAGGTCTGGACAGTCTATTATACCCTCTGCTTCTCACCCTGTTTCTGCAGGCTGCAGCTTTACTCCATGCTTCTCTTTCACTGCACATTCCCTACAGCAAAAATTCCCAACCCTACTGTCACTCCTGCTCCATATTTCCAGCAGTTTTCTTAGCTCCATTGGCTTTTGCGCTGTTATCAGCTCTTTTTGCTGCATGTGCTTCCTGTTGTCCACTACCCTCTCCTTTTTCCTGTAGCTGTTCTACTCTCTTCTCCATCCTCAGGACAAGATGACAGGCTTACAGAAACAAATGCCCTTCATGGAAGTTACATTCATGGTAAAAGATGACTAAACACCACCCAGACCTTAACTGCAGGTCTGAAGGATATGCACTACTTGGTGGATCTTCTGCAGTCACCTTTATGGTGCCACTGCTTACTTGAACATGTGAGCCATGGCTGGCACGAAAATGAGCTTTGGGAAGCAATGTCATGAGAACCAGCTAAGGAGGAACTCTTTGCAGCCTTAAGTGGGATTTCTCTGTGATGTTGTGATTAGTGTCAGTTCCTGAAGCCTGAGATGCTTTTCTGTGGGGTGGTGGGACAAGTGGAGAACACGGAGGATCTGAGGACTCCTCAGAAGTATCACTGGAGTTTGTATCATTGAAGAGCAGGACTTAGTGGGATGGGACAATGGACATGTCCTGGGAAGTCATCAGTCAAGCTAGGTCATTTTTGAGGGCAATCACAACCCAGGGTCTTGTCATAGCCTCACAGCCCTCATCCTCATGAAGTTTGAACCAAAGTTTGGAGAAGTCTGCTAAGAACCTAGATGGAGAGAGATGTTCAGAGGGCTGCAGTTAATAATGTAAGTCTTTTCTAAAAAACTTATTTCCCAGTCAGGCTCATTCTTACGCTAAAACTCCTATGCTTATACTTTCATATTCACTGCTGAGATTTCTGCATATGCTATTTCGCTCTTCCTTGTCCTGTATTCTTTTTACTTATTGAAATTATAAACACTTTTAAACTAAAAATATACATTTTTTTCCTTTTGTCAGATTATGGCACACATACTTTTGCTGATACATTACTTGACACTCTGCCAAACAAAACTGGTAAAAGGACTCATAACAGAAAATGAGTTTTGAGAATCAGGGTAAGTGTTTGTTAAGCTTATTTTTATTATTATTATTGTGGGAAATAGTAGCTTAAGTTAACTTTTTGTGTGAGAATGTTTTAGCTGACTTTGAACGTAGCATAATCGGTTTACACTAGTCTGTTCAACATGTGGCCTCTCTTGTATGAATCATTTTTTACCGGTGGCTAATGTGAAGAAAACTGGCTGTTGTAAGCAAATGACGTGTATTGCTGAATTTTAAAACTTCCCAGCAAAGCACCACTTAAAATCTGTCAGAACATATATGGACATAGCTGTACAATTCATAACCTCTCCGAGCATGTAGGAGACTAGCTTTTCCAGTTGACCTTTAGTGTCACAACTGTGAAACAAACGGATGTCTCTTTTCCTTATTTACTCTTGGACGTTTCGCGGTGCTCATCACTGCAAGGTCTGAGTCCTCCAAGGAAGTAGTGGCCATATCCTCAGAATACCTCAGTGAGCTGAGTGTTCCTGTCCTCCTTCCCAGCCCATTGCTCACCACGGCAGTGAGGGGCAGCTATGCTGCTGTCAGATGAGAGGTTTTCATGTACGTCTGGGGCGGCAGAAGAGGAATCAAGACCAGGTTATTGAAGATCTGCCTGATTTGTCAGGGCTGATGAACTGCTGTGGTAGAGGTTCTCAAAGCCTGGTCTAGGCAAGTTGCTTTCCCAACCTGGCACAGCGTGCAGAGAACTTACAATGCTGACTTCAACCCCAAGGACAGGACAGCTACACCAGTCCAGCAGGACCACAGCGCTCACCTGCACCAGGAGACACAGCTGGGCTCCTTTGATTTTGGAAAAGCCCTGCACCTTATGGGCTGCGTGGGGTGGGGACCGGAACACAAACATCCTGAAACCTCTCCAAATACTCTTCTTTCCTAACAACCACCAGTGGTATTGGCAACGGCTAAAAGTTTATCTTGCACTCTGACACACAAAAGACCCTGCAAACACTTATAAAACCATAGTTTCAGAGAGAGTTTGCTCAGAAAAGTGTGCAGTTGGACACCACATTACTCCTGATGAAGTCAGCCTGGAGACAGAGAACAGCCAGGACCAACTGTACGGTTTGCTGGGTGAGTTTCTGAAAAGTAAACTGCGAAGATAACAGATAACAGCTGTTACACAGGTAACAGCTCTAGAGCTTGAAGACCAACCAGCATGGAGGTTACCCATCAAATTCTGTGTTGCTTGAACGTAGTGACAGCAGTAATAACCAGGTAAACCTTAATTTCTTCCCCTTCAAGGCACTTGGAATAAAAAGTAAGAAGCCAGATATATAGCTAAGAAACATATTGCACAAGTGTGTAAAACAGGTTACCTGTCAGCAAACGCATCAGTCATCTGTCATCAGACATGTCTAGAGGATTTGTCTTAGTTTTTGGCACATTCATTATTCACTATTTCAGGCCTCAGAGATTACAATGGGAGCCAGTTCTCACTCCAAGTTTGGATCACACGAGATATAAGTAAATAAGTTTTGGATGAATGATCCTTGCCTAGAAAAATCCCCTTGACACCAAGAAACCTGCAGAGATGGCATACTGCACCGCATGATTTTTGACTTAATCACTTAATTCCTCTTGTCATTCAAGCCCTAGAGCAACTTCATTCTAGTGAACGATTTCAATATTACCTCTGTTTCTCCTCCATCTTTCTCACTTCACTGATAAAGTTACAAGAGCTACAGTAACATCAGCATTACGGGAACTAACACAAGCAGGTTAAAAAGTAAACAGGCAAGAGAAAAAGAGAGAGACTGCGTCTCTCCTTTTGGATGATTCCTGGTGCAACAGTCCTGCTCTAAGAGTACATTTCTCACAGGGTCTACTTTCATTCCTGTAGATGGAAGCAGGAACAGAATTGGACTCTAAGTCAGTTTGTTCAATGAAGCCACACAGTCTCCTTAGTTCTCAGCAATGAACATTCCGGTTTTGATTCTTTTCTTCCATTTCAAAATATGCTTATATTTGGACCAAGAGAATGTACAGAATCCATACTGCTGATGTGCTCTGCGGGAAGAGATTGCCAGGAAATTAGCTTGGAACCTTACTTTGCTTAGGACTGCTTTTTGTTTTTAAGATGTGGAATGTGTTCAATGCAAACTTGAAATGACCATTTTAAAGATTGCCTTGAGGAAAAAAAACAGGCTCAAACCAGGCAGACAACAACAGAGTGAAAACTTTGGTAATCTTAATAGTTTCCTGGGACTAACCCATCATTCTCTCCATCGGTGGATGGGAAGCCGCTTGGAACTCAGCCAAGCCTCCTTCCTGAATATGTATGTCCTGCAAATGTTGAGTGTAATAGTGTGGTCATCTAAAACCCATTAGCTGTCACTTGCAAGCAGAAAATGTCCCACAGCTCCAACATTTTGACTTTGCTACTAACCAATGGGTAAATTATTGCATGAATGACACTGAGCTAAACTCTATTCTCACTCATTTCCTTGTAACTTCCCGAGATAATGGGAAAAAACCGAAAACAGCTGAGCCTACAGAAAGCCCGATCCCTACTAGAGATATTGTTATGTTCAGAACACACCCATTCAGAATGATTATTTCGATATGAATCTGCATGTACACTATTATTTATGTTAATGGGAATGGAGGATGTACACGTAAGCTGTTGGAATCAGGACAGTGGGATGGGAATGATACATAACGAAGGGAAAACTCCCTGCCCAGGGAATTCAGACAGTGGTGTGCAGTCACTGCTATGCTATTTGCCACGTGCTATATACAGTCACAAAATATTCCACTCAGTCAGAGACATGGCCAGAAAAAGCCCTGAGAACCCCAAAGTCTTACAGTCTTATAATAACCACTGAAGCACGCCCTCCACCACAAAAGGAGCACAGCAGAGCTCCCATTGACCCACACGGGACAAGCTGCGTGCAATTTATTCCAGCGCGTAAAGAACCAGGCAAAATCAGAGGGATTGGTTTCAGTACATCCATGGCCTTTTAGCATTGCTCTAGAACTGTGATGCAAACATTTTTGGCTACTTTAATGAAACTTCATAATGCCAGAATGAGGTATCATAAAATTATCTGGAGTTTTCAGAATATGCAGTTATTTCAGGGGACTAAAACCTAAATTTGGGTACCAGTATGTGGGTGAAAAAGGGTTCCGTCATTAAAAAAACCCTTTCAAAATTAATCTGTGTTCTTCTTACCCCTTCTTCCACTTTTTAATTTGCAAGTTTACGTTCCTGAGAGTTGGAGGACCAGCATACTAGGAGGCTACTTGTCACTTGCAGTTCAAATGCAGGAACTCAGAAAAATAAACGGCATTCGAGTGTTTACGAGCGCTTCTTGGATTGGAAGACAAAGTAACATAATGATGACACAATAGTCCTTACTGTAAAATGCCATTTCTATTGTCTACAACACCATACATATTATCATTCCCATTATTATTTTTCTGACAAAAAAAAAAAAAAATCAGTCTAAGGCTTCAGTTACAATCAAACCATAAACAGGAGAAAACAGCAAACACAATAAGCTGCTGGCTGACTTGTATTCCAAAATGCCCAGGCAGCTGCTAGTATTCAATAGTATTTCTACATGCTGTAACTACAAATTACCGCAGTCAGATCACTTTCATTTGGCGTTTCTTGGCCAACAGCAACATAGCAACCTGGATGAAGGCTACCTATCTATTTATGTATTGCTTTTAAGAAGAGGATGGGGCAGGTCTTGTCTTGTCCCACACAAGAAGAGCAGCTACAGAAGGAGGGAAGCTGAAGCTGGTCAAGACGTTATGCCAGGATTAGAGCACCATGTCAAACCAGAGCCACCTTTGGAAAGGTCAGACCAGTCCTGAAGATCCTGTCAACCAAGGGAGACCAGGGAAGGCGGGAGTTTGTTGGTGCTGACTCTGCCCGATGCTAAGAGGGTAGATGGAAAGTCTGGTTTGGTAGCCTTTTTCATGGAGTGCTGGAATGTGACCCCAGTAAAAACCCCACTGGCTGAGGACTGGAAGGTGTCAGAGAGAGCAAGAGCCAGGGAGACCTCAAAGCTACCCTGTTTGTTTGCTTGCCTGGAAGTCCCTGCTGAACATGGTTTAATACTTCCTGCAGGCTCAGCTGCTTTCATTTTTTCCAATTATTTCAGGAAGTTACTCAGAAATGAGTGAGAATAGAGTTTAGCTCAGTGTCTTTCATGCAATATTTTACCAATTATTCCAAAATTATTTAATAAGAATGTTATTTCTGGGTGGTAGTGACAGTTTTCACTATCAGTATTTGAAGAAGCAAGCAGTATCAGCCATACCAAACATATTACACCTGCAGTCAAATCTCCTCTTTTCCTTTCCCTCTAGAACTTCCTTGCTCTTTCTCTTTCAGGAAAGGGTTTACCTGGCGCCCCTGCTGGGGAGCTAGGAGGATGAAGGAGATTAGGGAGAAGAATTGCGTTGGCAAGGGGTGTTCCACCTCAAATCTTTGCAGAGCTTAGAAAGTTTCTCCCCCCTCCTCCCCTCCCATCACCACAGTAGTTTATCTAAATTGCAGCAGGAAAATTATGGAGTGTAAATATAAAAAGCTACCCCAAAACCCCTCCTGCAGCAGCTTTGATGCAAGGGCAATCATAATTCAGAATCATGGGAACAAGTCTTGTACGCTGTTGTCATTTATTATTTAACGGCAGCAAATTGCCATTACTTTTTACTGAGCCTGAGGGGTGGTTTGAAACCCATTCTCATGCTTCATGGTGCTTTCAACTCAAAATGAACGCAGGCTGCAGAACTGGCTCCCAAATACGTCAGTTCACAATTTGACGATATTGGCAAAGTGGCTTCGAGAACTCTTCCCTTTTGGGGCTGCAATGGTTTGTGCCCAACGCCCTGCTGTGGTACTATTCCTGCTCCTTCAGGGGGTTCAGCGCTTCTGTTGCCAACACCATACTCATTTATGACAAAGTTGCATATTATTATAAACTATATATGCTTCTGTGATGATTAGGGATAAGGGAAAGACATTTCCATGAGCTGCAGAGGGGAACATACACAACGTCTTTGCTCACGGACTAACCCTATGTTGCTGGAGGAGCCACAATACCTTGGCAGAGAGCTTATAAGAAATCAGCCAGACATGTTTAAACAGCAATTTGGAATTACCAAATACTAGCCAAATATATCTCGCTGTTGTTATAGTATAAATATAATTATTGCTATTATTAGTAGTAGCAATAGTTACTATTACTGGTTATTATTAGTCATAATTTTTACTGTGGTACCACTTAGGAATTCCCTTAGTAGGCCAGAGTGCCATTGCAATATGCGCTGTAGCACTGTTACCATGACAATTTTTCTCTGTTTGCCAGTGTGTTTTGGCTAGAGCGCCAGCTGTTGACTAGCTGTGCTCCAAATTGCCGAGCAATAAATCCCAAACCAAATTCATGACCAGATTTCTGCTCCAAGTCTCAATCTTGTGACCTGCCGCGTAGGCTGCATTGCAACTCCACCTGACTTGGTCAAGTCATTCTGCAAGAGGACCACTCTGTCACTGAAACAAGAGGCTCCCAAGTCAAATTTTTGAAAATCTACATTGCAGACTCATTCGTACAGTAAGCATCGGAGATGCTGCTGGTGAGGTTGACAATGCAGAAAGTATTTGTGAAAGGCTCTGGGGAAACAAGGGAAGATGAGAACAATTTCTTTGCATTACAAGAGAAAAAAAGCTTTCAGAAAAAGGCATTTAACTACACAGGACAAGGCAAACTTTGTAAAATATCAATGGTTTCTTATGGATGAGGAGATTTCCCTGACAGATCATCAGTCTTGAGAGACTCACGAACTATTGGCCTGGCTTTTAGCTTAATGTTGAACATACTAATGTTGTTAATTCTTCCAAGGTGATATGGTCATTTGACTTTTTTTTTCCCCCCTCCTTGTAACAACAGTGAAATTAATTGGTCACTGTGCACAGAGAATGAATTTCACTGTGGGGTTCACTCACAAACGACGTTCCACTTAAAATTTTCATAGCCTTTTGGACAGAGGTACGTGTCATGTGCTGAGCAAAAGGCACATCAGAGGTGCGTGGGGAGTCCTCAGGTGCTCACAAAGACCCCAGTGATTCGGCTGTCCCAGGACCGCTGGGGTGATACAACCCTGTTGTCACCAGGACTGCAAGCCATTAGCATCTGAGGGCTGCCAGGTAAAGCCACGGTATGTGAGCTAATGGTCCCAAACCATTACCTGCCGACTTGAAATCCTTATCACAAAAGCACTATGGTTGTGATTTGCATCTCTCCAATGTGCGGGTTCAGTAACTTTTCCATCTGTCATTACCAGTAATCTCTCTCTGTAATCTCCCTGATACCTCTGTGTCACCAATATCTCCACTATAGGTGTTGTGTTTTCTAATGGTCCACTTAGCACATTCAGAAGTCTTCCATGCTCACGCTATTGTTTGATTATGTCTTTTAGGGTTAAGATCTGATCAGCGTATGTACACCCTCTTCTGAAGCTAAACTGACTTTCCTTAAGCCTACTATTCAGCTGTGCCTGCTTTCTTGTTCACAGGCACTCAAGCAAATGTATTCTCAAACACAGCAAACAGGCTAATGCCTCTTGAGTTTTATATTCCTTCCTGCCACCTCCTTTTCTTTTCCTTCAGCTTGCTGTAATCACATCTGAATATCAGGGACAAGTCCTTCCGCAGCTTTCAAAAGCCCTGGGAACACCTGATGCTGTCCCACAAGGTGACACCTTTGTTGTCAGAGCAGTCAGGAGGATGCGATGCTTCGGAACGGCTGTCCATGTGTCACACTGAGGATCCAAGGAGCAATGACATCTGTGGGGCCGCTGTGCTCTCCTTGATGGCTTTCAGTCTTGATCCTTGCAGCTGGGCTTGGCACCCATGTTGATCGATCTTTTAAATGTCCCAGCATAGATTACCAATGCTCTTTTCAACTGTTTTCCACTCTCCCTTCTAGCTTCTCACCTGAAGTCCTTAGTTTTCCTGTCTCCCTCTTCAATAGGATAAACTTTTGAGAGATGAGCTATTCCAACACGTTCACGACTCTGTCCGCATGGAGGTGTGGGGCCATGCGAGTTTGTGACCTACTGCATCTGTCACTCACCTTGCAAAGCACAACTTCAGAGATGCATCTCTGAAAGGATCTATTTAGAAATAGCGATGAATTAAAAGTGCACCTGGAACTTGGTATTAGGTCCTATTTTTACACATACCCAGCCTTTACTCAGGCTAATCACAAAAGTGATCTATCTTTTCACACTAAACTCTTTTCATGTTAAAGGAACTTTTGTCCTCCATCAGAGTTTATCTGATTAAACACTGATAAAGGTGTACCATGATACAGGCAGGGAAAAACGTCGCATTCAAAAGAAGATGAGCGTTCAGACTTACCTGTTGTGATGAAATCGAAATGGCAAGCCTTAGCTTCCTCCTTTGGGCACCTTGGCGACAGCTTTCTGAGAACTCTCCATCGCTGACAAAAGGCTCTCAAAACTTATCGGTGTAGTGGTCAATCTGCAGACAGAGGCTGAAATTAAGTTAAGTCTTGTTGAAACAAATGTCCAGTCACTTCTTGCCAAATATGCCAGTGTTACTGGTACTACAAGAAAAAGATAATGAGGAAAACAAATATTGTTTTATGAATTCTCTTACATTTCTGTATTGTTCAAATGCCGTAAACGTCATTGTGCGAAGCATCCCACAAACGTGCAGCGCGAGATGTTGATCTGAGCAGCTCGTTAGCTTGGTTAGTGCTGATGTAGAATAGCCACATTGCACATTTATAGCATAAAGTAGTACTGCTCGTGATAAAAACAAAATACAGTATGAATAAAAAAATCCAAAAGTTATTTACACCAATCAAAGAACAGTCACAATAGTATTTGTGCCTTGGCATTTTACTGATCAAATCCGTATTCTGTTAAAAAAAAACCCCATCTTTCACTAATAAGTGATTGATATCATATTTAGTAAAAATATGTCAGGATCCTGAGGAAAATCAGTGACATTTTATTTCTGCTAGAAATCGGTGTAACAATTAGGGCTCCCAGCTCAGGTTCCCGGGAGACATCTTTCTTCCATTGCATTTTTTTCTGTTCCTTCTGTGCCAACTCTTATAAAACAAGATACCACAGGATTTAATTCTAAAAATCTAATATTACTGCCTTGTGGTGAGCTGAATACTACAGATTCCTTCTTGATAATACTGTCTCATGGGATTCCTGTGTGGTAACAGGATCTCCTGGGATTCCTGCCTGGTAACCATATCTCACTGGACTTTGGTAGTATTTCTCCCATTGGATAACCCCAGCCCCACCAAATAAGCAGTCATAAACCTTGCACTCTCATTATTTTACATGACATTATTTTACTAATGTCAGATCCTGCACTGTTTAAATCAGGGAGGTATTTTTTCCTCGCTGATTTTCACCAAGTTAGAGCCTGGGCTCCAAGAGAAAAAGAATATTATGGAATATTTTATTTGTTTGATAAGAACAACATTAATAAATACTTTTAAAGTAGCAATAATAGAAATATTTGATGGCTGGTTTAACTACATACTGTCATTCACCTTCTGCAGGACTTGCACTTAGTCTTCAACCGTACACGGACTAGAAAGCTTTTTGTTATTCTGAAAGCAAGATATTGTAATGGTTCTTCCTCTTCACGCCAGTGAGAGAAGTCACAGCTAAATATTTGCAAAAGGAATAAACCAACAGCCATAAATCACCTATTATTCCGCTTCTTTCAATTATACCCATAAGGCTCACTAAAATATCAGGACCCCATTGCAGCAGATACTGCACCCTTGTACAACGAAGGTGGCAATCCAGCCTTTCTGTTCGTAGTCACTCTCGCTACCCAGTTGTTCACAGCAAATTGACAGGGGATAAAATTATTCCGAAAAGCGCACGAACGCACAAAATTTTCTTACAATCCTGCCCAGCATCTCCAGACACTTTTCCAGCTTTTCCCCAGGACGCAGCAATTAATCCACTTGCAGGGTAACTCTGGCACAAGAGGCTGGTCCCCATGGTTGCAGCTTTCACAGGTTTCGGACGTGTTTCACCAACCTGGAAAACTGCGAGTTCAGGAGAGGTCTGCTCTCGTTTGCCCTGTGAGATTTCCAGGCTCAAAAGTTTTGGCTTGAGTTTTCCTTTGTCTTATTTAGTGTTTCTAATGGCCTTCTTTTGAGAAGATGGTGGGATCTTTATGGGTGGGGGATCACCTTGATGGGGGGGAACTGTTGCTGATCTGAGACCCAGCCTTGCGATTTCATAGTGTTGTCATATTGCCATCATATATCTCTTGGAGAACCCAGCCCTATGAGTGTAGGTCAAATAAAACAGCAATGGGTCCTGCAGAGAATTATTTAGTAAGCTTTCTGTCACTAAGCTCTAGATGTACCAACAGACATCAGGGCAGGTCTTGACTACCGTCTTCCTGGCACAGGGTGGCTTTAGCAGAGCTCTGGTCAGCTGAAGCTCTGCCTCAGTAAGAAACGGAAAGTTGGAAACCCAGACACTACTAGGGCTTCAACTACAACGAAGACACCTGAAAAATATAAATGTAAGAGGCAAAAGAAGGCAAGTAGGCAACACCTTCCATTAAAGCACTGTATCTCCTGCTGCGTGTTCAGACAAAAAAAAAAAAGACATAAGCCATTTTTCCTTTTCACAGCTGTCTTTCAGACCAAATATAACACTCACAACTCCAGATCTTAGGGCGGTTCTGAGCCCTTTTTTGAATCCAGTCCCTGCTTCAACACCAACCTTTTGTTGGTCTTGATCAACTCATTAAATCTCATAGCTCTTGGAAATGTAGACATCTGTAATAGAAGTCCTACTTCACGTTATTTTTGAGAGGATCAATAAAGTTTCTGAAGCACTTTCTGAAGGTAAAAAAAAAATAAAAATAGAACTGATGCACTTGATACGAGATCTGCCAAGACACCTTTATCCCCAAAACCTTGAGCTTCCATGGTGTTTAGCAGCCTGAAGTACCACTGAACTTAGTAGGCAGATAAGCAAGTGAAAGGCATTGAGGAGCTTCAGCAGCTTTGGCCCTGGCTGGCACTTTGGTACCTTCCGCGATGAGTAGAAGGGCTGTATGTTCTGGCTATTACTATAGGGGGTTGATAAACAGGAACGGTGTTGGATTAGGGTCTGCATTTCTGTTTTAGGGTACAACTTGCTGTTTGGACAATGAACTGAGAAAACTGCGTTGGAGACTT
Source organism: Burhinus oedicnemus (assembly GCA_008921705.1). Classification (NCBI taxonomy): domain Eukaryota; kingdom Metazoa; phylum Chordata; class Aves; order Charadriiformes; family Burhinidae; genus Burhinus; species Burhinus oedicnemus. The sequence goes on from VFFE01008092.1 coordinate 573,942, forward strand.
GTGGAAATATCCGCAGGCAGCCTGGACAACGAAAACGAGAAAAACAAAACACTTCTTACCAGGGGGCTTTTGACAGTCTCTTGAGGGGGCATTCATGACTTTCTTGTGAGTCACCACCCCAAAAATACTGTAAGTGCTATTCGTTCAGCAGGGCTAGCAGTGCAAGCTGGAAACAATCTAGGGAACTCTCATCTTCAGGTCAGTAGGGGCTGGCAGCCCCGTCGCTCTCTCCCTGGGAACGAGGGGCGAGACGAGAAAGAGCACGGCTTCAAAATTGCTCTCGTGCATGCTGCGGCTGGGACTGGCACTGCAGAAAGGGAAGGGTTCATTTGCTGCCCAGAAGCAGAGCTGTGGAACCCCTTCGTATCTCTCATGAGAACTAGAATGACTTTTTTTTGGGGGGTGCTTGAGGGATGATTATGGCTAGGAAAAGTTTATGTAAAACTGGGAATAAAAAGAATATGTGCAGATCTTGGGGCAGACGCATGAAAATTCCTGCCATCCCACGCTGCTTAGTCTTCTGCTTGGAAGGGTCAGAGAGCAACTTTGGTGTATATCCCATCTATAGCCCACAGGACCATCTTAGGGCCTGAAGCTCTCCTACTATAAAAATAGGGGAGAATCCATAAAAGCAGCAGCATCTCATATATAGCACAAATCTTTTCTTACAAGATAGGCAAGAAGCTCAATGCCTTAATTAGAAGTTCACCGAGTTATTTTTTGTATGTTGCAGCTAACGACACAGAACATGGGCTCCTGATTGAATACCAAGGCAGTAAATCAATGAAGGGTCTTTGCTACCGTTCATGAAATGCTCCAGCTGTGCTCCTAAGGATTATAGTGTCAACAGAACTCTTGATTTGAATCACAGCCTTGCCTTCACTCAGGGGCCATATATTAGTCTTGAAAAGCAGACAGAGTTTCACTGCTCAAAGGAGGGGAAAAAAAAAAAAGAAAAAAAAAAGACAGAATCACTGAGCTGAAAATAAAATGATGATGTAGGGGAGGAACACTGCAACACAGCCAAAGGAGACGGGTGGCAAATTCTAGCAAAAAACCTCTAGAAACTTGAAAGTTAAGATACTTCTCCATGTTTGTACAGTATAAATTTCACAAGTCAAATTTAATTTTTCCCAATACATTTAGAGAGTGCTTAGTCACCTGCTTAAGTGCTCAGCTGGTGTGACTCCTCACAGCTTCACCAAAACCAGTACAGCAATGCCAGCCAACTGCAGCCACGAATCTGGTCCTTACTCAGAGTATGATATACATCAGGAATCCCAGGAAGCAAGACATGGATCATTTTAGACACAGGTAAATTTGCCTGGAGGACAAATATGTTTCTGAGTATCACTTGTAGTTATGCTTCTGCTTTAGAGCACGAACAAATCAATGAAGATTAGACTGTATTCCATTGAGCTGGATTCCTGAAAGCTGTGTAAAAGGTGTAGTTTCGCCTTAGCAAAACACTTGAAGTTTCCCAGGAATCTTCTGACATTTAGCAGGTGTTCTCTTGCAGTGATTGTAATAAATCTTAACAACCCATATGCAACAAGCAAAAAAAAAAAAAGCTGAAGACTCTCCTAATGATGACCTTGAAGTTGTTGACGAGGTCACAGTGACAGTGTCATACTGAAGTTTGCACATGTTCTTACTTTTTTATTCCTATAGGAATCAGCTGCTGCCAAAGTACACATGATACAAACTAGAATCTTGATTATCCAAAGCTCAGTCATAGTCTCTGTTTCCTAGAATACAGTTCTATCCCTGGTATTTATTGCTTACATTGAAAAGTATCTCAGTTATTCAAAACCTTGGTTACTCAAATTCAGTAACCGGACCCATTAAATCAATTTGCAATTAATGCAGCTGGCCCAAAACCATTTCCCCTCTCATAAATGTACTGAAGTGATGCAAATTTTATCAAAACTATTCAAAAAGGGAAAAACCGAGCTTTACTTTGAATACTTTTGTTGAAAGCAAAAAGGAGGAAGAGACCTCACAGAGCCCTAATATTCCTGGAACTTTGGGCAGCTTTATCTTTTTACAGGAGGAAAAAACTGGCCATCCTTCTTCTCTGAAATGTAGAATTAATTGAAAATGCTGCTTTTCACTAACACTAAGGTTGAACAGTAGCTCAGACACAACGGGGTTGGAGACTCGAGCCAAGTTCCTGAAACATAATACTCATTTCTATTGCACTAGCTCTTGCAAAGTCACGATACCCACTGAGGATGATAGCAGCCTGTTTCCCAGCTTGGCATTTTGTTTATTTTGCTTCCCCGCCAGCATACGTGAAGCCGCACCACCTCGTGCTCCCTCTACCATCCGCAGGACTCGTGCCCACACCTGCCACGATGGACGAGTGATCAGCCTTAGATTCTCCACCAGCCTTCATGCACATAAGTCTCATCTCGTTGTTTCCTTGCATAACGTGAGCTTCTCTTCTCACGGGGTCTCCATGTACAAATACACGTGGGCCACCAAAGTTGAATGCACAGTTTTACAACCGATAAATGTATTACTGGCTTGCCACCACAGGCTAGCCAAACAGAAAGTATGAGTTTTTCAGAAATAAGTGAAATTGAAGTATCACATCTGCAACTAAATGTCATTGCTGTGAAAATACACGTTTTGTTTCTTTCAGATAAAGCCCATTATTCCTGAAAGCGTGTGCACAATAAAAGCCCACGGGCCTTCACCTGGTAGGGCTCTCCAGGACAGTTTTCTAAACTGATTCTGTTTTTTCTCCCCCACATGCTTCTTTTCTTCTTTTTCCTCTATCAGTCTGGTGGAGGGAGCAGCACCACAATAGCAGCTCAAGGTGTAAAAGTGTTTTTCTTATCTCTCTTTGATTGCATTTTCATCAGTCCATGTTTCCTTTCCAATTCTGCTTTATCAGGGTTGCATGGAAAAGAGGCACAAAGCGTCTTTCAGTCTTCCCACAGCTTTTGACCACACGCTTCATTATTTTCTAAAAAAAAGGTTATCCCTTTGTTTAGCCATCCACTTTCTTTGCACAGGCCATAACCTAGATTTGGTCCAAAACTTACCAATAAAGCAAACTCTTGCCTACCTTTCTAATTCACCTCCAAAACTGGAATCTTGTTCCAACATTCAAACACCAGACTATTCCAAGCTTCACAAATTGTATTCTTTTATAAGGGTTTATTTGTTTTAGAAGAATGTTACTGTTCCATAGATTTAGAGTTTTTCCATCTCACTGCAGATACCACAGGAAATTGATACAAAAACACAGCAGCACAGAGAAGAAGTTTTTCTTAAGTTTAAGTTTTCTGTGGAGAAGAAGGTGGATGGAATGTTTGGCTTATGCCATGAGACAGTGCCATTACAAAAAAATCATAAGTTTTTTTATATTAATTTTTTAAATCAGAAAAAGCTTTCTTATTTTTTGTTCTTGGTATAGAAGCTAAAATTTGTTAGAACTTAAAACAAGAAGCAGTATTAAGCTTACATTTAAGTAATCTTACCTTGCATTGAGCTATGGGGCAGGAGTCCATCCTCATCCTTTAGGAAAAGGTATTAAAAGAAAGCTAGATTGGGTTCTCTTAGGAGGTACTCAACCTGCTATTAAACCTCATCAAATTCCAATTCCTTATTGTCCTGCCCCAAAATATCTCTGCACAGTCACAAATCCAAATAGCCACAAAATGAAACCTAGGCCTTGAATTCAAGCAGAGTCAGCCCTCTTTCCAGCAGCTGAAGCCTTATATTTGCCTGCAGATCAGGTTTCAGAAGCAATTAAGTTGTGGGGCTTGTTGCAGCCCCTTGGGGAGACACCACGAGCAGAGGTAGCCATGTCTTTCATGGGGATTTAACAAGGAAGGAGTTGCTTCTGGCCAGATGATGGTCAACAGCTGCTTTCCCTGGGCACACATGTAGGGAATTAATGAACCTGTGCCCTCCACAGGCTGGAAGAGAGGTGTGCTGGAGCAGTTGGGGCTTTCTTTTGGCTCAGGGGGCTCCTTCTGCAGGGTGGTGGGGTTTCTTTGAGACCATTCTGGGGTTGGATCACTGGGCTGCTTGTGTGCTTTCAGGCTTTCTGGGAGGAGCCTGCTCTTATTTTATCTCTATAGGTATTCTATGTAGAGCAGAGGAGAGGAGAAGTTAATAAGGGATTGTCTTCTCTGAAAATGTATACAGAAGTATTGAACCAGAAGTAAAACCATGGGCCTACAGGGAGGAAAGTTCCAGGGGAGAAGGCTTTGGTACAAGTTTTTACTAAAGCTGGGCAAATGCTTTGGTAGTAGACCATAGAAAGGGGTGATACATGAAAGAGACTGAATTTGGTTTGTGGAATACACATATAAGAGGAAACTTAACATTGTGTTGAGTTCTCTAAGAAAAAGCAAACAATATGTAGGTTCACCTTGCTCCATTTAGATTAGGAAATTTAGGGTGTTTAAAAAAAAATAAAAAAGAAGGAAAACTTTGCTTCTGAAGAGCTTTGTTTTACCATCCTGGTCCCCCGCTGGGAAGATCTTAGAGCATCTGTATTTTCTATAGATATTTTCTAATGCATTTGTAGTAAAGCAGTGGAAATGCAATGTGCTCTTCATTCAGAACTGGGGAAAGAAAGGGTTAATCTGATTCAGAGGGTTTTCTTTCCATATGCACTACTGAATGCAGCTAACAGATCCTCGGAGCAGACAGACTATGGGACACAAATAAACTCAGTTTCTGCTGCTGTAGTTTTAGCCCCATGTCGCCATGAAAAAAGGTCTAAGGATTTAAGAATAATTTTCAGTTGGTTTCATGGTCTGAGCAACACGTGCCTGTGACTCCCAGGTCTGCAGTGTAAGCCAGGCACATATGATCAAACTATAACTACGCTGTGCCGAGTAATGTATGTCACCTATCCTCTAGTGCCACTGTCTCCGAGATTGCCAGCAGAATTCTTTCAGCCTAGTTCATTTCTGGCCACGTAAAGTAACATTTGTGTGACTTTTCCTAGTAGGAACATCAAAGGAAGGTGGAGCCTTGATCTACTGTCAAATTTTTGGGGGAGCCATATTTGATGAAGTATCTAAAGACACTGAGTTCTAGTCATACTTCAGGAATGAGCCCATTTCTCCCTCCAAAAGCCACGTGAGGAATTATTTCAATACATAAAAATTGAGTAAAGACAAATTATTGTCTTTTGTGGCTGGTCGACACAGGTTGTCACATATGATGTTTTATCAGACAGTGTAATCAAACTTACATGAAGTACTTCCAGAAAAGGTTATTTCCAAATGAAAAAGATATTCCATTCAAAAACATCTTAGTGTGAAATCTTGTGATATTTTTACACTATCAGACCTAGTTTTCTTTGCTCCAGGACAAAAATTTGCAAAATCAAGCAGCCGGTGCCAGAGATATTTCCAAGTCAGTAGAACTGCACATCCCACCGGGGCTGGATTCTTCAAGAGCTCTGCAGCCAGCCTCTCTGCCCCGTGCTTCTTCCTTACTTTTGCATTAGCATCAGGACGTCTCTGAATTCTCCTCACAGGCAAATCACTGCTCTTCAGATCCAGACATTTCAGACTGCAATAAAGATATTGCAGTGTTTGGTATTGTTAGTGTAGGGAAGCAGAGCATTTTCTTTAATATGTAAAGTGAAGAGTGTGAGCTTGTTTTTGTCATTGGAAAGGGGATGTACCCTGGATTTCAGAAGGGCTTCTCTTCTGCTATGCAATGGTGGCATCTAAACTATTGCAGAACTAAAACGGGACAGAGTTCTCTTTAACCATCTAAATTTGGAGGTGGCCCGAGAATGCTAACAAAGGAGGACAGTTACAATCAACTGTTCTTTAATTATAGACCTGCTTGTTCACCTTCCCAAATCCTTCAAACCTTCCGAAAGGAAACAGGAGACATTTGAACTTGAGGGCCACTGCAAACTTCAAAGGCACTATTTAAGATAGCTTAAAAAAAAATAAAAATAATCAGTTCAATACATTTTCTCCCTATGCGAAGCATTTTAACACTTAAAATCCAAGAAGGAAGAACACATATCTTCTTTAATAGAAGAGGAAGAAGGTACTTGAACTGAAGAGACTGATACCTTATCCAAGCTATTCAATTTTGTTATATTCTTTAGTTGTCACAGGGGTACAAGTTTCCCAGATTTCACTGGGGATTTATACATATTCTCATTCTCTTTCTCCCCCTGAGTTGCTAATTCTTGCTGCTGAAATAAACCTTCCCAACACCATGATTATGGGCGGTGGTCTCATCTGAGGAACAGTACATCCAGAAAGCACCTTTCGCTTACAAATAAATTATTCAAATGTGCCCCGACCTGTTTACTGCACACATTTACAAAAGGCTCAAAGTACTCCAAAATCCTGTTTAAGCTTTCACAATGCTGTAACGTCGGGTGGAAAATGATTCAAGTCCACTGAGAGTAATAGAATAAGTCCCACCACCTGTGGTAGGAACCAGACCGTGCTGCAGTCATACCAAAACGTTATAGCTGAAAAGCTGAACTTTACAGTATGAATTGGTTCAATTCACTCCAAAAGTGGATTCTTTGGTGTACATTGTGCCCAATAGCTTCCCTGAAGATAGTAATCAGAATGAAATTTGGCCTCAAATTGGAGAAAAAGATGTCAAATTCAAGTAACAATTTTTACACCTAGTTACTTACATGTCTGGTTTTATTCATGTAATATTTTCAGGTCTCTTTTATATTTTAGAAGCTGGTCACTTCTTTTTGCTGTCATTTTAATGGCCACAAAATGTGTAAAGCAACATTTGCAGCTGCAGACCTTTTCTTCACTGGATCCGGTTGTCTCTCAGGGTTGTGCCCATGACACTGTTTCCCATTCCAGGTGCGTTCTTAGCCTACGCACCAGCAAGTGAAGAACATGAAAAACTACCGCAACGGAGGGAACTGCCCTCACATTGCTCATCTCCACACTTGCAGCGAAGCTTTTCTGTGGATAAACCAAAGAACTCACTATTTGGAAAAGTGGCTATAGCAACAGATAGGAATCCCCAATCAGTTTTCAAAATGCCATTACCAGAACAAGGGAAAAAGAAAAATTCTTCAGTCCCCGAAGACTTGTACAGCCATGGTGACATGCCGAGGAGACCAGAAGCCACCAAGGGGTGATGGAAGACATCTCACATTGACTTCTTAAGCTCTAAAAGATGCAGTGATATCCGTCAGGATCTGGTTCATCAGCAGACACTCTCCACAGTCTCCTGTTTCTGACATGTTAGCATCCCTCCCCTGTGCCTTACCTCCCCACAGAGAAAATGGAGACTGGCGAGACTGTCAGCAACTGCAGCCATATTCCGTGTTGTGACGCAGGTGGGTCATGCGTGCTTGCATCCTGGAGTCAGGAAAACAAAGTGAAATATGGAGATGGAGCCCATTTCACCCCAGGCCCCCACATCAGCACTCAGAGCTGGGGCAAAGCCCGGGCTGCTCGTCCATGTCCTGTGTTTGGGCCATGGCGACAAAGCTTGAAGCCCAAACTCCATCATCAGTCTCATGGCTGTGAAGTCTGAAGAGTTTGTTGTTTAGCGCGTTTGTAAATCGTGTCAGATATAACCTACATTATGTAAATGCTAAATGACTGACATCGCAAAGGATATTCTAAGAAGATGGATTTAAATTAGTGGGAGTTAATGCATTTCATCCCACCATATGTTGTTTGACTTTTTTGTTTCTTTGTTGGTGTATTTTCCTGGTAAAAGATAATTCTTTTGTGATACTTCTAAATGTTTTATTTATTACCAATAAAAGCAGTTTGCATTGCAAAAGGAGAAAAGGAAGAGCTGTCAGTAAGGTCCTTCCGTGCACAGATTATTGTTTTGATAAGACAGATGACAACAGTTCCTATCGAGATATTCTTGGCAGAGCATCATGCTGATCTCCTTGCAAACGTTTAGTTCCTAAAAAACAATTCTGTGCATAAACAATACATAAATAGTTGTCCTAATTGAATGCCCCATTTTACAAGGCCTTCAGCACATTACTGGTAATTAAAATTGAAACATTTCAATTCCAGGACTATAAAAATATGTAGAAACTTGTTTGCTTGGCTCAATGATGTAATAGTATTTGCTGTATGTATATGACATTCAGTAATTTCATGATGTCTAAACTTAGAAAGGCTTGGCTTAGTTTGTTTTAATGTGTTTTCAGAGAGGTACACTGTAAACCACTCTCTCTTAGTACTCTCCCTGAGTTTTTGAGGCCAGAAAAAGTGTTCCTCATTTTTAATGCAACCGATTATACCTTTTTCTAAGGAAAGTTCCATATAACTATGCAATGCATGTACATATAAATATGAAGAATCTTATGCTTTATATCAAATACAAATAAGCACTGAGATTCAAAGCTTTCATCATCATCATTAACAGCTTTATTTTCCAAGGTTATTGTTTAGGTCTGAGAGGGAGATTTTGGATGTCAATGGGCAGTGGTGGCAGGGAGTTCAGGGGAAAGGTTTTCTCTGTAACTCAAAGAGACTTTTCAATGGCATTGTTTTGTGATGTCTCATATTGCCCTTCCTGGCTACAACTTTAAATATATTTACTTGTCTGCTCCTCTGAGCTCATATTTACTGATGAGGCTGTGAATCAAATAGCTGATGATGAATATCAGTGTATTATAACAGCTTTGCTGTCTAGATTTTCTTCAGCCTGAACTGTTCTAGGTGGGACTAAACCTTCTGAAAGCCGGGGGAGTAACCACATCCTCGATTCAGACAATTATAAGGAAGAGTTAAGCCTTGGCGACTGAATAGTTGAACTAATACCAGGCCCATTCCAAAACCAGGTCCATGCAACCACCCAAAGCAAAGGCACGCGTGGTCAAAAGGATTTCTTTGCCTATTGTTTTGCAGAAGGTTGTACATCTGCAAAGAAAAGCAGAGAAGAAAGAGGAAACATCAGGAAGTAAAGCAGGAAATCCAAGAGCTCACAAAAGGACTTGAAACAGAGAGGGTTTGGGGCTAGGTACTGCTATTAAAAAGTACGAACAAAAAAATCCCCTCTAGCATTATTTCATGCTTGTGGTGACTGAGGAAAACAGATTTTATACATTCTTTGTAATTAAAGAAGATTACCTTGAGAAACGTTACGAGTCTCTCTTCTAAATGCTGAGGGTACGAGTGTGAAGCAGTTTCCAAATACAAATGGGGTGCACCGCTCTTCTGGCTGAAGTAAATGGGTAACGGCAGCAGGGCTTGTAGAAACGAGTATCAGACCTATAGCAAGTGGTGAAACAAAGAGTCAGAAATATCACAAAATTAGGAAAATATAATCTCAGGATAGCAAAGTAATGACCCTCAAAGAGAGAGAAAATCCATGCTGAGAAAGTGGAGAAAAATCGGTGAGGAAATTAGGAAACAATTCATGCTTTGTAACTTAGTTATTCAACACGAGGTAGCTATTTATGTTTCATGCGCCGCTCTTGCTTGTTGTGAACAGACAACGACAAAAGCACTACCATAATCACCAAAGACCAGAATATTTTACATGAAGTTTTTGAACAGCTTGGAATATCAGAGCTATGATGGGCTAAAGCCAGGATTAAAGGAATTTAAAAAATCTGCCTCAGATATAAATAAAAAAGTCATGGATCAGGCTGCACGTCTTCTGTCTGGAAGCAAGTAAATGAAAACTGTTTGCCAAAACCCCTTGATGCGCTCTTCTCTGCCTCATGCCCATGAATGAAAATGACATCCAAGTCAAGTAATGTATGAGTGACTGGGAAAGCAACACAATATTTGTATAATATATACAGTTTCTACAGAACAATATTTATTTTAAAAAAAAGTGCAAAACTGGAAGGAAACAATTTTATACAGTGCTAGAAACGGCACCAACAGAAACAGTTTTATGATGGGGAGGAAGTGAAGTCACTCAAGAGACTTTTAAAAGAGGAGACACAACTTGATTTTATAACCCTAAGGAGAAAGTAACAGTAACTCAAATCTACTGCCTCTTGTAGGGTGTCCTGTAAGGTTCTGGTCCAAATAAATAAAATAGGATAGAAGATACAACTGGGATAATTACCACGAATGGAATTTCAACCTGTCAGTATCTGGGAACCGTGGAATTCAAGGTTGCTAAAAGAATATTCAGTAATGAATGTCTGTAATGAAAAGTATTTCAACAAGAACATTAATATTTCTTAAAAGATAAAAAAAAAAAAAAAAAAAAAAAAAGACAAATCCCAAAGCCGTCTCCTTTGAGTTGCTGCAATGAGTCTGAGCAAAGAAAAATTCTAAGAATGTCAGTAAAATTGTTTTAGGTTGATGTGAAAATCATCACTTACCTACAGTAGTTAGAATGCCATTGCGTCCGATCAGTTAATGATTTTTTCTTATGTTTTCCCCCTCCTTTTTTTTTTCCAGTGTCAGTATTTTTAGACTTTGTTGGGATGAAAACTGAAACTGAAATAAGGATATAGTTCATGTGTTAAGCTAAACTTAATTGTAATTTCCTATGGGAAGGTGGTTAAAACAATGCTCCTACAACAAGCATGCAACACGGCTCAAAACAAAGACAGGAGTAAGCAGGTGTTTTGTAACTAATGATATTCCTATATCACCTATAGCAATTACCTTCTGTCGCATTATGGCAGGTAGTTTGACCATCTGTAAAAGAGAAGTAGAAGGAGAAAAGAACAAGAGGGAAATTTGATAAAAACAGAGACAGAAAAGCAAGGGATAGAGTCAGCACAAGCACTTGCCCTTGAGAAAAGCTAAGAGTAAAGACTAAATACTTGATAGGAAATGGACTTGGAGCTGGTGTGAAGATGCTGTCTTTGTGTCAAGGGAAACAGGAGTTTGTCCACTTTCTTTAAACAATCAGGATTTTATCAAAAATACCTGATGCAGTCATTAGTCATTAGCTTTACAACAACAATTTTTAGGGGAGAGAGCTGAGAATGGATCTTGTTTTTCTTACAAGTTGAGGTGAAGCAGATCTGAAAGCGGCCAAAATAAATATGGCCCAGAAATGAGACATGGGGAAAAACAGCTCTCTTAATCTTCAGCTGTAGGTGATCTTTCCCTGCCAGTTGAGCTTACTGACACTTTCCCTCCCTTGCGTTTTGTTCCTGAAGCTTGAGAGCTATGAGGACTCCCTACACCCCTCTTTCCTGACCAGTCAAATTGTTCAGCCCCCACCAGTAGCCTGAAGGGAACTACAGAGCTGAGATAGGGTAGCTGGCGTAGTCAACAATGTGTCCCCAAAACACCCCCGATGCCCAGCATGCACAACTTAATTTTCTTCACTGATACAACCAACTTTCAAAAGACACCTTGAATTCTGCAGCAGTTTGGGCCTTGTGTGGTTCACAGAAGAGTAAGCAAGACAGAAAATCTGAATTCTTCTGTTTCTTTTTCAGTCTCTGTGTTTCTTCTTTGCACGGCTTTTTCAGTGGCTCCCATCATGATACTGCCTGATTACTTCTGTGAGGATCCCATTGCTATTTTCAGTTATTTTGTAAAAGCAAGAAAATTTGGGAACATGGTCCATGGTTTTCTGTAGCCTTTTTTAAACCTAGGTCTATTTTGTGTACACCACATTGCATTATTTAATGAACATCATTTAAGTGTCTTTTTACATTATTTCAGTATAAAGGAAAGCAGAGGATCAAAGAATTTTTACTTTCATATTCAAACAGTTTCCTTCTTTGTTAGAACATTACAGAGAAGATACAAAGGTGGAAGGAATGGAGCATGCTTTTTGGTATAAAAACATCTTCCTGTTTTTACCTTCATAGGGATGTAAGCAGTGCTAAACCTATAACTACTAGGTTTAGTAAACTCATTCTATGAACTCATTTTACTTCTCTGTCTCACAGAATTCACCCCTTAGTGATGCAAGATTTTCACTACCTAGTTTTAAATGATTGTACTGTTATTCAGTAGGTAGCCCACAAGAAGATCTTTGTGTCAGTATGGCCAGGAACGGGATTTGCACCTGTCTGGTTCTACATAATGTCATATGTAACTTACAGATCTTTTGTTAAATTCAGATTGAATATTTATTTCAGTGCAGTCTTTCTTTTCTCCAGCTGTGCTGTATTAGGGCTTAATTCTAGGAGAGCACAAGGCCAAATCTCATTGAAATGACCGTTATTTGTGCTTGTCAAGCACATCTAAATCTTTGTACCATCATCTTTGTACTATCATCTCCTGGATGTCAAATGAAATTTTTAAAGCTTAATCCCTTGCTCAAAATTAAACTTGTGATGTGGACTCCCCTCAACTTTGCAAAAGTTAACTTCCAGAATCAGAGTAGAAAAATTTATAGAAACGTGTTATTAGATGGACTGAACCAAAACTCAAGATTGTTAACCTCTGTCTGGATTTGCAGCTTTCAGTTTAGGACTACCTTGTGAAAATAACAAGCATTTGAAAAGAAAGGAAAATCAGAACATAGCAGCCACCTGAAATTAGCAAGTCACTACAGTTTTTGTATGCCCAATGTGACTTTTATTTTTCCATTCAAATAGTTAAAACTTATTTAACCTAGAACTAGGACTTCCTGTAGAAAACTTAGGTAAACAAAAGTACCCGGTAAAGATTCTTATCTCCAATGCTGAATTTTCCTATATTGCAAGTTCAGTCCACATCACAAACTCAGCTTTCACATCATATTTGGGTCCTGAATTAGGAGAGGATTCATTGATTGGTAAACAGGTATACATTGCTAAAGCCTGGTCAATGCAAACGCCACTTTACCGACATTCATTTATTTGAATGACAAGGTCAGGTGTCTTGGGTTTTTAATTAAACAAATTCAAGAATAATCTAGTACTGTGTAAGTCTGTTGAAATGTTTGAAGTAGCTTACAATTTTACTTTTCTTGGACAGTCTTGGAAAAAGTATAGTTGATACTGGCTGATCATAAAATAAAAATAAATATATGTAAGTTAAAAAATAAACCAGTTTTCTAACTCCTGTATTCCATAAAAATAGGAATGTAGCTTTTCATGAGGCACTGTCAAAAGAGCCATGAGAGTGCTATACCTTCTCTGTAGACACAAAACTGGGAAGTGTAAAATATTCATATGCTCTGGGTCACTGAGATAATACCCTATGGCAAGCTAGAATGAAAATACTAGTAATGAAAGTGGGTTTGGTTTTTTTTTTTTAGAAAATAAAATGTGAAAGTCATTGACAAAATTATTACATCCACCTAATTTACATTTGAATGTGCCTTAGTTTATCTCACATCTCTTTTACCACAGATAATAATTCTACAAGAGCTAAGTGATGTGACTTTCAGTTATATCATACAGTGTATCAAAAATGTCCATGTTAATGCCTGTCATACAATCACAGCTGTTAGTTTTTTTAGTAGTATTTTGAAGACTCTCAGTCATTTCCAGCCCCCATACAAGCTCTCCCCATCCCCATCAGCGTCCTCTCCTTCTTCGCTGGTTCTTGCTCGGGGGTTTCAGGAGACTCTCTCGATATTTCACGTTTGTGTGGAACAGTCGGACCATTTCATGGTCTTTGTTATCTAATACTCTGGGCAGAAAGAGAGATGATTTCTGTGTCCTGCGAGTTTTAAAGCCCCTTCTGGGTCGTCCTTTCCCATTGATTGAGACATACCAGAGTCTTTCTGCACTAGCTTTGCGCTTGGTGCCGGCTCTGTTAGGTACAGTCCGGTAGAGACGGGACGCGTAGGTGTTATAACCCAATTCATGGATCCGCTCCACAAACTCACACTCTGCATTATAATTTTCCTGTAAATGAAACATAACAAAGTTTAGGAAAGACTATATGGGCAATACCTGTCTTCTGCCTCAGTAGAGGCAGTTTTAGGATAAGGACAGCAACACGTGTGACAAGAAAAGCTCGGACTGGTGCTACAAAAGGCGAGCAGAAAAGAAGTGCTGAGCCTGAATTGCTGTGCAACAAGGTGCTGTCAGCAGCGTGAGCATACTCCGTGAGTCAGAGACAGAAAGAGGCCAAAAAACAATTTGAAAACAAGAAATCAGATGTGAATAGGAATGAATAGCTCTGTTGATCGTTCAGCTGTAAATTAAATTTTTTTGTGCTTATGGATATAAATATGCCTGTGAACTGGACAGATTATTTAATTGCTGCCTATCAACCTTTGACATCTATTAAAAAGGTAAAATACCACAGTTTAATGTTAAATGTGGCTCTTTAATTGGTATATTATTAGTTAAATACACCTGCAGTCTATTACACCCAGTTTGTTACAGATATTTGAGCAGTAAACAACACCTTTATGAAGCTTCTTTGTTTGCTTCAGCATAACAAAATGGAAGTACAACCTGCCCACCAGCATGTTCCTCCAAAATGCTAGGCTGCTCCTTTATCACAAACTGTAAGGGAGAATACGCACCCGTCATGGGTGCTCGCATTTTACACGATCTGTCAAAATTTGCCCCTTTTCATCTGGCCCTCAGTTGAGAGAAAACAGTGTGCAAAAGCCTGGCAAAAGGAATTCCCTCCTCCTCCCTGGGAGCAGTAGAAAAGGTGCAAATAAAGGACCTCCCACGCTGTACGTCTTTTCTTCACTACAAAATCATCTTTGTGGTACCTGTGTTTAAGTCTTCAGTATCTAACATGTGCAAAGCACAGAGGCAGAGGGGAACTGCTACCGTGGTCTTTACAGAGGGGTTTTTATTTAGCGTTGCCTCCACGGAGGATGTGAAAAGGGCACGGGTAGCCAGGCTGGGGCCAGAAAAGCCAGAGGCTCCATTAACAACATGTCTTTAATGCTGTTCACTCACCAGAAATACTGATAGGCATTTAACAAGATTTTAAAAGACTCCACATGTCTCAGCTTCACAGCTGTAAAACGGAAGTGCCCTTCCCTGCAAGGACAAGGTTTTCATATGCTGTGGTGCTGGAGCCCACGCAACTACCATATGTAGGTTGATTTGTCCTGCTCTCTGCCTCAGTTCTGGTTGTAGAGGGTTTGTCACGGAGGATAAACCTAGAGGATTATCACAATCTCCTAAGGGCACAAAGGAATTCTGCAGACTCAACAAACTAATTTTATTGACATGGGAAAATTGGTGATCCAAGGGATAATGGAGTTATTCCAATGCTGTTTCGTAAGATGCTCCCTGTATAATTATCCCCAAAGAAGTCAGTCTTATTTGAAAGAGGGGCCTTGCACAGGCTCCTGGCACAGTAACATCAGTAAAGTCGTTGGTCAGTTTTTCCTAGGTAGGCAAAGCCAGGAAGTTTTTCCTGAGCTGAGCCCTCAGCCTTTGCTGCTTCTGTGAAAAAAGCTGGAGTGGAATAGCTTTTCCTGGATTGTCCCTCCAGCTCTGAAACACAAGTCTGAAACAGTGTCTCTCAAACTTGAGCCGGAACAGCACAACTTATATTTTCTAGTTGTACAGAAACCTTTCATGGTTGATATTCCTTGGCACGTGACAACTGAACAAAATTCAGGATGGCCTGATGCTCCTCACACTGGAAAGGGAAGTCCAGGAGAAAAGGCATCTCTGGGCTATCCTACTCTAGGCTTTTCTCCACTCTAGGAGAGGAGCTTTTTTTCAGAATTTGTTTAGTCTTATTTTAATTCAGTTTAATTAATCTGGACGAACAACATTTTGAACAAAAAAGAGAGAAAGATGAGAAAGAACTTCAAATTTCACCCTTCCCATTAATTTCTTTGGGGCAGACGCTGGCTCTGAGCTGATGGAGGAGCTCCATTGATACAGATGCCCATTTTAATCAGAACATTAACTGGAAGCATAGATGTGGCCAGCCTTAGCTCTGGCACAGCAGAGGTAGTGTGTCCTCATTGCAATTCAGCTGCTTTTTCCTTTGCCAAATTTTTTTGTGATCTGCTTCTCTGCACCAGCGAAGAACCATCATCTTTACCCACAGGTCCTTTAATCAGTGTGCATCACATGAGACATATTACAGAAGCTGGGTCGTAAACACTATCAGAACATTCTTGAAAAGGTGGAGTAAAATACATTAAACCAGGGAGGCAACTGAGTTGATTGTGTTACCTAGGTTGCATTCACATGGAAAGAGCTCACATTGCTCGAGGATATATCACACTGTTCAAATCAACAGAATTACATATCGTGACTAGTTGGAGGAAGCAAATTTCATATAGCCATTTTTTACCCTCTTCAAATCTGTTTCCGTACCACAGGATTCCTGGAGAAACTGCACAGTATGGCTGTTACACAGTAAGAGGTCACAAGATTGCTAGGGATGTAATCAGAGACAACGGAAGAAATTCAAGTAGGTAGATAACGTGTATAGTATACACACTGACAAATACGCCTTAGTATGCCCTTGAAATGTGAAGAAGTCTAAGCTAAAGTGTTTTATTCACTGAGGGGAAATATTGTCTGGGCTGAAAAGGCAAGGATCCCACTAATATCAGTAGAGCCCAGATTTTACCTCAAAGATCAGGACAGAAAATTATTCAAGGAGTAGAATAAGGGGTTTATTTTCACCTTTATCCTCTTGCACCTTCTCATACTTCCTTTCCTTGCTATAACCCTGCCTTTTAGTACCTGTAAATTCTCTCACTGCCCAACCAAATGCTCTGTGCAAAGAAACTCCCATCAGCTTTACTGTAAGAGATGCTCAATTACTTCTGAATATGCTTTATCTGATGTATTTATCCTCTGACAGT
This sequence comes from Burhinus oedicnemus, assembly GCA_008921705.1. Classification (NCBI taxonomy): domain Eukaryota; kingdom Metazoa; phylum Chordata; class Aves; order Charadriiformes; family Burhinidae; genus Burhinus; species Burhinus oedicnemus. The sequence continues at coordinate 590,574 of VFFE01008092.1, forward strand.
GTCCCAGATTCACATCAAATGCAAATACGGGTAATTTTGGCTGGAGATGGACATTCTGCACTGCAAAGGCTGGCTCCCGAGGTCTTTATCAGTGCACTCAATTGCCCAGAACTTTGGCTGTGTGAAATACCTCTGCCAAATACATTCTTCTGCCTTTGGCTGTACAGGAAATAAGCAAGAAAGCACACAGCTTCTTTCCACTTTTAAAAGTATACTGATTGATTGTCTGTAACAATTCCAGACAGAAATCTGTTATAACATTACTCTTTTCTCCATAAATGTTTATTTATAAGAAATCAGTGCTCCCCACTGGACCTGTTCTCCCCATGGGAAATGACAGGCATGTGCCTGTCTTAAGTAAAACTTACTGATGCATAAAGTCTGCCCCTTTTGTTCATGGCCAGGTATCTGCCAGAGAACAAGCCCTTGATGGCAACGATTCCAACGTCAACAGCAGTTATTTCAAGAATACCTAGAAACAGAAACAATTATGAGATATGTTGTTGCTCCTCATCATGTGTAATTCTTTGAGATACATTTGAATGACTGCTTACCTGCTGAGTATGATTTCACAGCTATCACTAGCTCACACCAAAATCATACTGCAATCATGTGAATGAAACAAGACTATTATCTGAAACAGTATAAAACAATGATGATGTGGGAATTGTTTAAGACAAGCTTGACAATAAATCCCTAGATGTCTGATTGAGATGGAACTCTTTCAAAAATGAAAAAGATCTGACAGTGAACTAGAGGTTCACTTAATCCTATATGTATATAAAAAAGTTTAAATCCTCTTTAATGCTTAGGAACACAAGAGCTCTTGACTTATTGAAACCAGTCACAAAGCTGTCCATTTCAGGACAAAGCCCTTGCTGAGGTCTCCAGAGGGTAAAACAGAGTGAGTCAGCTGCATTTTAGAGCCATGTATATAATCATGAAAGGAACTTGTCATTTAGGAGGTCAATGTAGCCCTCCAGACAAGGACAATATGACTGTCTGAGCCAAATTAAAAGGGAGGAGATTTTCAGGCCATCAAAAATGGAGTCTCAAACACAAGAAGCGTGTCACAGGCAAGGCTGTCACAATATCTGCCAAAATGTTTCTGTCCAGCCAAAGGTGCCGTGATGCTGATGGAGGCACAAATGGCTTGGGAGATGTGTTGTATGTGCAGGGCTCCCTAGCTCTAACTCTCTCTCAGTTGTCCAGCTGTGGCCCCATGGCTCGGTACTTTCTATAAGTGTTTGGAGGCGAGAGGTGACCCTTGCACCCAAACCCATTGCTGCCTTTCGGCAATGATAAAGCAGAGCCAGGGGCCCGTCCCCTTTGCAGAGCTGGATTGCTGGCCTGGGAGAGTTGGGGTGGGTTTGGTACAGCTGTTTTGAATCAGGCACTGGTTCGCTGCTGGAGGATGCCTCCTCCAGGCTTTGATAGCGAGGGGGTTTTCCTCTAGGAAATAGCGGTTTTCCTTTATGGACTTCAGACAGATCCCTGAGGTCTCCCTATCTCTGTGTGCCATCACCAGCCGGGATTTATGCTTCCTGGGGTGGCGGGGCCGGGGCGGAGGCCGGGCTGTGCTCGCGGCCGGAGCCGGTCTGGGTGCGGGGGCGCCCGGGGCTCCCCCCGGGGCAGCGGCAGCGCTGAGCCCCGCTCTCCTCCCTTCTGCCGCCCTCGCACAAACCCCCTCACTCCCGACATATCCCGTTTCATCTTAATTACTGCCGATCCCCGGCACATGTCAAAGGGGACAGATGTGATTTAGCCCGTGGAAGCTCAAGTCCCCTGCGGGAGACAAGCTGGGGCGGGACGAGGGAGGCGAGGGCAGCCTGCAGCCCGTCGAGGAGGGCACCGGGACTCGGCCCCGGGGAGGTGTGAGGCCACCGGTTGCCCAGCGGTCCGGGCCGGGGCAGGACTGGCGTGGGGAGCCGCCGGCGGAGCGAGGGCAAGTGACAGGTCGGGTGGGGTGCGCAGGGTAGGTTCCCGGTCCCCGTCGGGGGGAGCTTGGGAGGGAGCTAGGGTTTGGGTGCCCTGCTCTGCCCCGCGGGGACTAAGCCCCTCCGCCGCCAGCCGGACCCGCTCGGGAGTTCCCCGCCGGGAGTCCCCGGGGACGGAGCGGGAGCGGGAGCCGGAGGGTGCGAGGGCGCGGAAAGGGAGGTGCGGGGTCCGGCGGAGCGGCTCCCGAAACGCCGAGGCGAGGTCTCGCCGAGCCCGATGAGGGGAAGGGGCGAAAGCCCCGGCAGCTGGGGGTGCCCCCGGTTCCCGTCGAGGAGCCCCAGCCACCGGGCAGCGCCTCCAGCCCCGGGGCAGAGCTGAGCAGGAGGAGAGGCGGGAGCGGCTTCGCCGCCGCCCCGTCCGGCACCGTCCCAGCACCCGCCGTCGCCTGCCCGTCGCTGCTGGAGCAGGACGCAATTGGTCCGAGGGAGAGACCCCCTCCCCACACACCCCGGCCCGGGGGAAGCGGGATGGGAAAGGTGTGCCCGGTACTCACTGAAGACGCTGTTTTTCTCCAGGGTGCCGTTGATCTTGCCGTTGGGGTGGATCTGGAGATGGTACTTGGTGGCACAGTAGAGTTTCCTGCGCCTGGGCGCTCCCCCGAGGTGCTCGTAGACGCCGCCGCGGCCCCCCGCATCCCGGCGCGGCCGGAGGTCGCTCGGGGAGGCTCCGACGGCCTCGGCCACCCCCGCGGCCCGCCCTGGGGACCACGGCTCCTGCAACAAACTCAGGAACAAGATCCAAATTATAACCATTGTGGCATGATGGCCGCAGCGCTTAGTCTGCGGGGGAGATGGAGGCTCGGAGCGAATGACACCAGGGGTCCCATTAAAGCCGTCTTGCTAGCAGCACGCCAAAGTTGCAGAGCACACACTGGTTCGAGCCGTGAAGCATCGGCAAGTTTTTATCAGCCTCGATCAGGCCCTTTTATCTGTCTCAGATTTACTTAAATCAATAGACATCAGCAAAGGCCACCGAAGAGTCCCAGCTGTTTGGATTAGATGGAGCTGCCGTGATCAGCCTTCTCCTTGGGTTTCCAGCTAGACAGACGGCATGCGTGAGAGACAGAGAGACAGAAGGAGGGAGAGAGAGAGAGAGGGAGGGAGAGGGAGAGAGACAGACACCCACTGAATTTCGGCAAGAGAGTGTGGGGAGAACAGTTGATCGACGGAGCATAGAAATAAAAGCAGCTTCCTGCAACAATAGCCTGATCTGCGACCAATTGATACAAAGCAGAGGAGGCAAAAGGTATCAGTCTCGTGTGAACTCCCAGAGTGCAGCGTGGATAAAATTACACAGCATCTCTCCCCGACACACCACACACCCGCACACCCCCGCACGGGGGAGAGGAGGGGGGGGGGGGGTTGCCTGCGGCCGCCGCCCGCCCCGCTGCCGCCCGCCGGCCCCGCGGAGAAGCGCGGTGCAGCCCGCGGACCCTCCGCCGGGCACCGCCACCCCTTGCGCAGCCCCCCGGGGCCCGCCCGCCGCAGCCGTGGAGGGGCCGGGGGGGGGGAGGAAGCGATGGGTGGGGGGGAGCTGATGCTCGAAGCGAACATCTTCGGGAGGCGGCTTTTGAAAATGCGCACGTTAACCGCAGAAGCGTAAGAAAGGGGGTGAGGGTCCTGGCTTCTCGGAAGGGGACGAGCACGTTTTAATGGCTTTCACTCAGGAGTCAGGGTTTCTTCAGCGTACGCACCCCCCCCACCCCCCACCCCGCTTTGTCCCCAGCGTCGAAAGCAAACAGTTATTACTAAATCAATCAGTTCGCGGTCCCAAATAATACGCGTTATTGAGATAGGTCTTTCAAGATTTAGTCATTTCTAAACTAACTGGGACAAAGTAGGGCCCGGCGAGTGTCATTACATACGTCCCTGAATGCATTTGCAAGAAGTTGGAGCTAATCCTTTTTCTCAACTCCGGTGCCTGGTAAGTCTCATTAGCTGTAGCAGATCTGCGCTCGCTGCCATGTAGCTTCACACAACTGCCTACGCTTTCAAAATATGATGGAGCTACCTATAAATAAATATAAAAGAAGGCAAAAGGTTCAACAGCTCCGTGAATTACGCTGTCCCTGTGTGCTACTCAAAGGCAGCTCGTTAATTAGATTTGCATCTGAAACAGGCAGTAGGAGTTTTGGGGAAGTGTTTGAGAGATAATTAGTATTAATGTGCTCGAAGGGCACACAAATACACCTTTGAAGTGAGTCACGTCAGAATTCAAGCGTTTGACCTTGATCAATATAAATTTTTTCCAGAATCGGTGAACAAGAAGAGGTCTATAAAATATTTTTTAAAGACATTCCTATGTAGACCAAGACCAAGAGGATTTCCTTACGCGTTAGAGACCTTTAAAAAAAAAAAAAAAAAAAAAAAAAAAAAAAAAAAAAAGGAAGCTTTTACTAGTGGGAAAATAAGGGAAGAGATACGACCTTTTCCTAAAAGGCATGGCAGGAGGACGAAACGATGTCGAAAACTACTCCCTATTTTAAGCTGTGCTTAATATTTAGTAGTTCTCCAAGGCTAAAAGGCTTTTCATTATATAGTCGTCTGGAATAAAAGGAAACACATAAAAAACCCGCAAGCACCCCTCTCCGCCATTACCACCCCTTCCTCCCCCTTCTCTTCTCCACAAGTTAAGCCCTAGCCTCACAAGGAGAGTTTGATCTGGGGATGATAAATGTTTGTACAATTAATTCTTTATTGCTGTTCTTCTGCAACGCCACTTCCAGGCAATCGTGTAGTTCCAGTATGATTAGTAAAAGTAAACGACTGGAAATTAAACTAATTAAAGCACTGTATCCACGTAAAAATATGACAACACAAACATGCAGGACCCCAATCCTGGAGTGTAGGCGGGGCGGGGGGACGGGGGGGATCGTCGCTTGCGGGCCAAATCCCTCAGTCCCTCCTAAAACAAGAACCCCTCTGCAAACCCTTCCTCTCGGGGATGCACCGCACACCGTGTCCTACAGGCTCGTAACCTTTGACGAGCTACAAGACAAAAGTGGCAGCAGAAAAATATCTCTGAACACGCCACGAGTCTCCTGAAAGATGCTTTCACCAGCACGGCGCGAAGGCGAGATAAATCATAATTACTTTCAGTAATTATAGCCATCTCTTCCGAGTAAATCTCAGGTCGTTCCGAGCCTAGTGCATCGCCCCGTAGATGCGCAGCTGACATTTTACAATTTTGGATTTGCAGGGTATTTTTCATTAGTGCTCTGAAAAAAACCAATCCCGCAAGATCCTCCTCCCGCCCCCCCTCTCCCCGCCTCCCACCGCAATAATAAACCAAAAAGACTAGTGGGTGGAAGAGTAACACGTTAATGACTTTTGCTCAAATTGCTTCCATCTTGATCACATTTTCATAATTAGCACCATCATCTACAAATCTTTCCGCCCTGGGCATCTGACACAGACAGGCTTCCCAAGCGATGTGTATTCTACTTATTAGGGAGGGGAACACTTATAGGTCTATCATTAATGGTTCCCTTTCAAATGAAATGAATACGACCTCCACGGAAATATCAAAGGGCTGTAGCTACCTTGTCTCACTTGGTACAACACTGACTAGCAAGCAACCTTAAGTCGTTTTGCTCCAGTCAGACATCTATACAATAAAACATAAGCCCACTCTTGTATATTTTAGGTTGTCTGGTGACCATTTTTGAAAACAAAAAGGGTCCCTTTGATGTGGTCTAATTCTAACAGGGGGTGGGACGTCAGATGTGGTCTACCGATTCTTTCTGGAAATATTTTTAATTATGCCCCAAAGCTCCTTGTAGCCCCAAAGTAATAACCAGAGAGCAGTTTGAGTCTGTTACTTAATGTGGAGGGGAGAATAGGCTCTAGACCATATGTAACTAAATTAGAATTACAACCGATAATGATCTATTAATTCGCTCGAAATGTGCGATTTTTAAATGGAACATCTTAGGTATCTGTTATTCTTTACGCTTGATCTTGCTAACGGACTAATATTTCTAAGCCTTCTTTCAGTTAAGCCATAAACCCAGCATTTCTCCTGGCAAGTCGTTGGGTAAAAGTGAGTATTTGAGACAGATGTGTTTATCCTTACAGTGCGCGCGTTGTAAGCACACAAAGCACTTGTACTCTTAACTGATTACCCTCGGAGAAAAAACGCATATTTGGATACGTACGTCTGAGATCTTTATGACGAAGCAATGCGTATTTCTATGGAAGTATTGCATAAATGTAAACATGGGGGGGGAAAAAAAAACCCTGCAAAATTTTGAAAGTGTCGTCGTCCCTCCCCCAACTTAAAAATACTACCTTTAACTTGTAACAAAATTTGACAAACACACATTTTGCAACGATTCAGCTTTAAAGCTGCTGTGAATCAGGATGTGATTTTACTCCGCGGTCCAACGCCTCTGCGGCAGCCGCGCCTGCCCCTCGCTCCTCCGGCCCCCAGCGCTGATTTACGACCGGCCCGTTACTCTAACGAGAAGGAAGTTACAATTTGTAGGGCAATAAATACCGAGGAGGTGGGTGGAGCCCCCAGCAGGAAAAAAAAAAAACCAAAACCCAAACCAAAAACAAAACCTGCCCTCCTTCACCAATTAAAAATCCATCCGAGCTCAAATGTGGACCGTGGGAAGGGCTCAAGGAAAACACAGCCTCGGTGATTATTAGGTGTTTGTTTGCAATGTGCTAATGTCGTCTCCCGAACACAATTTTCCTGCCCGATGCAGTTCGCTCACACCTGCTGATATTGGGAAGAGGTTATAAAATTCAATTGATTTTATTCAGCTATATTTTGTTTGCTTTGTGGTTTCCTAGCGGGACTATTCTGCACCCTGTGAACAATATGATCTTGTTTAAATGACTTTCCAGACCACACAGCATCATGTTACCCTGTTCTGTACGTCGTAGGCAATACTGGTTATTGTATTGTACGCTATTAACTCCCAGAAAGCAGGATGAAGGGAGAGTGGAGGAAGAAAGCTCTGGGGAGTAAGTTCATAGCTTCCAAGATTCAGGTTGCTTTCTCAAATAAGAGAGAGAAAATAAGATATAGATAATTTCAAATGAAAATAGAATTATCTAATGGAAATGTTAAATGGCATATCATTAATTCTCCCTTCATCCACCCGTATGGACTCTTTTTTCATGTTTGCAGTTACTTTTTATGGTTTATGGACAAACAACCTGAGGTCTTCAGATTTAGGATGATACAGTTGATTCTATACATATTATGTGAGCTACTGCTATATTGCACTTCAGACAATAAATTAATTTAGAATTTTTAAACCTCTGTATTTAGGTTAAAAGCATGAGTGGTTACTGATGTCATTGAGATCTGCTAACTTCTTCTTCTTCCTGCTCTTCTTCTTATTATTTGATACTTTTTTGACATCAAGATGCAAATGCCTAAGTTCCTTACGCCAGGAAATTTCTACTAAAGTTGGCAAGAATTTCTTTGGCTGAGGACTGAGGGATTAATCCTTCATTCAAAGTCCATGGAATTCACCAAGAGCCTTTTCTTTAACGCCAGTGAATTTGGATCAGGCCCAATCTTATTATTAGAAAAATTGTTTTCGCTTGTTCTCAGAAAATCTCTTAATGGTTTACTGAATGAAAATATTCCAAACAATGAATGCAGCAACATTAAACAAAAATTTCAAGTCTCTTTCTTCCCTCTGTTGCTTACTCCGTTTCAATACAAGAAACAAAGGAAACAGTAGAAGAAATGTAACGCTACTGAAATATGTGCGACAGTGCAGTTTAGACGACTGTCACGTGGCTTGTAAAGATTTGTGGCAGGCTCAAACCATGCTACAATAGGGATATTCAGACCGATACAGAACTGTAAGCTGCAGCCACGAAAATAACTAAACACAAGGGATACAGGGATGTCTAGAAGAGGAGAGAGGGAGTCTAAAAACAATAGAAATGTAATTTGTTGATAACTTGGGGATCAGATTTGCATACCTGCTTCACACCTTTGATATCTCAATCATCACTCAATAGCTTGAGCTCTTGGAAAAACTGCTCCTTTTTTTGGTAACTCAGCAAGTGTTTTTGAAACCAGCTTCAAAGCATTTCTTTAGATTTACAGGGAAATGTGGTGTACCTGAGAGAAGTATCTGGCCCATATCCATGATGTAATTGCGCTTTGTGCCTGAAGGACCTGCTATTCAGATAAATCTCCTACTACTTTTAGAATTTATCCCCCAGTTACTTTCACAATCAGAGGCTTGTTACGATCTCATTCAGCCCTGCAAATCTTTGGGAATAGGGTTACCTGAAGATAAAAGATCTCTCTTTCTCCAAGCTGTGGTTGGATCAACACTTTGCAAAATCAGATGACAGGCGCAGGGGTCAGGCCTAGGTCTGTGCACGGGGCTGCCCAAGCACCAGGGACAAAAACTGAAAGTAGGTGCCTTGGGGAAATGCCACGTGCATGAACATATGTCCCTGGAAGAAAAAAACTAGTGCCAGGAATTATCCAATCCAAACTGAAGATTAGTAACTTCTCTGGTTTTAGGGAAGACTACTTCAGATCAAGGTTTACATCATATGGCTGGGGCTTTCCCAGAAAATCCCATTCAGGGTTATATATTGTCCTAAGGTGGTCACAATGCAAAGTCTCTTGAAGCCCCACCAAGATAAGAAAGAGGGCTGAGTAGGCAGAAGTACAGGCAAGGAAAGGTTATACAACTTTCAAATCTAAGAAGATAATGTAGAGAACAAACAGAAACACAAATTAAAATTAGTACCTTAGGTGCGTTTCAATGGAATTCCTTCTTTTGCCTCAAAAGAAGAGATGAAAGTACCTGGCATTTGTCACCAGTGCATAAAGGAATGGTCCCATTCGTATTCCTCACACACACATGTGCACAAACACACACTGACATCCCACATAGTAAAAGTGAGAGTAAAATGTGCAGTGCGAAGAAGGAACAAATTAAATGGATCTTTTCTTCTGGTACTCCCCACATCTATCTGTCAGGACCTGGATGGAAAATAAAATGGGGCAATAAATAACTCCTGAGTGTCCTAGGTACAGTTGCAAATATATCAGTTTACCTCTAGACCCTATGTCACCACGGCCTCTTTGGTTACAGTTTCAGATGCTGGCCATGACATCTTTATCCCAGCTGTGTTAGGCAGGTAGGAGGCACTCAGGACACAGGGGTCACCCAGAGTGGTCCTGAGGAGTCCCGAGAGGCTCGGGCTGAAATCAGTGTTATTTTGCTCCCCTCCAGGTCTCTGCCATGGTCATCCAGGAGGTCTGTGGTCGAGGAGTGTGTGGGACCAGGCTCTGGGGCTTACTCAAGCTAGCAGAAAAGTGGCCTCCACTTGATACTGTGCAGGTATAGATCCTTCCCACAGACTCCCCCTCTAGGGAGGGACTGAAGGTCTCTCTTGCTAGATCTGGAACTCCCTAGAGGAAATTATGTGCTGAGAAAAAACATGTATGACCTTTCTTCATAATTTTTTCCTAGTTTGTGGAAGCGAAAGTCCTACTACTTAAATCCTTCTGACCAGCAGTGCAAACAAGGAGGAATCTCTTTTCCCTGCTACGTCCCTCTGCCTTCCTTTGGGAAATTTATACTTTTTATCTGGTTACTTTAACGTTGACTTTCCAAGGCAGAGCTTGCAGTATTTTTCCTGAGCAGTAGCTGGGCCTGGCAGTACAGCTGTCATTTAAGATGCCATCACATTGAGTTCCCTTTTGCATAATTTCAGCATCCCTCCCTGGGGTCCTTGGTGTCTGGGTATCAAACTCTCTTTGCTGGGTTCTCTTGCAGCCCCAGCAGCCCCTGCTGCCTCGCTCCCGGCTGCCCTCTCCCCTTCGGCACTTGCTCTCCTGCAAGGCAGAAGGCTCCAGCACCAGGGTCCTCTCCTCTCACTGGTCACCCCACGCAGCTGGTGTGGCCTCAGTTCCTCTGGCGCTTTTCTTTTCTGCAGTCTTTACCAAATTATTTTTTGTAGTAATTTCATTAATTAGGTTATTAATCAAGTGATTAATACCGTGTTCCAGACATCCTATATCTAAGACAGCGTATCTAAGAAAGTATTAAGTAGATCAAGACAATTTGTCTCTCCCATTTCAATCTAATTTGACAAGTGGGTAAGGCTGTCAGAGCTGCTAGGTCTGAAGGTATATTTTTCACCTGTAACATAAAGAGGGATGTTTAATAATTTAATAGTATGTTCCCTTAGTGCACATTCTAATCTGAGACGATCTTCTGCTACTTCTTCTGTCCTTGGAAAAAATTCATAGAAGTGATGACCCAAATTAGCCACGTGTTAACCAAAAGAAATAAAATATGTTCCTGAAGAACCTTAGAAGGAAGATACAGATGTAATTTGTGATTGACAACAACACAGAAATGGACTGAGGACTGCCTGTGACACTGCTGGTGTTGCAAAGGGGGAAGAACTCTAACCCGCTCCTCACTTCTTGCAGCCTCTGGTTTAAATTAGTGATTATTAGCCCAAATAGAGTATTTTCCCACTGAAGAGGGCTTTTTGGTGGCAAAGCAATATATTGTGATCAATAAAAGAGGTAAGGGCCATTTTCTTTCCTCAAAGCAGGACATCTTTACATTGCACAACTGCAGCACTGCTGAATGCTGTAACTCAGTCTTAGATACCGGTGCTTAGATACCAGATTTCAGGTGATGCCTGAGCTAACGGCTTGCTTGCACAGAAGTGGCTGTGTAAGCATCAGGTATGGGAATCTTGGTATCACCAACAGCCGCAGCCAAATTCCACGTGTGCTGAAAGCCACAGGTGAATTTGTAATGGGTATTTTTCTCATTACTACTTTGGCAGCTGTCTCCCTTTCCTTAGAAGTTAAGTAACATAAGATCATAAACTCAGAATAGTGGAACTAGGAGCTAATGGTCAGTATTTTTTTATCCATCTCTGACCCTTATTGCCACATCTCACCCCACTTCACTCTTTTCTTTCAGAGATTTTTCTCACTGGGAATTGAAATCTGGCCTTGTCTCTCCTCTAGTTGGGACATGTGACTAGTAAGCACAGGTAATTCTTTTTTTCCATCACATCTGAATAATCCCAGCATAGGTGAGTTGCATCCCATAAATGTGGCATCTTAGACGAATTTACTGAGGCCTTTTTTAGGCAGATATGTATGGATCAGAATTTTTCCTTTAGTTCATTTAAAAAGTATTGATGTATCTTGCAGGATTGTTTCTTTAGTGAATTACAGGAGGCTGGGTAAGGACGTGTTTAGATCTTGATGTCTGAGAACTGCTTTCTCCAAAGGGTATTCTTCACTGTCGTGAATATCTCCTAAGTAATCCAGTTATTTGCCTTAATAATCTATCTCAAAAGTAAAATTGTCCAGAGCTGTTCCTGTACCTTCTCTGACAAACCATGCACAGAAAATTGAGTCCAAATCAACTCCTTCAACCACTTCTGATTTTTTTTTTGGTTCAGAGGCCTCCAAGACTCCAACTTGACCGCAGCAGCAATCTGCAAACTGAAGAAAATCAGCCTCTGTTTTGGAGGCACCTGTTTCAGTCCAACTCCTTTTCTGGGTTGATGGCTCTTACTCTAAGACTACAATGATGATTTAACTAGGATCATTTCACAATCCAAAACTTCAGGAAAATCTAAATAAGACTACTGGAACCCCAATGGGTCTCTGGAAACTCTCAGGTTTATTTTCTTCTCTGAAATACACTTGTTTTCTGATTTTAACACTTAACCACAGAAAGCCAAAACACATCGGGAATTTCTGCAACAGAAGGGTTTGAACTTTTTCAGGAAAGCAGAGAATCTTATTGAAATATTTGGAAATTACCCTCCATAAACAGATCCTCTAAGAAGCAACAGTCTTTGCAGAACTTCTCAACTGGACATGCTCACAAGAGAGTGCAATGCTACTCACAACCTCTCCTTTTCCCATCATCAAGTCTTTAGCAGACATATTCTTCCAGACTACCATTAGCTGTTTTTCAATAGATTCTCTTCAGTTTCTGGAATTGCAGGACTCCAAAGAAAGTCAGATACAGGTTGCAAAGAATGATCCCCAAAACAGTTTGGTAGACCAGGAAGCTGCAACACTGGTCTCAAGCTTATGAACATGGGTGAATTCTGATATGAAGAAGTCAGATCCCTTATGTGAGGTCCAGGGCATCATTATCTGTTTGTCTCAGAAGTATCTTGTTTATTCGTATATGAAGGATGTTACCTGGAGCTGTGCTCCAGCTACATCAAAGTGCAACATTGCTGCCTAAAAACTGGTCTCTGTATCAGACCTCAACAGGGGAATCCTGGAATACTTTTCAAAGGCACTTTGTCAGATAATTCAGGTATTGCTAAAAGAAGCACCGTTCTCCGTCTACTTCCCCACCCTCCCCACCATGGATTTTATGCACAGCTGGTCTAGGGATAACAAATCCTACCCTGTGCTTGCAGAGTCTTGCACCTGATCACAAAAATTCCTTTTTTTTTTTTTTTGACTCTGACCATTTGGCTCTTTCCCCGCTCTGCACTGGAAGAAATCTCAGTGTGGAGCAAGAAAAGTTTAGAGACTTATTTACCAGTTGTACTGTTTCCCATCATGGAAGTGAAAATGTACATGTCATTTTCAGTCTACTACCCAATCCAAGCCAGCCTAGCCATTAAATACCCAAAATACACTCATTCTTGCATAGGACAAAAACCAAGGGAAGCACACAAAAGTAACAGACAGCCTCCTTTGCACCCTGTGTGCCCTTCCCTTCTGCCACTCAGGAGGGTGAAAACGATGCCCAGCAAGGCTTGCACTAGTCTCATTCTGTGTTACCACCTCAGACTCAACTATTCGGCTATTCTGAGAACAGGAGGGTTGGTCAGCCCACGCCTTTCCCCCCTCGCTTCTCTGTTGCCTGTTGGCAGGGTGTGTGTCACAGCAAGTGTCCTCCCCTCCAGCCAGCTGTGGGGGGGTGTCTTCCATGGCCAGAGAAGATTGCCATTTCCCAAATGAGCTGGACGCAACCTATGTCACTAGCATCCTCCATCAGTTAAGGAACAGGACCACCTGTTTATAACCTAAAAGAGAACATTCTTTGCTCAATAATATTTGGAAGATAATAATTGCTGGGAGTGGTCTACAGTGGATGATGATTCACAGAGCTCCCCTGAAATAAATCAGTGAAGTAATTTTTGGACAATCATGTGGATTAAAAGAGAACAGCAGGTTTCATAATCACCTGAATTTTATGGAAGCAGAATGCAAACAGTTATAGAGGATTGTTTATTTGCTTTTGTCTTAAGTTTTGCGTTTTCAAATATATAATTTTTTTCAAGTCACTCATTAAAATCTAATCTTTGCTTAGAAAGAAGGACACCCACCTCTGAGCAGACACACCAACACAGACACACACAGACACACCTGCATCCCCATACCAAATGTAATGCCTGAACTTGGAAACTCTTTGTCATGAAAGTAATCTTTATTCACGTGAGCAACCCCACAGGACTATTCATGCAATGGAGAATTACTCACACGAGTAAAACTTTGCAGGATCAGGTCCTTGATCTAACAACAGCATTTTAATTACAGACAATCCCCAAGCAATGTGTACAAAAGAGTTTTTTTCCTGGACAATAACAAAGGTTATTAGCCTGTTCTTTTTTCCCCTTCTTGCTCTTTGGTTTAAAAGGAGGCACCAATAATCCAAACCAAATAAAACTGACCTTTGAACCTTTTTTGCTGTACTTTTTCTCATGCCATGATTTCTTTAGTGTGTTAGTGATCTGAAGGCTCGTTCTGGGCTACAGCCACTTTCCCAGACAGGACTGCCTTTCGTCCCCTGACAAATCACTGCTGAGCCCCTTTTGTCCTGCACCACTTTGATCTCACCTGCCTGTCAGGCAAAAAAGAACTCCCGTACAGTCAGAATGCATTGCAAACAAATTGGCAACCATTTCATTCCCATACACCATTTCAGCAAAGATCAAGATAGAGATAGAGAATTTTTAACCCTTTCATTGACCTGCAGAACCGAGAAGGAATGCTCGATTATGGTGGAGTGATAAGACAATTTCTGAAGGAATTGGAGGATCAAAAAACCAAAAAACCAACAACCTTCTGTAGATCATAATTGCATGGCATATTAGCTCTCAGATACAAAGGAGTTATTGCACAGTGGCTAGTGCTATGTTCAGATACAAGCTTTGTGGAAGATCGATTCCTTTTAATTGGACAGCTGCTTAAGCATAAACTAAAGAAACATAATAGGTATTCTCCAATGTGAATGAAATTAATCCTATTGTAAATGACCACTGGAGTATTTAATGGGCTATCTGAATCCTTTCCAATATACAAACTTAGCCATAGGTGAGTTTCTTTCCCAGTTTAATCTCAGTAATTTTTTTTTTATTTTTACATTTTACGGTCCCTCATCACATAAAGTTTAGAAAAGGCATTATGTAGCAATTTTGAAGTGATTTGATGCTTGGTAATGACTGACCAAGATCTCTGTATTTCACTCTCTGATATTAGAGGTATCAAGTCCTTTGCTAGGTCAGTTACAATGCAGCTACTAGGCTGGTCCTGCTTACATTGAGTCATGTTTTGTCTATTATTTTAAAGGCAGAACTCCCTATCCTCTTCAATGAACTCAGATTAGCAGGAACATACGTGCATTTCACCTGGTTACCATTTATCTACTCCAAACTGTTATCACGTGCCAGCCTTCTGCCCTCTGTCCACAGTAGCAGCCCTGTTTACCCAGTACACTGCTTTCTGTCAAAATACCTCGCTACCTTTAGTTCAGTCTAAAATGTACTGGCAAAACATTTAGTACTCAGAGAAAGGAAATTAAACACATCCCTCTCTTCCATTTAAAATGATTGAAAAAATAAGTATAGACTTCAGGAGAAAACAAAACTATACCAGTGACGAAAAGAAGAAAGTCCTTTCAAACCTGCTGTCAAGTGTACATATTAATGAATAAGTGGTATACTGTACCAAATAAATATTTAAATTGCATTTTATAGCTAAAAGTTGAAAGCTTCTATTTTCCTGCCACACTTACCCAATGCAAACAATAGTGATTGTTTTATTAATTTCAAGATACCCCTGCATATTTATTTGATTTAGAGTGTATAAGTTTTTCTTTGAAGTGTTACTCTGCTAATTCCTTCACAAGGAAAGAGTCCTTTATTTAACAGTATATATTCTCTGAAATTAAAAGGAAAGAAGCTGTTTAAGAGCTTGTTATAAATGTTAAAAAGAAACTATTCCTAAATCTCAGCTTTCGCTCATTTGGCTTGCGTCCTAATAATGTTCAAATGTACTAGTTATTGAGGTAAAAGTACAGTTAACAAATTCTTTTAGTTCTTGACAATGAAACATTAGATTTTTTTTAACAACTGAGCTAAGTACAACTTCATGTTCAGAAGTCTCAGTTTCCAAAGCGTGAGAGCAGAATCTCAATATCAGCTAGTCTTGCTGGCTCGGAAGAAGTTGTTGGTCTGTGTTTTCCATGTATGACACATTCCCATCAGACTGTCCTTCAATTCGATATGTGAAATTGGCCTAGTCACGGTGGAGGAGTTGAACAACCTTCTGTGATCTTACTGCATGGCTTCTTTGATTTGGAAAACAGCTGCTTTGACTTGAAACTGAACAGGCTTTTTGTACTTTCACCTCTCTTTGTTTCTTAACTTCAAATTTCAAGTATCTTTCAGAAAGCACTGGACTATGGCACACCTTCTGACACTGAGATCCTTAGGAGGAGCTGCCAGAAAGCTTACTCTACTCGTGGTTGCAGCGCGAAAGCCATTGTCAAAAACTGAGGGCTAGACAAATGGTGGGAGGCTCCATCATTTGCAAACAGGATCAGGTGCTCTTCTTCAAAAGGATCTCTCCCATCTGGTCTTGCAGGTCTACTTCAAGGGCATTTCATGACCACCCTTTTTTTTGGAGATGCTCAGTATCCCCTAACCTGACCTCAGCCTTCAAGAAAATCTTTGAGGCTCCTTTACTATTTGTGTAAAGCATAATTTTGTCACAACAGCTGTCCAGCAATTAATCCTAAATTGCATAGTTTTTAAAAGGAAAGTGTCTGTAATGAAAATCAGTAAGTTTGGAGTAGGGTCATTTTTCAGGGAATTTTCATGGGGTTCCTTGCCCTGATGTACGGTTGGGCCAGATCAACTAAACTAGCTCTGAGAAGAATTAGACCTAAGAATAATGCTGATGATGGTATCTGTGGTGACGCCACTGCTGCTGACCCAAATGCAACTGCAATAGTGCAGGTATGGTTAGGAGAGGTAAATACTAAAATTCTGTAAAGACATATATACAACAACCGTGACTACAACTGCGAATACAACTGCACCCATTGTAAGGAGATGTTGCCAAAAGATGCCAGTGAAAAGTTCCTTCACCATACCAGTCTCCAGATATCTTTATGGTTACCTCGGGCTTTTTTTTTCAGCCCGTATACATCAGAATCTTTCTTACGGTGTTTTTTTCTCATGAAGGGAAACTACAGCTTATATTTGACCCAGTGTGTGCAAAAGTCAGCTCCATGTTACCTTTCACGTTAATTATTTTGTCTGGCGTTCTTCTCCATGTAACTCTACATGCTACTTTCAAGCTAGCTTTAAAAATTCTGGCCCTCTCCCCGCTTTTTTTTTTTTTAACCTGTTCCCATCAGCTATTTAAGGTGCACTCACTTTTTTTTCTTAGTCTGATTATTTATAATTAGCATTTTCTGCCCACATGCAATTGTGCTCTAAACTCTTTCACATTGGGTTAATTCACTGACTTTAAAATCTATTAATTGACATCCAGAGGGAAAAAAGTAAACATGTCTTTAAAGATGGCATGAATGGTTGAATCAAGATTAGGTCCCCACTCTTTTAGTCCCTGATTTTAAGGGAAGGCTGCAGTCTTCAAAAATCAATTGTCTTCAAAGCTCCAAAAAGAAATGGAATGAGCAGGGGTCAGACTCAAGAGCATCCCTTGTGTGCTGGAGTTAACATTACCTAAGTACTTTAAACGATCACTAATTAGTGCTTTCAATGGGCACTCTGAAGACCACAGGATTGAAATATCTTATTGGGGAATAAACAATTGTGTAAGGCAGACTAGATCAACTCTCTAACAGGGGCAGCAACATAAATCTTCTGTTACAACCTGTAACCAGAGAGACGTCCTCAAGGACCCACTAAACCATTCACAATTGCCCTCTTCCATTATTCCCAGGTTAAGATGGCCACAGGACTCTTGTCTATACACGCAAGTGTACTCCCCCTCTTAAATTCAGTTTTTAATACAGCCCTGTTTGTCTTGAATCAGAAACAAGAGCATGCCTCTCAGTATTTAGGAGACTAGGCAGTAAAAAAGGTATCCTTGCTGACCGTTTCAGATGCAACTTGGAAAAATTCTTAAAATACCCTTAAAAGAATTCATTAGTTAGAGTTTACTATCCACAACTGTATACGAGTGTCTAACAGAGCAGCAAATTATAATTAAATATTGCCAGATCCTTGAGTTTCAAATCAACAACCATAAATATTTCCTAGGTTTAACAGATATATAAAAAAAAATATGCTAATAAGGACAAGAAAACATACCATTTGACTTACATATCCAGTCAATTTTTAAGAGTGCAATTACAAATACTGAGTATATTTGATGCAGGTTTTATAAATAACTTGCAAATCAAATGCAGTTTTCATGAAATGTGGGAATAATGAGTACATGCAAGTACAGGGATCTGCTGTAGAAATACTGAAAATTGGGATCAGAGTGCCATTTTTAAAAGTAATACTTCATCATCACTTACCTGCTTTTTAAAAAATATTTACTCTTTACCATGAAGTAGGTTGAGGATATGTAACAGGAAGTTAGTAGAGATTCCAAAATAGAAGGGCAAAGCTTTGACTTGGACCTTTATCCAGAGACTGCCATATTGCACAAACTGTATTTTCCCTTCTGGCAGCTGTCCCTTGCATAAACTGTATTGCACTTTCTTAAAGTGCAATACAAAACTTATGTGATCATTAAAAAAAATCATCAGAAAAATGAAAGTGGAACTATGACTGTTATAAAGAATAGTAGAATCCTCTTTATGCACCAGAAGATAGATTTTCTTTTTTAAAAAAGAAAAATTGCATGGAAAACAAAATGTTTCTGAATTTACAAAAGCTTGATGCTTTTTTTGAATTTTTTAAAATTTTTCTAAATTTTTTGAATTTAAAAAAATTCTATAAAGACAAAATTGTTTCTTTTTTTTTCACTGAAGACTGAAACTCTAGTTTCTGTTTATCAACAAAAAATGTCCTGGAAAAATACTGAAAAGCCTAATACCATCAAAAATCTTGTAAAGTTCTGCTGTGGCTTCTTATTCTTTGCTAGACTGTGGCTTCTTATTCTTTGCTAGACTCTGTGCCAGAAATTAAGTTCTTGTGCTTTACAGCATATTTGAGTGGAGAAGCTTAGTTGTTAAGCCTCGAGGATAAATAAAAAACTTCCTAGCTGATCTTTTCTGTCAGGAGTTTGTTCAACATTCTCATACTTAAACTGCAGCCATTAGAACACTAACTTCTGATGTTTCCAGCAGTGTTTTACTCTTTCTTTATTGAGGAAAACGGCTTCAAAGATGCTACCAGTCCCTCCTATAGGTAGTAAATAAGACCCAGCAGAATCACAATATACAACAGAAAATGAATCCTAAAGAAATATCAACTCTAAGGTTACTGTAAAATTTAATAATAAAATCTGAATTTCTCCAATTTGATGATATGACCAGCCTCCGTATTTTCAAATGAAAGGATCATTTAGAAAAATATTACAAAAATATAAAAATTATTCTAGTCATTGCCACTGTCAGAAGAGCTCTTTTCAAACAGAAAAAAGCGCCTGTTCCTCCTTGTGGCGTTACCTGAGAACTCAGTCATTAGCTTCTGTCTCAAGGATTGGCTGACCGGCACACAGAAATGAAGTTGCCTCACTTCGGGGCCTTTGTTGCAGTTAGTTTTTCAGGGCATTGTGTTTTAGCACACCATTTTCATGGATGAATAATGGCAGGGCTGTTTGTCAGCCTGAGTGTGGCCAGGTGCTTCAGGGACGCTGCTCGCACAGCACTGCGCTGGGGCTCCGGCCTTTCCAGGGCTCTGCTCTCCAGTTACCACTGGAAACCCTCTATTATGCTCCATTCTGTAGCCCGGCCACAAGAAACAAGCAATTTCTGAAAAGTTAAAGCAGGGGTCATCTCTAATTGCAACAACTCAATGTATAGGTCAGATTTGAAGAATCTTTAATGTGAGAGATCATGAAATAAAGAGATTTAAGCAATTGTTGAAACATGTAATTTCAAAAGCCAATCACACAAAGGGAGATGTGAGTTGGCCACAATGGGGAAAGCCAAGCCGCAGTTCGAGGATGATCAATAGCTGATCCGTGTTGCTCTTATTGTTTGTCAAAGGGAATCTTGTATTTTTCTGGTTTTGGTTACTACAATTTCAAGCTCAGTTCTATAAAACTCTCCTGTTCGGTGGTAGTTAAACGAATCAAATTATTTAGATGTAAATTGCAGTCTGGATCAAACTGTTTCCTTCTATATTCTTTTATGGATGTTCAAAACTAAATTTGTCCAGACAGAATATAATAGAATTTCATTGTGAAAATAAGTTTGTTGGTTTTTATATCTTGGAAGGGGCAATGCCACCTTTCATTTCTAGGAACCAGATTCTGCAAGTCTAATCTATGTAGAAATGTTTAATTTACATTCTTGAATCAACAACCATTTTGGAAATGTATAAACTGCTCTGCATTGCAACCCAACCAGCATTATTGTATTTTTGAATAGGGGACAAGAAACTGAAAATAATTAACAAGAAATTGAGAATAAATGAATTATTTTAATTGCCTATTCAAGAAAGTAGGGATCGTATCACATAAAGTCTTTATTATTTTAGACGTGCAAACACCAGAACAGTTTGGATTGTAAGGTTTAAGTCTTGATCCTGTAAGAAAGCAGCCCTTTCCTAAGATTTCCGTTCCCACTGACTCCAGTGGGATCAAAATGTTTGAAGGTGCTCGGTGTCTCTGTGTATTGTGGTTGTTGCCAAAAGAGCCCAAAGATGGCGCAAGGGAAAAACATTCCACAGGGTTTCACAGTTTCACTGTGTCTCCGAGATAATGAACTAATTGTGTGTCCACCTGAGATCGATTATTTCTGTTTCTTTTTCCTGAAGAAATCCAGCATTGAAAAGATTCATAGAAGTACTATTTCCAGCAATGCTCTTGCAGAAATTTCAGTGGCTGCTCCATGCTGGTACTGCTAATTCCCTTTCTTACACATAGCACAGGGGCCACTCGACTAATTCTGACTTTTGGGCCTGGCTGGCATCGTCCTCTTGTCATAGGAAAGCCAAGAGCAGCGTGAACTTCAAACCACCCTAGTAAGTCACTGGTTGTTTCTAGGCTACGTACAGTCCATGTGAACATTTAGATCAGTAAAATACTTTTTAACTGAACTTCTCATTTCAAAAGCAGACAAAGAGGAATGAGAGGCAAGAAAGTTTTCTGAAAAAATGAAAGAGGGGTCCACACCCCAATACAACATAGACAGTTTTTTGAATCATCAATCTATCAGAAAAAAACCCTGTATATGTGGAATCTGACTGCATAAGCTCAGCAAGAGCTTTGAATTAACATCATAAGCTTTGGAGTGTTTGTTTGAAAAGTCTGATTCTGATTTTAGGAGGCTCATTGAAGAAAAGCTTTGACTCCGTTCCCTGGCAGACCGAATGGTTAGCAAAGTCTTAAGAAGAGTTTCAAGAATTTTTTCTTGCTCTGTACAAGACATCTCTGTGCTATGGCCATAGGAAGCCGCTTATGAGATTAATTCAGCAGCTGATGCTTCCCTAGATATACTGTGAGATGTTTTCTTTCTGTGGCTTGCTTTGGAGGTTGGTGGGTGTGACATGAACACTGTGTGCATCAAGTCCAGCATTTTGTATTAGTGTCCTGGTACCAAAGAGGTTAGTTTTTAAAGGAACTTGTGCAATCAGTTCATTTAGCCAAGTGCCAGAACCACAAAGTATTTGGGGTGCAAATGGAAGTCGCTGTACAAAAGAAAGTCGTACTAAAACCAACTGCATATTTTTGCAGCATAAATGGACAGCACACTTGGCCACAGCTTCCCAGTGGCACTCTGTGACAAGGTTTCTCGCAAAGAATCACTACTCATTGACAGCTTTTCCCCGAGGCTCACTCCAGCCGTCCTTGCTGGAGGAAGGGGGTGAAAACATGGGAATGCCTGTCCCATTTCCCACATGGGAGCTGAATGACCGCCTATCTTTTTGGAGCATTCTGCTTGCACTCCTTTGCGTCTACCAGCACATAGCCATAAAGCCCATACCATGCCCCTGTCTTGCCATTCTCAGGGATTCCCCAAACTCCCTTGTACTGGTAGGATATACCACGTTTTCATTTATAGTACCATGCCTCCGCAGTGAGTCAGACATGGAAGCAACCCTGACCATATCACAGAGCTGGAAAAAGTCCCGTGCTGTGCTCTGGCTACAGAAGACATTTTGAAAGGCTACCACTTACTAATGGTGATAGTTGATCAGACAGGCCAACAGGGAAAACAGCTTTAAGTTAGGATTGTAGATTATGATTAATGGTTACATTACATTAAAGATCATATTAAAAGCAAAGATGGAAACATCTGCTAAAGTATTGGTAACTTTTATAGCAGCGGCTCAATTCACTCTGCAAATAATGGAGGTGCTTGCCCAATTTGCTAGTGGGGACAGGAGGAACCTCATCACTTTTGGGGGAAAGAGTGAATAAGACATGGCAGAGATGCAAGCCTCTTAATACAACACAGCACCTGGAGACGACAGCAATAACGAGTCTCGGCTTCCCCTCCCAATGCTAACAAGATATGGTCTCTGGCATAAAGCTTGCTGCTGACCCAGACAAGCCAAACTCCACCTAGGAGCCAAGGTGTTGGGGTACAGCACAGCTCTCTGGCTGAGCTGATCCCTCCCCGGCTCAGCCAGGAAGGAGTCTCACACAGGATGACTTCGTGAGATGAGAAGCCCTCCTAGTGCAGACCAGGGCAAAGGGACAGGGCTTGCATCCTTGCTACTGCCAGCCTCAGCTCTAGTCAAAGCATGGGCAGGGGAAGGCTTTTTGTTTCTGTAATGCTCAGGACCTCCTGGCTGTCTCCAAGTGAATCCAGGATGATATCAACTGGGTTATGGATGGGGAACTAAGATGCTAATTGACTTGTCTATATTATACAAAGAAACATATGGCAGAAGATAGATCAGACTTGGGGTCTTCCGTTACCCCAAATGACAATGTAAAAGCCAGCTCATTCCTTCTGCTGTTAGACTGCCATATGTTGCACTGTTAAATTCTTCTAAATAGATGTTTAATCTGCTTCGTACTGTCACACGTAATAATTTGAAGTGTTGGAGCAGGGTCATTGCTTACAACTTGTAGGAGGAATTATTTAATAAAATATTCTTATCGTTTTTTTTAACTTGCTCTGCCCTTATGGGAAAAACTCGGGATTTTATTCCAGTTTTCTACATTTCCCAAGTGCGTTAGCAGCAGAGCAAAAGAAGAAACAGATTCTCCAGAAATCTCTCTACTATAGACTCTTTAACAAAAGGATTTTTTAGATAAAAGTGAATGTCACTGTGCATATAGCATAGGCTAAGATAGCAGTTGCATTGCTTAAATGTGCTCTTTAGAGTTTTAATTCACCAGGAAAACCCTCTCAGAGAAATTAAATAGTACTCATGGGAAAGGATCCTTCTTTCAGCAAGTTTTCTTGGGACTTTCAGGGCCATTAAAAGGCCTTATACACTGCATTACCTTTCCAGTCACTTCTTTTCCCTTTGTTGTGATACCTACTTAAAATATCAAAGCTGTGAGAAGTTCAATGAGATATTGAAAACTGAGTAACACAGGTTTTATATGACAATCCCAAATCCCTCCCTCTGTCTTTTTTTTAAGAGTTCTTTGCCAGCATCACTAGATGAAAAAGAAATAAAAAGTCCATGGGTGGGACATGAAGGACTGACAAGGTAAAGCCAGATCAAAAAGAAGTCTCCGTTAATAAATCAAAGAGGCTAAACAAAGGGCAGAACAGAAAAAAGTATTTTGAATCCTGTAACCTAGATATAAACTATCCCAATTCAGCATTATCTAGCACTCACAAGATTAATTCTTAGTCATTCTAACTTGAAGAAGAGGGAGGGGGAGAAGCAGTATTCCTCTGGAGGTATCAGGAAGAAATCAACATATTTTTCCTGGCAAAAAGGAACAGGAAAAAGTGCTACCTCTTGATGCTTTTGATTAAATGTTAACATTTGGGTTTTTTTTTAATATGCACAACTATTGGTCTAATAAAGCTAAAGAAGAAAATAGGAAAAAAAGAAGTGCAGATGTAGCCCTGAAAGTACACCTAGATAATTTGTTAACTATCACTGGACAGAAATAAATCCCTAGAATATGAGCTGGAGGTGACAGGCCTATTGCACATCATTTAACCTAAAGTCAGTTCTACGTTTTAAGAATTAGCTTTCCATCAGATCTTTTCCTTTAGAACTGTTTTGATCATCAGTGTCACTAAGTATGAGATGCAACTGATAAAGCTGTCAGAATCTCATAGTGCAGAGGCAGTTATTAAAACAAAACCAGGAAGAATGTTTGGAAGAACACTTTATAATGCTGTGATACCATCCAGCACATATTCCATACTATGCATAGGTTTGTGATCCAGGCAGTCAATTAGCTTTCACAGTCCTGGTAAAAAATTCCTTTGTCAAGGTTTACAACATGTTCTGAATTCAGACCTAATCCTGACTTCCCATTGGTGGATGTCATCCATTGAATCAGACTTTATTCTGAGGTTTTCAGTATCCACCCCAAGTCTGATGGGCTGGGGACACAAAATCCAGAAATCCAAACCAAATTGCAGTATAATATGCATAAAGGTCCCAAGAGTCAAAATAGATTCACATAAGCATAAACAGACAGAAATCTTGCATGACTTAGGATGTATGAATATGAATTACTGACTTTTTAAGAGCATATCAAATACAAAATGAACGTATTTCCACCCTGAATACACATTTGGTGGAACTGTAGAAATGTATTTCCTTACGATTATATTTTTTAGAAAAAAATCAGCAAGTGTCCTCTTTCCATTGGTACATTCTGACCAGTAAATTTTGTTAGTGAACGTGTGAGACTTCTGCAATGCATTGCTGTTTGTATTCAGTTACTTAACCCTGGGAATTCTGCTCAAAACCAAGCTGAGATTCAATCTATATAATCCTGTTGAATGAAAACACAAAAGTGAAGATCTGGTAATCCAAATCCAAGCATCCCAGGCCTAACTTTTAGAAGCTAACATTAAAGTGCCCGGTTGCTGT
This sequence comes from Burhinus oedicnemus, assembly GCA_008921705.1. Lineage (NCBI taxonomy): Eukaryota > Metazoa > Chordata > Aves > Charadriiformes > Burhinidae > Burhinus > Burhinus oedicnemus. The sequence goes on from VFFE01008092.1 coordinate 614,981, forward strand.
AAACAGAGGTCTGCACCTGCTGGGTTTATTTCCAAAGATACAGGTATAAGCCTTTGCAAATGCCTTTTGCTTTACTTACACATTCTGTAATTTGACTGGTCTCAATTTGAAATTGAAGGTAAATCTTTTCTTTTTCATCAATAATCTGCTACATCTTTTAAAATAAATATTCTTTTGAACATGCTTATCAAATCAGACATCCACTATGGTTCTTTAACAACGAAACCGTTTTTTTAACCTGACACTTTAAGGTGGACTTGATAACCCCTAATCCCCAACTGCTCCGTAATCTTTTCTTGTTTGGTAAATTGCCTTTAAGAAAGTAACCTAGACATGTCTTTGATGTGGGTTTGTCCTTTATTTACTACAGCTTCTGAAAACCTTTGATAAATTAATCTCACCAATAGAATAGCAATGTGTAATTCATACTTTGATGCCTACTATTGAAGGAACTGCTATTCACTACTGCTGCTCAGTGGGTTAGAGATTCAGGAGAAAATACACAGAAGGTATCCTCATTTAAATGGTTTCATATATCCAGGTGAGGAAGACTTCGTGTGTGCTTGAGAAGCAAATAATTTCTTCCATAATAACTTCCATATACTTACACCGTACAGTTTCCTGCAGTTCTGCATCTATGCGTGTGTGATCCACTATGACTCAGCTTTCAGAAACAGTGGGTTCTGGGAGATTTTTAAAAATATATCAATATGCATCATTACAAATAAAAATAGGCATTTAAATAAATGAATATAAGTGTGTGTATGTGTCTGTGTGCATAGCCCACTAGTGTTCAGTGGGACTGTTGCTGCACGTCTTCCTGCAGTATTTCAAGATGACCTGTTGTACAGCTATTTACACTCTGTGAACTGACACATTTCAGATTAATCCGGTCTTCAGCTCTGTGAAAAGGAATTTAATTCACACGACATGTGGCACACAGGCAAATTTTAACGTGTGGAACCAGCTATACTTGCCTGAATCATAAGTTGTCGAATCTCCAGTACCCTACAGGCTGTATTTGTTTGAATTATACCAGCACTGCCATGGTGAATTGTCACTATGAAAAGATAGCATATATATGTACACGGTCAGTGCACACTGCCAAATCATCTCTGCTTTTATTAGCCCTGCATCCTAGATTAATACAGCTCAAACATGACATTGAAGATTACAGGCCATACCTTTGCCTGCAGTGTACTTGAGTCTGAAAAGGACATAAGAATCAGGGCTTTTAGCATCTTGTACGACTAAACCCTTAGGCGCACTGGAAACTGAAAGTGAGTATCAGTTGAAAACAGAAACTTGCTGATGCACTGTTGTTGTTGCCAGCTTACATAAAGTAATATGCCAAAAAGCCTCTTAGCAATTACCCACCATCTGAGTTTGTTCTCAATTTTAATATAACAGCTTAAAACTATGATTTAAGTGCTTTGGGTTTTCTTTGCAGAATGAACAACATTCCAAAAATATTTGACACTAAAAATGGACATAAACAACATTATAATTAGGCAAAGTCTATTTTGGGAATGTCAGAAAGAATGTCAAGAGTCTGTTGGGCCTGTGCCCAATGTCATCATTTGGTATAATGACTCTATTCATCCCATTTAAATCCAAGACCACAACATTTTTCTTAACTGTAGGGCGAAAGACAGGATACTTTCTCATTCTCTTCTCCTTGCACTTTGTAATGAACTTTCCTTTTAAGATCACTCTATCTCTGCCTTTACTTGTGTTCTGCTCTTATCTCTTTATTCATACACAGAGAAAAGTTGCAAACTTTTCCAAAAACTGGGAACACAAATATGAGTGTGAAAGGCTAGGCCTAAAGACACTGTGATGTCTGCTTACTCTCAACAAAGAAAAAACCGGAGAAGAGAAGAAAAAAAGAGAAGAACAGAAAAGGAAAGACACTGTTTGTCTTGCTTAATTAGTAACAGTGCTGGTTGTATCAAATAGTGAATTTAAGGTGATTTTTGTTTGCATTTGCATTATAATAAAAGGCAGTTAAAGGAATTTGAAATTTTTTTCAGTCTTCCCTCCTGTGATGGATGACTATGGAGATTGTCTTGTCATATTCAACACCTCAGATTATCAGACCATTTAATCCAGTCTCCTGTCTCTAGGAAGAATTTATTTTTTTTATTTACTGTGAGGATGGTTAAATATTGGTCCAGGTTGCCTAGAGATGTTTTGAAATCTCTGTCCTTGGACATATTCAAAACTTTACCAGACGTGAGCAACCTGCTCTAACTGGACTTTCTTCAAGAAGGGGATTAGACTGGATGACCTCTGAAGGGGCCTTCCAGCCCAAATTATTCTACGATTCTGTGTTGCTGATGTGTAAGAAGATAAATAAAATGACGCAGTACTTCTCCCTTACATGGCTGTGAAACATGGGAAAAACATGATGTCTCCTTCTTTATAAATCTTTGGAAGTCCCAGTGAAGACAACAGCACCAAACACATTTTTCGTGAAGCTGAAGGAGCTGGTCATTTAAATTTTGAAATGAAGTAGCAGATCTCTAGGTTTGGTTTGTGGATGTATGGATACCTGCCTACCGGCTCAGATCTTAGAAGATGATGCCTCCAAGTGCTTCTTCTTCTTCCTCTTTACCTTACTCCCTTTCCATGTTTTTACTAACTAATTAGTAATTCAAGTTCAGCAGTTATCTTTTATATGAATTTATTTGCATAGTGAGTTGAATAATTTAGTCACTGATTTGCATCTTTTTTTAAAAAACTTTTTCACATAAAACAAGGAAACAATAAAAGTTTACAATATGGAGAACTTCTCAAGAACAGGTCCAGCTGATAAGCAAATGTGTCAGACAACTCCCAACCACTGTGATGACATTTCTATGTCTGCTAATTAACATGCCAAAGTCCAAGAGTCCAAGAAGATGATAGCACATGTAGATATATAGATTAGATTATACAGAGATATTAGGTCAGGCTAAGTATTTTTAGCAAATAAAAGGATATTCCAGTATGATCACATATTTAGAAGACTGATAAATGCCAGCTAACTTATCAGGTAAAGATGCCTTCAGTAGAAAAAAAAATTGCCCCAAACAAAAACATTCGGAAGTAAACTCTTTATTATTTATTTATTTATTCTACTTTTTCAATATAGAAAAAAAAGGAAGAAGAAATGCTTCGATCAAGGGCTAAGTTCTGTCATCATTTATGATGATACAAAACCAAAGTTAGTTCATCCAGTTCTGATTTCAGTCATAGGTTGCATCCATGATAAACTTAGCACAAAATGAGGTAACTAATACACTCTAGTGCCGTATGTGGACTTTTGTCTCTCAACTTAACATGCTGTAGTGAAGTCTTCTACTTCAGAGTTATCATGTTTTATTCTCCTTAGAGGTATTGGAGAGAAATAAGCAGAGTTTCTGATTAAATCTAATTCTGAAGTTAGTCATTTAAGTTGTAAGTAAGAGGAATGCCAACACAAAAGTGTCTGTTTTCATTAAGTCCTTGTAAAAAAACAATTCAGATGTACAAGTGTATGCTGTAGACATCTGAAGCAAGGTGAATTGAATCTCACCTTCTGCCCATGAATCAACACTTTTCCACAGAGCAGTTCTGGAAAGAGAGAAAGGTCCTTCATGCCTCTAGGGCACTCTGGCCATGTCTGTATTTCTGGACCTGAGTCCCTGTGCCTGGCTGCAAATCATGGCTGCATCTTTGCTCCCAGGCAGGGTGAGACCTGGACGTGCTTCTCAATCCTACCCTACTTTCATGGAAAGGAAGCCTGAAGGAGCAGGGCACACAGAATATATGGTATGCTCTGAAAAAGGAGAAAGCCAAGACCCTGTGGCAAGCACCATTAGGTGCAACTTCAATCTAGAGAGAACATTTTTATGAGGCAACTGTTGGGCTGTAAACATGTACTCCAGTCCTCTGGGCACCAGAATCTCCATCTAGATCTCCTCTTCTTTATGCTTCTCAAAAGCCAGATAAATCCACTAATTTCAGATGTTTCTTTCTGGTATATCAGCACAATCGGTATCTCTACTGACACAGATGTTGCACCAAAGCGAGCCGAGGGGAATTTGGCCCTGGGCTGTTCCGCTCTAGGGCTGTCAGAGGAATTGCTATTTGAAGTAATAGCACAAGTTGTGAATATCCTTGTCTGCAGACATAGACAAATGAGATGGGACAATATTCTCTGAGCAAGGAGCCCTTCATGAAAGGGAACTGGAGAAGTGGAAAGTCTGCACTCAATTACATTAACGAGATAAATCATTTATGTGCCTCGAATCAAATTTGCTGCATGATTTAAGGGCATCATCACTGTATGCAGTGTTATCATTCCTTGTTAGTTGTTATTTCCTTGTTATTAATTCTAATTCTTATTGCATCTCAACTGTCCACGATCAGAGAGAGAAATACTTGGGTTTTCTGTATTCTGTTGCTATGTAATGTGATATAAAACAAGTTCGGAGTGTTTCCTTGAACGCATGCAACCAAAACTAGGCCAGAAATCCCTTCCGCTGCAGCTGCTAATCATTAAATCATGGACCTGTTCAAGTAGCCCCAGATCCTTATGTCAAACTGCATGAGAACCTATAGGAAGGTATTCATATGACAACTAAGAAATCCCCTGGAATATAGTATATCTGCATCTTCTTCATACTTTTGGATACAAAAGTCTTTTGGTTTTAATAGAATCACTACAAAATTACGAAGAGCATATACATGCATGTATACTTGAATGTACACCGAGAGAGACAGAGGGAGAGACCTGCTATTATTTTAGTAGAGCTGGTCAGAAAAATTTAGTGGAAATGAGAATTCTAAAAAAATTCAGGGGAGGAGAAAAATAAAAATTTCACAAATTTTTGCTGTTTTCCAACTAAGGTTTCTGCAGATGAAGCAGGCCATTTTTCTCAAAAAATGATTTTATGTTGTATTTTTAGAAAAACTAGGGAAAAGATAACTGTGGACATGGTGTTTTCAATTTCAGACAGTGTAATTTTAGGCATACTATTTATATGGTTGTAGTTTGTACTTTAGTCAGCGTGCTTTTCCTGAGATATGAAGAACTTTTTGATTTAAAAGAAAAAAATGTAAGCAAATCTGCAATGAGATCAGCCTCTGTGTTCACAACCATTTGTAAGATTCAAAAATGTTAAGATTCAAAGATATTTTCATTAGGCCTCATTTCCTGAGCACAGAATTCCAATTTTCAAGGTTTGAGTTCTTCTTCAAACACACTCCATTTTTACTGAAGTAATTTTGAAATCAAGAATGATTGATGTTTTTTCTTAATGCATAAAAAACATAAATATTCAGTATCTTTTTTAAGGAACATTTTTAACAATGTGCATAACCTATTATAAAACTCACTGAGTTAAAACACCCTTGAACATTAAAATAAATAAATAAATACATAAATAGAAATCTTGCAGTACTATATGGAAATGTTCTCAAAAATAAAAAGGACATTTTGCCATGCAAGGAGTATTATGACCACCAGTATTACTTGAAACGTCGAAAGTATGAAACGCTTAAGAGAGGAGATTAAGTACTGTATCAGTAAAAACATAAACAGCAGCTGATAAACTGTTGGATAGCTGAATATATATATTTAACATGTTTTCTTTTTACTCGAAGGCATGCTGGACTCTGTGCCCCAGCGCTGGAGCCCAGGGCAGGGGAGCTGTCGGGGCTGTAACACTGGGCACTGGGACTGCAGCTCCCACCGAGCGCGGGGCTGGGGCAAGGTGCTGTGCTGTGCAGGGATCCTCTGCTGCAAGGAAGAAGGCGGTTAATGCTGGGGGCTGCTGCAAGGCAACAGGACTGTGCCTCTGCCCCAGTGCAGGGCTCTGCCGTGCAGGAAGGAGGGTCACCTGCACAGAGCAGGTTTGGTGCCTCTGTAGAGCTCTCTTTTATGGGGGGGGACTCTCATTTTTTTTTTCCAGCTTGGTAAAACCATGATTTTTGGCAGGTTCACACTACTAACATTAGTCTACCTCACAAGGGTGTTTGCTAGACTCAGTTAATTAATATATGTCATATTTGGAGTTACTTAGGAAGTGCTCTACAACTGAATTCCAGTCTCTGCCGTCATCTGTAGGATTTTTGCCACTAGCTTCAACGGGGAGAGGTTTTTGTTGTGCAATGAAAACCAAAGAACAGGTTTTTATGAGAGTCAAAGAGTATAGTAAAAGTGGGACAACTCCGAGTGCTTTCTAACATGTAACAATATCGATCTGCTATCACTGACCTCCTACTGCTGCAAGCAGAATGACTAAGTAAAGGCTGTTTATTTTCCTATAGATCAAAGAGAGACAACAAAAGAGATCTCCCCAAAAGGTGGTTCTCTGCAGAAGTCAGTGCTCTTGTTTCCCTATCTGATCAGCAGATTCCTTCAGCTTGCATTGATAAACCCGGCTGCTGCTCAGTCAGCCTCAGCCCTGTCATCAGTCTTGTCGGACAAGATGCCTGACTCTTCCCAGGCTGCATGGGAGAATAACAGTGTTGCTTTGGCACAGCTAAAATACAATAGATGGGAGCTGGAATATAAAGTGGGGAATTCCTCACATACCTTCCCATTTTCATGGACTATTGGCAGCGAAGAAGAAAAAAAAAAAAAAAAAGGCAAAAAAGCGCACTTTGGCATTCAGCCAGATATTTCATTCGTTTTCCTTTTAATTGCCTGAAGTCATTCCACGTTGTGGTAGGGTGCCCCCTCCCCGACCTCTCTTTTCTCCTGCATCCTTGCCCTCCCTCCTCCTTGCAGCCATCCCCAGCCCCAGGGGCACTGCAGGAAGGCTGGGTCCTGCCTCCCGCGCAGCCTCCAAGGAGAGGAGCACCTGGGCACCGGCGTTACTGGGATGCTGCTCTCTGGTCTGATGCAGAACCAGCAAATATCCCCCTACGGGGTAGCAAGTGCTTGCCTTACCAACACTGTCAACTGTAGTACGTGGTATAGGACCATATCGTTAACTTGGGCAAACCATCGTAGTTCGATGGCAACCAATGAGACCGCAACAACATGCATCAACTGAGCATCTTTCCCTGGGTCTCTATACTTATATTCATTGTCCAAGGTGTCTTCCTTAAGGCTTTAACTAAATTCCAAATCCCCATTGCAGTCTGCTTACTTAAATTCCCACTACAACGCCAATTAGCTAAAACAGTCCCCTCTCCCAGAACCGTACTGCTGTGTAGAGCTACTGGGATGTGTCACACAGAGCTGTTTCATTTAACGTCAGAGCAGTTTGGATTTTAGTGAATACAGTGGGTCTTGCACTGTCTCTATCCCCAGTGAACCTCAATTAATATTTGAAAAATGCAGAGGCAGAAGGTACGAGAAGTAGTACTTTTTTCTGTAGTCATAGAACACTAACCAGCAAATGTTAATTTTTTAATTATACCGAAGAGCAAAGCTCTCAAAGACTTCATCTAATATCTTTTCAAAGGCTGTTTTCCTACAACAATTTAATGAAAATGCATTTTAAAGAGCTTTAAGACAATCGTTACCTTCAAATCTTTATATAAACAGTTGGATATGTTTGTGTAACAGTCATTTCAGGACAGTGGATTAGAATCCATCCACTGTTCATAGGGATCAGGTCCTTGAATATCTTACAGATTGGGATCTTTTTCCCAAACAGTGGTCAATAAAAAAATTTTATACTACTCAAACAGGCAAAAGCCTATTTGCTGAAAAATAGGCTGAAATGAATGCCAAATAGCCTGAAAGCCTATTTTTTAGGATGAAAGCAGGTATGATTTTATTTTGATTATATAACAACTTCAGTTTTCTGGGTTATTCTGTAGAATCTAAGAAGCAATTAATATACTGGATTTTGCATTTTCAGGTGATGTTCTGCGTCCTGGAGTAACTGTGGTTTCAGTTCTAACATCTGCATTCATTCTTTATTTATCCTAGTTGTTAGTTGCCAATTTGATGTCAGTGAATGATATGGTGATATTCTCTATTGGAAAGGTTGTAGCAGAACGAAAGAGAAGAATAGAAAAGAAGGGAAAACTGCCAATGGATGGAGGGAAGAGGAAGACCTGTTTTGTCAGGAAGTACAAATGTATGAAACCAAAAAAAGAAATATTACTAATGGAGTTTATACTCTACAAAACTTCAAGAAAAATGCTTGCAAATCCAGGTTGGCCAAAATATTTTGTTCTCTTAGATTATTCCTCAGGTTCTTGCTGTATCTAAAGTCTCAGTTCAGTCTTAAATGAGATTGAGGAACCTGCATGAACACCAGCGCTTGAGAGCGCCCTTGATTCTAGACAGGTGTTAAACCATTTGCTATACCTGCATTACCTGGCAGAACCTGGGTGCGGAGCAGGGCACAGCCCAGTCCCTATCCCATGCTCTTTGCCTTCACACCAGCAGCAAGGAGGTACAGGAAAGTGATACTCAGATGCCCCCAAATCACGGGCTGCCACCCTGCATGCAACTGGAGCCCAGTGACAGTGTCTGCCCAGCAGTGAGCCCACGACATCGAAAAACTGTGGTTGCAATCTGTGTTTGGCTTTCAGTATGAAGTCCAGCTTGTTCCTGAAGTACAAAGATGGCCTGTTGATTCCTATCTTAATGTTATCATTAGAAACACTTACTTAAATGAAGCCTAGATAGAGATCTGCCATGGTTGCATGGCAGGTGGGGACAGCACTGCATTGGGGAGTAGTATGTGTCCAGCCACACTTCCACCAAGCTGCTGCCAGTCACGGCAGCTGGGAAGACACAGTAATAGAGGATTTTATCTTATGTGTTCCCATTAGGCTAACAAGAGGAAAGCTTGCTTGGCTTCCCACGCCAGTGCAGCCTCACCTCCCTGTAACAGGACAGACACCACCTACAAAGTGGCGCTAACTATGGGAAGGATAAAAGGAACAATCAAAAATGTGAGATGTTCAGCTATTATACAAACAAGAGCTACGAAAATGTGACAGCAAGAGGATGGAAGTGCAACACGCAGCTACAGAGGGAGAAATTATGCAAACTTTCAAAAGCACCACAGTGATGTAGTATTTAGTGGGCTCTTAGTAAGGGGTAGTATTTGTGCACTGATTATATCTCTGATTTACAAAGCACTTTTCATTCAGAGATCTGCAAGTGTCTCACACACACTAGTGCCTGTCACCGCATTTGCCAGGAGAGTGAGCCAGCTCTGGAATGTCATTAAAAGCAAATGCTGTCTAATGTTCTACTTTTTAGGAACAAATATCAAAGAGAGGAAGAAAAAGAGAGTTGGAGGGATGGGGAGGAGGGAGGTAAGAGTCAATTGCTTTTGCAGAAACTGCAGTTTCTTTCAAAAAACCTGTCATTGACATCTTTCCCCAGAAAACATTTTGTCATGCACATCAGTGTATGTCTTTAAGGAGATCAATCTAGAGAAGGAGTCAAACCAACAATCATCATGTGACAGATTTTCAGATGGTGTTCTCATCAATCACACTGATAATGAGGTGGCAAATTGCTGTCTTATAGCAAAACTAGAAAGACAACTACCCCAGTAGGTGTCAATGAATATGTCAAAGGATTGTCCCTAGGGGAGTCTGAGAAGGTTCTCAGAAACCTTTTTGTGAAGCCTGAATGCAGAATACTTTATTGATCACTAAAGAACTTGCACTGACATGCTATTTCCCCATGACATTTGAACCACCAATTTCCTAACTCATGGTGAGTACCTATTTGGTAAACACTTTGGGAGTTTTCTTTCACTTTTAGATATACTAAAAAAACTTGGTTTAATATTAGCTTAGTCTTTCATCTCCTAAAGAACATCAAAAGCAAAATTTTACAAGTTATAAGCAAGCAAAATGCCTGAAAATGTTTAATGACCAATAATTGCTCTGGCCTAGTAATAATCATTCAGAATTAACTTGTTTAGCTTATATTCTGAGCTATTTCCTTAGGTTTACAAGTCTCTTATACTCTGTCTTCTTCATGAAGCAAGTAGTCCTGTTTATGGAGTAACCTGCTATTAATCTGCAGAGTGACTTCAGTACAGTGACTTTTGAAGATAAAATGGTCCTTTTGTTCTCCATTTCCTAAGTCTCTTAGCATCTGAATTAGAGCCCAGTATGTTCCTGCAGCTTGAGATCACGCAGTGGTGAATTGCCATCACTCCAGGTTGTGTTCTAGAGAGTTTTGGTGACAGACAGGCTGCTGTTTACCAGGCCTGAGTTTCTGCATGTCTTGTTTGTCCAATTTTCAAGCAATCATGGTAATGCTTATTTTCTCCCATTTTTGTCAGAGAGCAAACAGTATGGAATGTCCTTTTCAGTTCTGAGGCAAAAATAGGGAAAATTTTACACACTGCTTTTATTGCTCTTGGCTCAGTTGTGAACCAAATTTCACAAGATTTCCCTCAATGTTTACATGAAAAAATGAGTCCAAATTCCTTCTGAGATAATTTGAATAGTCTTTAAGTTTAACACTGCTCAGTTTTGGTAAGAAAATGTAATGTGAACAGATGAAATGTGTTTAATTTTTTCTTGAAAAACACTTCAATACAAATCTTCATTTAAAATCAGTTACAAAAAGAAAATATCCATCCAATTAATAATATTGCACAAAAAGATTTTATGCTGAGAAAAGGCCATGTTTCAATAATAACTATCTTAATGCGAACATTTCAATTTGATTTGGGGTTTATATGGTGCCTAATACAACTGTGTCTAGTCTTCAGTAATGCAGAATCATACGTGGAATAAGTTTTCTAATATCCATTTGGGCTTCTGTGGCTGAGGTCAAATGTATTGGGGACACAGCCTCACTTCTGTATAAAATTGTAAGTGTATGGTTGATAACTCATAGGGCACATGGTAACTAAATGGTATTATCTGGCATACCTTTACATTGCAATTATATGCAAACCCTTGGTATAAAAGCACACAGATTTTACGTGTGCAGCTGCCTGGGGTTACACATGCCTGGGGTTGTCCCACCTTTGAGGATATTTAGGCATTCAAAGCTACTGAAACATATTTGGTTTTATATTCAGCTTTTGTCATATCAAATTAAATATGTGCCAAGCACATATAACAATAAGAAATGTAATTGCAAGCAATAATAGCACAAAGGCAAAGAAGACCCAAGTCCAATGTATTCTCTGTGTACCACTTACTCGCTTGCTGGCAAATTTTGCCTAAAATAAAATGAGACATCAGCCTAATTTCACATGCATCTTCTGTCAGAAGATGGTTGTGAAAGTCTGAGAAAAGCAGTCCAAAAGATTGTTTTGCAGAATGTCAAAAGATAGAAACTGGAACAATGTCTGGGATTGTTTCAGCTTCCGACCTTTGACATTCCATGAAACTATATACTGAAGCACAGCTCTACTTCAACATTATGAGTAATGTATTTCAAAGGGTTTATGAGCCTTATCTAATTCCAGTTAAAGTTAATGGAAAAATTCCCACTGAACAATAGTAATAGTAAGTGTAGTCTTGTTGGATTGCCAAGGGGGCAGCTGTGAAAGGACCACTATTGTGTGAGACGCTCAGCAGAGCAGTAGCTAGCTCAAGTCCCAAAGAATTTATGATCTAAACAGACAAGACAACCCCATGGGGAGGGAACAAAATAGCCCAGGAACTGAATGGCATCCTATTATACCATGCGTAATTGAGTCATATCAGTATTTAGTATCTTGGATCTTAATCTCCTAATTAATACAATTGGCATTAGAGACTTGAACTAGAGCAATCCCAATTGCATCTTAATTGGAAATTTGTTTCAGTTTGAATGTCCATCGTATTTGGGGCTCTCTTCATATTCCTTTATTTTCTTACCTGGACATTTAAGACATGAACAATGCGGTACCCCAGATGAGGTAGCAGGTGTATTTTTTGAAGGCAAGGGACCATCAGAGCATGAGTAAGCATTACAAGAATGTCAGTGGCATGTACCTTGGCATAAGGAGTAGCTCTCCATATATATACTAAAACTCAAAGAAATCTGCTGTGATAAGTGCTGCTGAGACAGGCCTGCCATGGGATTTAGGATTTTTTCCCTTTCACATGTGCCCAAACAAAGCAGCAAGGCAGGCAGTGTGAAGATCAGGGACACTACTGCCATCCCTAGCTGAGGTGGCTGTCCTCCTCTCATGCTCCCCTGCATGTGGCTAGCTTGGACAGTGGTGAGTCTTAACCATATGACCTTGTGGATCATTTAGACTCGGGAGGGCTGGCTTTTTCTCCCCTTCTTTTTACAAATTTCATAAATACTTTCAGTATTGGGCCTTTACTTGGCTAAATGTGTATAACATATGTGCTATGGCTTCTGCACTGATCAACGTTAGCACCCAGTAAAAGACCAGGTCCCTTAGCAATAAAATCTAGATCCTTTTGGTTTGAGCGATGAGAGAGATATTATCAAGTATCTTTTGAAATATATGCTTGCAGTACGGTCAAAGGAAACAACCTGGCTTCATCATTATAAAAATTGCGATGTACTTGGCAATTAGGTGAAGCATGAGACTTCTTCAACCATTCCTTTCCTTAAAGGCTCAGAGTGGGGAGGAGGAGGGCAAGGAGGCATTAAGGAGGTTGCTATCCTGAGCCTGCATTAAAGCCCCTTCAGATTCTCAGTCATGTTGTCCCAGTCTGAAAATTTGTAAGAATTTTGATGCACTATAAGCAGTGAAAACCCACAGCTGCTATTCACATCCTGAAATTAGTCTCTGCCCCAAGACTGTCTTAGAGGATTATGTGATCCTTTCTTGCCACCCACTCACTCTGTCATTTCCTAAACTCTGATGTTTTTTACATCTCTGGCACTTAAAAGAACACATGTACATGTATATCCCTGGAGCAGACTGCAAACATGTTTTTAGAAGTACACAAGAAGACATCTATTTCATAGGTCAACCAAAAGTAACTGGCTTTTATTGTTAAGGGACTCCAGGGAACACATGTACCGCTGTCGGCTTCTCTCCACACCCACTCTACAAGATGACTACAGAATCAATTTAATCAAGAATGAAGACTGCATAATTCAAGCAACAAGGTCAAAAGTCTTGTGTCTACAGGAAAAGTGCACTGGTTTAACTTCAGTCAGTTTTTAAATCAACATTATTAAAGCTTGGTTAAATAATTAGGTAAGTAGATTAATACTGCTTCTAATTTAATTTAAAGCTAAGCTAATTTAAGACAAACTAATAGCTGCTCTTTTAGGCTAAAATTAATATATTCCCACAAGAGTTCGCACTGATTTACCTAAATCAATTAAATTCATATCTTAGGTCAAACCAGTGCAACTTTCCCATGTAACTCAGGCCTTAAAAAAGGGGTTTTAAAGATAGATATCTCAGTTAAACCCTTAAGCAGTAGTCTGAATCCTATTGAAGTCAATGAGACAGGAGACCATGCTGCCACCAAGGCACACACTGAAGTGTGTTTCTGAATGAGTGGCTTCATTCAGCTCTCAGGAACAAACCTCCACTTCAGTGGGATTCTTCTTAGGATCATGGCAAGTTAATATTTTTACTTCTCCCATGTTGGCAGATAGAGACTAATCATTGTTACTTTCACATTAACGGGTCTAAATAATTTGTACCAGTCTAGCAACAGCCTAACTAATGCAAGGATCAGGACAAACTATGAAACCAGAGATATCTGCATAAATATTCAGATAACTACCAAGTGCTGAGTGGTCATGGCTGCCCTGCTATCCCCACTTATGCCAACTAGTACAACCATACAAACTGTTATATCTTCCAGCAGGATAGATGGATGTTGCATCGTAGGTATGGGCCCATCTGGCATAGTAAGTTGCTCCGGATCCTCTTGAGCCCCCAGGTTGTGTTCCAATGTCTTTTATATGTTGTTCCTATCTCTGTTTTTTCTCCTTAAACTCAGGAGAAGCATACACCATTTCATAGCTCAGCATCTTCTTTCTTGTGGTCCTTGCTCCCTCCATATGACTGAAGCTCTCTTGGGTAATAGCTGTTCTCTTCCATCTTCAGTCCTATGCTTATGCTGTGTCCTTATCTTTCTACATGCTCATACGAATTGTGTTTAAAACAAGTGCGGTACCACAGCTGCTTCCTGCAGTCCCATTTGGGATTTGCACCTCTTCCCCATGACAGCAGGTCAGCTATTGCTAGGTGTTGGGAATTCTTGTGCTAAAGGAGAGGGGCTCAGCTCTCACACAAAGCACTGACGAAGTGTTTTCACCTACTGCACTCTTCTCATTCAGTACCATTTGTATTCAAAGTAGCAGGAAACCATGGATGCTTTGAATATGGGTTATCTTTCATACAAACCACATAGCTTGTGTGTTGTAGTTAGAACTCGGAAGTACAGAGGTGCAAAAGCTCTGATGATCAGAGTAACTTATTTTTTTTTCTACTTCTTTTAGGGAATGGCACCCCAAGCAGCATCAGGGATTGCCAAAATGCAGACTATTTTGTAGAGCCTTCGCACCTGATGCTCTTTACACTGACTTGTGGAGTGAGGCCAATGCATGGAGAGGAGAAATATATTCCCTCGCTAATTGGGTGCTTGTCCCTCTGATATGGGCAAACTCCTGACAGATTGCTCTGCCTGACTCCCAAGTGGGTGTGTTGTGTCTGTGTGTATGGAAGGGTCTAATACAAGGGTGCTGCTAAACCATGTTTAGATAATTAGCTCTTGGTTTGTGGGAACTGCTCTTAGAGCGGGAGATTTACTGATGAGGGAGAGCCTGTGAAGATTTAACCCTGCTATCCTTCAGCCTCCTGTGCGCTTTTGCAAACTATGCTCAGCCCTGACTATGCCTGAGATGAAGGCTGTGCCCAAATCTGATTTCTGCTAGCACCTCTTACAGCTTCTCTGGTGCTCTACCTGGTATGAGTGCTACCCCAATGCTTTCTCTCTACCATAACCCTGTAAAAACAGTTGCATAAACAGTCACCCCAGAACTGAAATAGAAAGGAAAGGAAAGTAAGCAAAATATTCTGTGATGGGAGCGAACAGGACATATCTACAATATATGGACACAAGTCAGCACAGGTCTGGGGTGCTACCACCTAGCAAGAGAAGATACGTGGAGTGGGACGATGAAGAGAGGAGCACTGAGCAAGGCTCTGAACAGAGAAGTGGACTCAAACCAACCTTCCCAGTGCATGACTGAGAGGTGGGCAGTTGTATGCAGAATGTGCTTTCCTCCTCTGCTCGTTATTTATCAGCCATCTCCAAACTCCCATCCCTTTACCCAGCTTTATCTAAGCTTTCCTTTCAAGTCCAAGGACACAGCCCACCATTTTTGTTCTGCTGTTCTAAAATCTCTTCTTTGCTTTTTCTGTGCAAAAGCATTTGAAGCTCTTCACTGTTTCCCTGGGTTAGTACTTGATGGGTAGTGCACATCTCCTAATGTCCGTCAGTCATGTAAGAAAAAAGCAAGCTGTTCCTGCATGTTTAGTCACTGCGTGGTCTTCATGTGTCTTGCTGCATCTGTTTCTGCTTGCTAGGACTCAGGTATGTATCAGGTGGATCACTTTTTACTGCACAAAAGCTGAGCAAAAAAGCACATCATGCAGCACATTTTGATAAATATTTGGCTGTTGATACAAATCTAAATTGGCTGTCTTTCAGTTCCTTTGGATCACTCTGAGTGTTCATTGGAAGAAATAGATATGAATTTCAAGCAAATACTGAAAATAGCCTCAGGTTGTGATTTCTGAATTGCTAAGTGTGAGTTCTTGCACCAAAAAGATGCTTCTAAGCCTTGTGGCCATCTAGCTCAGGTACAGAAAGGTCCTAGAAAATCAACTTGAATGATGGATATCAACTGTTAGCAAGGTATAGCTTATAAACAATTTACTGGCTGTCCATTAAATCATATGGCAACAAAATCAATATGCAAGACAGAACTTGGTGAAAAAATAATGATGTGCAAATTATTTACCCAGCTGCAGATAACATGAATAGCCCATTACCTTTCTTTGAGTTGGGTGTATTCTGTATTCATGTAAAACATTCATAGAAAAGCTCATAATTAATTAGAGTAAAACATTGCATGATTCAGTCAAAGGAGTGGAGCTATGAAACACAAATCTGTAGCACATATGTTTAAGGTAAGTCTCTGGGAGTGGACAAATAAATTAATTTTTTAGAATGAAAATGCCAACTGGAAGAGCAACTGCCAGTGAAATTGGTATGATTATTCACTCAGTCTTTCTGGAAAAAAAGAGTATCTTGAATCTGATTCTGGTCTCCCTTGCACTCAGTTTATACAAGTGAGAACATAATTAGGCCCACCTCATTCTGCCTTTAAAAAATGAATTATTTCATTAGGACTAAATGCTGATAACAGCATGCTAGGTGAGTTAGGGATTTTTATAGCATGGGTGAAAAGTTAAAAATGTGTAGTAATCATATGTGTCTGGATAACTGTACCTAACCCCTTTCTTTAGAGTGCAGATTAATTACAGAGAAGCAGAAGACAATACATCTTTGCAGAGGAATGTTGCAATGTAAAAGCCTCATGTAATTTCGTCAGTTAATCTGACTGAATGACAAATAAATCCAAAAGGAAGTAGAATACCCCTAATTGTATCCCAGGCAAGTCAACATGCACCTAGCCTGATTTCCTGCAAAGGAAACTGCATTGCCAGTGAAGGAATCTCCAGTTCTGTGTGCAGATCCCTCAATAAGCTAAAGAATAAAAGAAAAGGTTATCTGTTTAAACTTCTAAACACAGACTTAGCTATCTGGTTTTATTAATTTTTTTGTCAAATACCTTTGCTTCTATCTACTACTCTTTAAGTCTTTGCTCATCTATAAAGAAGGCAGAATATGAACCAAAAAAAAAAAAAAAAGTCTTCTAACAGTGTTAAAAGACTGATTGATCTCACTTAAAGAATCAAAATAGTACAGTAAATTAGGAACTGACAGGTTCTGACATCAACTTACTCTGTAATTCTTAGAGAGCTACGTCCAAGCCTCAGTTCCCTCATGTGTTTAACTGCAAACTGCCTACTTGTAACTGACGGAAGTTTCAGGAGATTTTACTGATCATAAAATACGACTGATCTTGCACTGGAAATTAAGTGGCTGTTTTATCCTTTCTTTGCACTACTTTGGAGATGATGTATGTTAACTGTTACTGCCACTTCATGTGATAAAAACATTTACTCTGGAGGAATCATGAGAAGTCATGATCTCTCCCATCAGTGTGAATTAAGCCAGTTACTGTATTCCATATGTAGCTTTTCCAGCACAGATTATACTGATTACGGAGGAATCAAGCTATTCTTACTCAGAGGTACATCGCATAAAATTATTGATGGAAAGGAAGTGAGCTTTTAAGCATAGTAAGGAAGTATGGTACTTGATCTTTCAGTATGTTTGGCTCTGATGACAAAAAACAAGGGCTTGCAGATGTTGTTGACACTTTTCCCCTTCAGGTTGCTAATATTTCATACCGAGCTTTAAAAGAAAAGAAGAATTAAAAAATGCTATAGGATCAAAGCAAACAGACTGGGTTATGAACCTAAATAAAAATGTAAGGAGCCTAGAGATAATATGGGGAAATTTTGTCCTATAATTTCAAGGGTTTTTCTCATGGGAAAAGTAACACTTTGCTTTAATAAAAGAAAATAAATAGTTACAAGTACAACCCATTTGCTGTTTGATGTAACAATGTTATCTGCTCTCTGGGCTTTTTTTGTTTCTGTTCAAGGCATAAAATAATTATTGAAGAGGGCTGTTTCATCTCCATAGAGTACAAAAGTCCTCTTGCTAATTGCCACATCAAATGACTAGAGGACCCCAATGGAAACCTTCAAATGACTGTGAAAAAATTCAGGCCATCACTAAACGCTGGGCACTTTTTTTGTGTGTGTGATTTCCCATTGCAGATTAGGTTACTTGGGTGTGGGCTTATCACACAGGAAAGGCCTGGCTGCAGATTAGTTCTGCACCATTGCAGGTCTGTTATGCCAGCTTCATCCTTGACCAAATCGATGGCTAGCACCTTTATTGTATTTTTGTGATACGAAAGAACACTGGACTGTCCAGGCAACAAAAGAAGCAGCAGAAGGCCTACTGTGTTTCTAAAGTGTTACTTCTCTACTTTTTGTCATGCACCAGTGACATGAGTGCCGGGTCCCAGACTTTAACCTCACACAGAGTCAGAAAAAAGCTGTCAGTCTCGGCTTGTTCAAAGACAATTCCTTTGTGAAGATCAGACTAAAGTGGCATGGTCCATATACTCACTAAAGCATGCCAAGGAGTCAGAAAGTCATAATCCGCCTTTGTACTTATGGCCATTCACATTTTCCTCCATAGCTGGTGCCCAATTACCAGTGCTGTAATTTTTTCTATTGTTAGAAAGCCATAAGGGTTTAGCTACCACTTATCCAATCAGGGTCATGACCTGATGTATTTAGGCTTTGCAAATATAAGTAACAGTTCCCTTATCAGTGTCACCAGGACTCTTTAACACTTAGCAAGCAGAAAGATAAATATACTTGGCAGATACAATTTGATCCATTGCTAAGCCTTCCATTTTACCAATGACCCATGGCGCTCTGCCATTCAAGGGTATGTTAACTATTATAACCTTATACCCTTCAGAACCAGCGCAGAAACTGGCCAACTTACGCTTACAGGAAAGACTTACACATGACAGCCTGTCAACCTGATCACAAGGGTTTGCACTGGGAAACCAGTGATGATTCTGACCTTGCTTGCACTAGTTCTACTTTGGCCCAGTTTTAGCAGAATTCCTCCTGACTTACACCAGGACAAGAATTGGGCTCTGTCCAGGCCAATTCACTTCCAGGAGGAAGCCAAAGCCAGCTGATTTCTGTGTTGCTATTACTAGAAGCATCGCTTTTTACTTCTTGACTTTCTTTGATTAACTGGCAAATTTAAATATTACTATATGCTATTTCAAAACTCAGATTTTTCCTGAAAAGTTCTGATTATTCTTCTCCTCTTTCAGATCCTTTCTAAGACCTCTACCAGCCACAAGATCTACAAGAAATAGGATGAAGGCCTGACTTCAGAAGCTGGAGAGTGCAGATCCTCTCATTCATCTACACCTCTGGCAGGTACTGAAATAAGTACCCTTAGCAGGGTTATGTTTAACAGGCATATATTTAAGAAGGCCTGAAGATGCAGCATCAGATCTAGAGAAACATCTCTTTTAAGCAGAATAGGGCAAGAATTCAAGTGTGAAACACTAGTGTGAAAATCCTGTAATAAAACGATCAAGATGATAGGCTGGAGCTTTCTGCTATCTTGAAAACGCATCTTGATTGACTAGAGGTCTGAAAGTTTGAGGCATTCGGTTATTGCTTCTCCAACAGTAACTTGAGAAACGTATCCCTCATTTTTCACAGAATGAAACTTCTGAATGATATTTTGCAGTGTAAACATAAAGGAATTGAAATGCTATGCTTACCAGAACAAGTAGGCATTGAATAGCCAGAATCCCTAGATTGCTTTGCAAATCTGTATCCAAGTCTTTCTTATTCTCGATCTAGAATTTCTCTGATCCTCACATTTAGGTTTTATTAATGTCACCATAAACTGCATGGATGGATGTGTGGGAGGAATTAATGATAAAGGTACTGTTCTATCATTTCTCTTACGAGGCGTTTGGCAATGAGGCAGTGTTTTCACCCATAAGTAATACACTGTGAAGACAACTCCGACACTGATTGAGAGCTGACTAGTTCAGAGCCCACCTGTAAGAATCTCTTCCCACTTAGAGCAATATGCACTGGAAGATACAACACTGAACATTTTAGAGTAGCGTGAGATGAAAAGAGCTTTGCAAGCAAAAGGGAGCAGAACATGATTTTCATACACTCTCTAACAAATTTTTCTGCATTGTTGTGGAGCACTGACTCCTAATATGAAGAAATTCAATAAAGTGCCATTATCAACTACATTTGATTAGACATAATGCAACACTGCCAAATACCAGAGCTAGACCTTGCACTAACTATGGAGACTTTACACCTTAAGACACCCTTTTTAAAATTACAAAGACTTCACAAGCTGTTTTTATTTATTTCCATCATGTGGTCAATTTTTATGACCACTGCAAATATCTGCTGTCAGAGTATCCTCCTTCATTAGGTTATAATATGCTTTAATTCTCTAAAGTGCTTAAATGCTAGTTAGCTACTAGAAGAAAGAAGATAACTTATTTTAGGAAAATTAGAAACAACCTAGTACTTACAGTGGAATCTTAACCAATCTAAAAGGATGGCTAAGACTCCTTATTCTTATTAAAATGGCTTAGCCAGAATTAATGGCTGAGTAGCAGCACCAGCTCATTCATGTATGGAATTGGGTCATGACTGGGTCAGCATTTCAGTCATGATTAAAGCACAGCATCTAACTTCCCACTTAAACATATATCTGTGCACATAAAGGGTTGTTTGGCCTTCAGGCCCACGTCTGGAATGCAGAGGTGAACTTATACTTTCTAACAAGGCAAGCTCCCTTGTCCCTTCTCTCACATAGAAGTTAAAAGCTTTTCCTGAATAAAAAATGCCAGGTTGTTTTTATACTCTGAGTAACAAGGGAACGTTGTGCTATGATCAGTGCTTTCAGGATTATGAGTCTAACACTTTAGCAGTAATAATGCAGTGTCAGCACTATTAATTTTAAGGCAGAAGCCATGAGACGGCTTATATCTTTTTTGAGCGTTGAGAATTTCCTGGACAAAACAAAGAAGGCAGAGGAAAAAATTTTACTATGCATCAGGTTGATGATACTTTTAGCATCACTAACCACTGTTTTATCTCCCCAGTTTTGCAGAGACTTGCTAAACATCCTGCATATTCTTGAACAAAGACACTCGGCTAACAAAGTCCTCTTCCTCCTTGGAAAAACTGTCCATAGAGTCAGTTAGCACTGTTCGTTAAAATCAGCAGAAAAGCACGCCCATTTATTACATGGCTTCTCTAAGTTGAAATTGTTTCTCCTTCTGTCTGCTCCTTTCCTTTTTGTTTTTCTTTTAACACAGTCCATTCTTCAAGACGTCTAAGTGCTAAGTAACCATAGTTTTTAATAATTCTTAACCCAAGAGACAACAATGTAGTGCTGGACCTAGCCCTTACAGTATACAGCAGCAGTTTCGAAGGGTGAGGAGAATCCAGTCCTCACCCAGAGGATACCAAAGTCCATGCTTTGATGATCCAGTACAGACTTTGCAAGCACATCTTTACTGCTGGCCAGCTGAACTTCTAGATTCAGACTCTGTTAGTCTAGCCCAAATCACATTATTGTTATTGTTAAACTAAATATCTAGTTTAATTTCCTTAGAGTTCATATCCTTTGGAAGTGCTTTTTGGAAGTTTTCTTTTTAAGTGGCAGCTATATGGGACTTAAAACAGATGATATATTTTAGGCTATCACTCTTATCTGGAGCTGAGATGCTTAGGAGAATAGGGAATTCTTTTTTGTTTTTTAATGATGTGTTAGGGCATGGAGTTTCCTGAACATTTAGCAAAGGGATGTCAGGGTGAAACAGCTGCACATATTAAACCAGCAGTGAAATCCAACTCCTTTTCATCTTCTCAGTTATACAGCTCTTTGTGAAATTATTCCACAGGGCAATGTGTGAATAACTGCTAACTAATGTATGATCAATTCCATTTTAAGGTGGTACAAATGGGACTGCCTGCATAGTGCTGACATAGGTGGTGGAGCCAGCACTGAGAAAACACAGTGTCATAAATTGATCCAGGTTAAATGGCCTGATTCTTAGCTAATTATTTTATAGTTCATTGACATTCAGCAAATGTGAGAACTGCAAACCTTGCAGCCACAAGGTGCCATGAGATAGCTGTAAACAGAAGGTCTTTGATGCGACAAATGGTATGTAGGGGCAGTTCCATACAGTCATCCTAACACAAAGGTTCACTTACAGGGCTACTGCCAAAATAAAAAATAAATCAAGCCATAACAGCTATTCTGATCTTGCCTGGAAAACTCTTAAATGAAAGAATCTGACGCACTGACCTTACCTTTCCCTTATCAGTTCCTCATCTCTACTCCAGTTACACTCTAGAAGATGTTTACAAAAAGTGTAAAGAGAAATCAACCCATAATTTATATCAGTATAAAAGTAAAGCACTGCTGGAAACAGACACTGTAATCAAGTACCAGTTTGTAATTTTAAAGAAATATTAAAAATCTTTAAGAGTCATGCAGAAACAAGAACACAGCTAAAATAATACATCATGTTTACAAATACCCTTTACTCTCCTTTAGAAGCAGCCAGGGTGTCCTAATTGACAGTACACTCAAATAGGGTGGAGTGGGGGACTGATAAAAATAGTTTATTTTAATCAGGATTTAAATTAACAAGCAAGATGTGTTGATTTACGTGACTGGCTCTGATCTTGTTTGGTGTGTGCGTTCTTCATCATTTTCCCATTAAAAAAAGGCTGTTTCTTCAATAAGTGACAAAGCCTCCTTTTCCTTTTTGTTTACCAGAAAGTTTCCCTGTGTCTCTTCATATTTATTTCAGAGGTTGCATTGCCTAGCGTGTATTACTCATGCATTACTCAGATCTATCAAGCTGCATTTAGATGAGAATTTGAAACTAAACTAAACATACAAACCAATATTTTACCAAAATAATGCTACCCTAAATACACATAAGAACAAGATACGGTTTTACCAAGATAGGGCATTGACAGATTTCTTCGATAAAGAAATATATGATCTGCATGTATTAAACTTAATCGATTGCGTTTTGATCACTACAGATCAGAATTTGAGATTTACTATGTACTATCTCTCACAGTCTGACTTTATTCATGGATTGGGAGGGGAAGACAAACTTCCCTGCATTCCCAGACCTCGAGGAGTTTCTGAAGTTTGAATTAACTAGTCGTTGTACCAGACTAACCAAATAGACACAAATGAAAAAGTTTAACAGTGCAAAAAACTCTGTTTAAAGAAGCTCACCCAGCAACCATTTCAATGTTTTGGCTTTTGTTTAAAAGGTCAGCAGAATTAATTCACTGTTGCCAGAGAAGCTGACAAAATATCACACTGCTGGTCACTGATTAGAGCGCCTGACTATGGAGATTCAAAAAGATCAGGGCCCATTTATCTTATTTTTATCAAAATCCAGGACAATCTCAGGAATTCTGTATCCTTCCTTTTCCTTCCTCCTCCCAAGCTGGAACAGCTCAAGATTGTTTTGTGATGTGGTGTAGGACATCCCTAGGATCAAGCATCTGGTATAGGAAATTCATCAATTGTAAGCGCTTAAAAAACCTTCAAGCATTAAGTTATTGATTCACTGTTAGTGATTTCAAAATGTCAGTCAGCCACTGTTTTTCTAGGACCACTGAGGCTCTGAAACCAGGGCTGCTCCTGCTCTTTGGGCACAGATGATTGCCCAGAGAGATTAGGTTTGAGTTCTCCCATCTATATTCACATTCACGTCAATGTGTTCATTCATGCCTAGAACTCAGAGCAGAAGGGATGGTAAAAATATGTTAAATTACCAATGATAATCAGCATTCATTCAAGTATATTACTGGGAAAAAAATGACACTTTTTGCCACCGGGATTAGGGCAGGAAGGGATATCCACATGAAATGGGATTTGTTCAGACACAAACATGCATTTCTTATACAATTTCACATCCCAAAACCCACCAGGACTTGCAAATTCAAAGTTTTCCCAAATTAAAAGTAGAGAAAAATGTGATTTCTCCTGGAAATTTCATCTACAAATCTTAAAATAAGATAAAATAGATTTTGAAACAAGGTTCCAAGTTAAACACAATTTTTAACTTAGTTTTTATTTTCAAAACTATATATTATCATTGATAACATTTTTTATTATTTCTTTTAAAATTACTTTTAAGATCCTATTTCTCTTATTTCTCCTTTTCTTTCCCTCTATTTTTCCTTGCTGGAAAATGGTGAAGTATGAGAAAGAAAGGGAAAGTGCTTACTTTAAAGAGCAAAAATTTGTGAAAAACTGAACACACATTTACAGAGTTCTCAGCATTGCCTTATAAACAAAACCCAAAAATGGTGAAAGAAAATTGGAAAACACAGAAGGAAACTTACTTTCCTCTGCTCCTGATTACAGTTTCCTCATTTGTTTTGTGGGAAATCTACTTGGACTGAACAGTGTGTCAAAGTGAAGGATATGAGTTTTGTAATTTTATTTGTTCAACCCACTTAGTCATAAATATTTTTATTTAAGTTGGTAAATTACACTTCCTAACTAATAAAATAAAAACAGCTGTGCCAGAAATGTGTGGGCTGATTTTAATCCAAGCTTTGCCCATATTACAAAGGTTCTTGTGTTCAGGTGCTCATTTAAATTAACTTTCAGAGATCCTAGATGGGTAATGGTATCAACACAGAAGGTCAATTAATTCAAATAATCTTTAATTTCCAGTTTCAAAATGTTCATTATCATAGAAGGCGCACCATACAATTGTTCAGTTCAGTATTGCCAAGCATGTGATAGCGTCATTTCTGTCTACAGGGAATGTCATGCTATTTAAGCTATTCACCTTTCCTATGCCGGTATGGAATTTTGCTTTCTATTTTGTGTCTGTCCAAGTAACTCTATTTCATTTATAAGGCCTGTTCATCAGAGATACATGCATTTGCTCATGACGTCTGTGCAGCATTTTTTTGTTGTTCATCATGATGTTTTGTGAAAAAAATCCAACAGAACAAAATAATAATTAAAAAAAACCCAACACAAACACACACACACACCCCGAATACGAATTTCTTCTTTCTTATTAAGAAATCACCCTCTCACCATTCTCTTGCTTCCTTTGAATGACATAGTCCCCTTGATTAGCAATAAACAAATGTCTGGTAATTGTAGATAAATGTTACTTGCTATTCCCATGCCTGTTGGCCAAAACAACTAAGAACAATGTTTGAAGCAATAAAGCAAGCTGTAAAAATGAGTAAATTAATCTTTAATACAGACTTAGTAACCATCTTGCAAAATGAATATTCATTCCCAAAGGTCATGAGTCAGTAGAAAACAGATTTCAAGCTATTCTTTTGGAGTGGGGTTTAAGTGGGGTTTAAGAACAGACAACGAAGACTGGGAATTCAGTCTTGCTCTTGATCCCTTCAGTGGTGCTCAGGTCTCACTGAATTTGTTTTGTCAGTCTATTGGCAAGAATTTGGCATAGAAGTCCAGCCATCAATCACTAGAGTTTCTTCAGTTTAGATATAAATAGTGTAGGTGAAGGTTTAGGGTTGTTTATAAAGAATCCACAAAATCTTTTTTTAATCTGTTACTGACAGATGGAAATACCATAGCATGTTTCAGGCCAAACTCAATGCATGTTGCTTGAGACAGCTTGAAGTACAGACTGCCAGCCAGCTGGCCAAAATACAGGAAAACAGCACTTTTCATTAAATTCTTCAGTCCTCATATGGGAAGAAAGGTGGTCGGGGGCCTGAAGTGCCATCCTTGAGCACCAGAGCACTGAGCTGGGTCTCCCTTGGCAGATGCCTTGTGTAACTCTACAAAATATGCAATGTTTCTGTGCCTCAGCTTCTAAACAATTTCTAAAATTAAACCTCTTTCCCTTTTGTCCGCCTCATTATCTTTGTTTTCAGAGAAGTTCTTCAGAGCAAGAGGCTCTATTATGTGTACATGTGTGGCGGGTTGGCCCTGGCCAGCAGCCAGCCGCCCACCCAGCCGCTCTCCCACTCCCCCTCCTCAGGGGCAGAAGGCAGGGGGACAAAAATGGGATGAAAAAGCTCATATATTGAGAAAAAGATGGGGAAATTGCTTACCCTTTCCCAGGCTCAGCTCCACTCCTTCACTCCTGACACCCCTGCCGGGGCATGGGGGCTGCAGTCAGTCCGTAACAGCTCCTTCCTCCTCACACCTTTCCCCGGCTCCACCATGGTCTCTCCACAGCCTGCAGGGGAATCCCTGCTCCAGCGCCTGGAGCACCTCTTCCTCCTCCTTCTCTGACCTGGGTCCTTGCAGGGCTGTTTCTCGCTTTTTTTTTTTTTTTTTCCTTCCTCCTCTGTTTATCAGGCTTTTTTTGCCCTTTATAAACACTCTTTCCCTGAGGCACCACCAGCTCAGGGGCCTGGCTGTGCCTGCCAGGCGGGGCCATTGGAACTTTCTGGAACCGGCTGGAACCAGCCATGCCCTGTACGGGGCAGCCCTGCCCTCTCCTCACAGAGGTGCCCTGCACCCCCCGCTGCCAGCACCCTGCCAGAGACACCCAATATAATACGTTTTCACATTATATGGCAAAGGTAACTCTGGTGGCAGCCATTATCTCTGAGGGGCGGGCAGCAAACAGGGAACTCTGCTCTCAAAGCATGGCCCACAGCCCCTCAGGTTGTCACCCATCAAACAGGAGCTGTGCAACTCAGTGGAGAGCTAAGGATGGCATTGTTAGTCTAGTAAGTAATTTTACCATGAGGCAGTTGATTTTTATTAGTCTATCGCTGCACCCAGTTGCTCCTAAGGCAGCTTTAAGGGATACCTGGTGGCAACATGGAGCCAGGTCTGCGGTTGTTCCAGTACAGCGACAGCTCAGAAGTGCCTGGCATTCACGCTGGAGATCACAGCAAGGCAAAAAGCCACCCAAGCTCCTGGGGCTTGGGCACATCTGCCGGGATGGCCATCCCGGAGTCTGGGACATGGCCTAGAGGCTGGGACATGGCGTGGGCCTGCGCAGAGTTAGTCCCACAGCACAGCAGGGAGGCCTGGACAAGGAACCTTCCAGGGAAGCGTGAGTATGCCACTGAAACTCAATTTTAGAAAACCCATTTCTATCTTTCCAGAGTGCGTTTCAGCAAAATGTTGCACTGTGCTAAAAGACTGGCTGAAAATAAAAATCCAAGTCCTGCACAGTGTTAACTTCCATTGACTTTATTGGCAAAAGCGAGGTATTTAGTATTCCTGCTAACACAGATGAGTATTGTGTCATCGCTGTTGGTAAACTGCTTCTCCTCATGAAAGGCAGTGTGCTGATAGAAGATGCCAGTATTTCCAGCCTCAGATATTCAGCTGATACAAATGTGTCCCCAAATACTGCTTTTTAATGGCAAATTTATGTTTGCATTTTGACCTCTGAGCCTTCCTGAAACTTCTTCCAAGTTCTTCTCTCCAAACACATGATCAAGAAATTCACTTTTCAAAAGTCAAAGAGCTGAGTTTCTTATGAGAGTCTGATCCATGCCAGAATAGAAACCTCATGTTATGAAAAATAGTATTACAACTGTCATGCTGGCTGATGTCCTCTACTTTTAGAACAGAACAATAGAAAATCAATTACACTGGCACCCCCCTCCTTGCAGGGTGAGACTGTGTAAGCTTTCTCAACAGACATAGCAGATGTTTCTTAAAGACTAATTTTTGAAGCCTCGTTCTTTAGGGAAATTAGGCCTCCTTTGACAAATATTATGTCTTCAGTTCCTCAGTTACAAATCGCAAATCATTTTGCGTTTCCACGAGTGGTAGGCTTTACCACTGAAACACCTGCTAAATGCTGGACTAAAATCACTAGTTGTTGGCGTATGGGCCACCAAGCTGCCCACAGATGGTGACACTTACCAATAACTTAAGCAAATCAACACTGCATAGAGTTAAAAATGTTCGTCCCATTCCCTTCCCCACCATACCATCCTTCTCTGTCCTTAATTTTTACATCTAGAGAAAATTATGGTATTTGGTATTAGGACTCACTTTTGTAAAGGGTTTTAGCAGCCCCCATTTTTAGAGATGTAGTCTCCCAGGTCAGGGAAGGACTTGTTTTCTGAATGCCTAATACGTATTTAAAGGCTGATAATAGCATGGGATAGCTCCAAGAATGTTATATAACTTATAGAGTGTCTATTAAAAAAGGAGAGACTTTGCCATTTAAAAAAATAGAAGCCTGTGAGATTCCCACCATCTGGATGGAGTCTTTTTTCTTCCCAGATGAATTAGTTGTCAGGGGAGGAATTATTTTAGGCATCAAGTAACCCCTGATTGTGAGTGACAGACTAACACAAGAGCAGATGCAAGGTTACTGCTGCCTATCCATTATGTGGAAAGGAGACCCATGCATGTCCTACTTACTGTGCATACTGACTTGGGTTATTAAAAGAGTAACTAGAGGTGGGTCAGACCCAGAAGATAGCTCATACCACTCACAACAGATGTTCTTTCACAAGAGAGAAAGCAAACACTGGATACTTTCTGGGAATACTATAGAAGGAGGGGTCTTCACTGCTTACAGCAACTCACTAGTTCAGATTTTCAACAGAAGCACAAAACCAACTTTTTCACTCAAACAATTACTTTGATAAACTTTCTTGGGGTCTGAATTCTGCAGAAATCATGTCCTGGTATAACACCCTCATTTGCGAGTATCCTGTGCACAACAGCACCTTGATGAATCCAAATAAGTAGACCAACTGGCAACATTTTGAATACATCTTAAGATAAAAATCAGTTTTCACCATCTCCTATTTCAGCTAATGGAAATGTCTTTATTTACATAAATATGGATATCTGTAAATCCCCCTGTCCTTGCAGACAGTACAAGTTTATTATGGGAACCTTTAGTAGTATCTACTCAACAATGATACCTTTATAGGTTTGTGTAATGTAAGCTATAGCCCAATATACAATAAAAGAGGCATTATTATAGTAGAAGTGTATGAAACGCTGTCTAGAAATTTTTATTCCACCTGATTTCTGTATGAATTCAAAACTCAAACCCTGTCCACCCAAATCTTTACCAAGGCTCCTGAATTTAGGACAATACCTGGATTAGTCTCACATCTGAACCATTTTTATTTATTTAGTGGACCCAAAGTAAGCCTTAGCTGGTCTGAGTCTGAAAATTCAAAAGTGAAGTGGTGGGCTGTGAAGCATTTCACAGCCTGAAAGGAAAATAATGTTTATACTGCAAGCCACAATCCAGCATTTTTCAAATCTAGTATAAAGGGAGCCGATGGTCAAAATAAACAGGTATATGAAATAAATGTGTGCTAAATCTTGTTGAGATTTGGTAATTTTCTTTTTAGACAACTTGATGAAACACAAGAGGACTGTGGACAGTGCTAGCTGAAAATAAAGAAATAAAAAACAGTGCCATCTTGTGGTAAGTAAAATGCTTTGATAAGAGAAATTTTTCATACATGCTCAAAAATCTAGATGTTAGAGTAAAGCTATTTAGAACTTGAGATGGTGCTTTTCACCTCCTCTGGGTTGGTATCTTTGACGAGATCATAACTGCTGCTATTAGAAAAACAGAGAGCAATAAAAAAACCATTTGTTTCCACTAAGAAATGAACAGTAGCTACATTAAGTTTAAATGAATATATTCATGTCTAACTTCTCATTGTGTTGCCTTATTTAACATAAATCACAAGTCTATATATTTGAATTACTGAGGCAGAAGGTGATTAATACTTATGCCCAATATCTCACTGCTGAAAAGGTGTAAAGCTGAAACTGCAGCTCAGGACAGCTGTGCAGCAGTAAGGCAGTGTCACCTCTGTGGAAGACGATGCTGGGAGAAACAAAGTATATTTTCTGAGAACAGACTCTCTGAAGTCATAGAGTCTGCCCAGGCAAGTGTGTGCTGTTTGGAATGGAGTTGAGAGTATCAGAACAAGAACTTACCAGTGCCTTGCTCTAATTACTGATACCACAGTATGACTAAAAATAAACCTGAAGCTTTATCATGCAGATTGACTTTGGCAAAATATTTCTCAGACCTGACTAAGACTACTGAAATCAGCAGGATCTTTTGTCTTTGACCTAAAGGGAACAACATTTCAACCTAGGGTACACATACTTCTAACATTATCCAACATTTTCTCTCTTACTCCATGAGGTTTTTCTTAAATCATGTGATCTGTTTACCAGTGCAGGTAGTAGTAATAATATAATAAAAGCTTGATAATTATTTTAGGAGCCATGGACTGTCTGGTACAGTATCTCCCAGTGAGTAATAAATACTCTGAAGTTACTCCATTAATTTGTTCCTCTCAATTGCTTTTGAGATAAGAAAAGAATTCTACAGGTTTTTTATTAAAAATGCCTTTCAAATACCTGTAAAGAAAACCTTTCAGATTTCTTCAGATTTACCAACTGTATTTATTGACAATAAAAGAATGATGAGAAGGAGGATGCATTTTATGGAATTTTCCAAAGCTCTAATTAAGATTTCTTGGAAATTGTCAAAATTAGCCTTAAAGTTAACATAATTAATCCCTGGTCCTCATCCAAAGGTATTAGAATTAAAAGAATTCCATGTCTTTATCTGAAGTATATTATTCATCCTAAGCAATAAACTTAACTCTTTGCCATAAATGTTAGGCCTATAATATTCTGGATGTTGCCAAGAGGAAAGAGGGAAGTCTTTTACATCAGGAAAAAAGAAAGGTAACTTCTGGCCAAACCATGAGTAACGTTATTCCCATTCAGTTTCAGGTCTTCAATATACAAACATCAGTTTTATAATACAATTGAAAGTAATATCTTTTCTTTTTTATAACAACACATGTTTTAAAATATCAGTCTATCATTTTTATTTGACTAACTCTTTACTACTGAAGAGACTGGCATCACATTCATTCAACATCTGCCAAAGTCATGTCCATGGTTTCCTAAATTTAGGCACCTGAAAACTGAAGTTTCCAAAATTATGATTTCTTTCTGAAAATGAAGGTAAAAATATTTATTGTCTTTCATTGGTATTCTACATACAAAGCCAAAGGTACACTTCTGAATTTTTTTTTTATTGTACATGATTGGAAAAAAAAAGCAGTTCAATGTAATTTAGGAAATATGATGCTTATGTATTTTCCTGCACCAGGCTTTTTGCAGAGCATGATTCTTTGATACTTAGTGTAGCAAGTAAAAAGCAACAGCTTGCAATTAGAGACCTCTATAAGTCATTGAACACTAATACTTTGACACCTAGTCTATGAAAGAACTGTTGAGCCTCACAACCACTAATAGTTCATATAACCGCATTCAACAAAGTGTGTTGAAGTCTACTAGCACCTGAACTGGTATTTCATCACTCTTGGTAAGAGTGCTCAGATTATCACAATAACAACTGTTCAAGTGAGGGAAAGAACACTGCAAGTCTCCCTAATGTCCCTTTCTACATATTATCTTATCTGATTGATCAAAATCTAGCTATTTGCTGGAGGAAGTGCAGGGGCTATACTCCTAATCAGCTCCATACCAATCCCCATGAGTCAGCATGTAATCTCAGGGCATATAAAACACGTAATGTAGAAGAAGTGAAGAATATGTTGAGCTATGGTAGCACTCACTAGCTACCGATCTTTATTCCAAAAAGAGTTTTCCAAGTACGTGGAACTGTTTCAGATGGGTAAAGAGCAAATTGGCTGGTTCAATCTGGATTTCTGGGAAAGGTGTTATTGTTCCATCTGAAGGATGCAATAAGTGATGCAATAAAAACGCATAAAAATGTACTTGTGTACCTTTAAAAGTAGGCCCAACTTCTTAGGTGGTGCAATGTTGGTGTATAGTATTTTGTCAAAAATAATTCACACCTTAAGCTGTTCCTCCTCTTGGCTCTCTGATGTGTGTTGAATGTGTCTTATACCATTCAGCCATATCAAAATACTATAATGGGCTGATAGAGTAACTAAGTTCACTTACACCATTGTAACACAGTTGCTTTTTTTGGGGTGTTTTGGGGTTTTTTGTTTGTTTGTTTGGGTTTTGGGGGTTTTTTTGTTTGTTTTTTTTTGTTAGAAACATGATGGTATTTCCCAAATGGCTAAACTAAGACATATTTTTCTCCTAAGTATTTCCCTAATGACTGAAATAAGTAGATGCCATGCTCTTTGCTGATGAAAATAAAATCACACACTAAGACACAGAGTTTAGCTGAAAGAGCATCAGGCTGCTGCTCTTCTAAAATATCAGAAATGAATCATTATTTTATTATTTCCAGTCTTTGCACTGAAAATATTCCCCAGGCCTAAAACACAACAGAGGAATTTATTCTAGACCTTAATGGATATAAATTCACTGACACTAAGAAATATTTGATCATAACATCACTGGAGTAGCTGATGTTAAGTTATGACCACAGCAGGTACATGTATGAGTATATTGCCAGTGTACACAGGCCAATGCACAGATTAAGAGCATTTTAGTCACATTTAGGTCATAATTGTCCAGAAGGTGGTGTTATGAGTCACAGGAACTGGAAGTTTCTTAGGAAAACTTAAGTTACCTGAACGTTACAAGTAGTTCTAGGCTTTGGGGAACAAGGAGGACTACTTGGTTGAACTTGAAAATGTAGAACTGTTTGATTAACAATTAGAATTTATTTATATGACACAATGTGCCCAGTTAATAATGCAAGTGGAGCGAGCCACATATCAACACAAACTCATAGTTTGCTATTTTTTGTTTGTTTGCTTTTAAGACTGAGTTTCTACCACAAATCCATATCCAAGGCATGAAATAGACCTTTGTCACCTCTGAACTACTTAGTCTTTTTTTTTTATTTCTAAAAATGGAAAACAAACCTGAGTGAAATGTTTGAAGTTAGGATTGCTCAATTCTAGGAATGTGTTCTGATAAAGTCTCTTGTAAGAAATGCCAGGATCTGCAAATATAACACAAAATCACAAGGAACAATTGGGGTTGTGCCTTCTTAATATGTCAGGATCTAGGAAGAGGTGAGAGATGCATGGGAAGAAAGAGAACAAATGGGCTCCCGTTGCAAGTGAAAATGGCATTATGGCTTCTCTAACATACTTTGGGAAGCTGAAGCTCCATAGGATACTGTCCTGCTAGCTACAGGTGCCAGATCACATCACACTTTGGCCCCAATCCCATTTTATAGGTGTAACAAGCATTGGTCAGGTGGTCAGCAGCCTTACAGAAGATTTGCATTTCCCTGCTGTATTAAACGTGTGCAAAGAGGCTGAGGATCAGTGACAAAGGCTATGGAAGGACCATTCTCATTGTAGCAGTGGGGACATTTTCATATAGAAATGAAGTGTTAAAGCAATGCCTAAGTGAATGGAAGACCTGGATTAGAGTTTCTCCTGTTTGAGGGATGCCCTAACCCCTATAGTTTGTTCTATATGCGTTCTGTTTTCTGGTAACATTGTTCTTCAGAAGAGACCTCAAGAATTGCTAAGCCAGGAAAACTGCATTTGTATGATTACTTTCTCTAGTAAGTAGACAGAAAAAGAGAGCCCTGAAACCTGTCTCTTCGTTTGCCTATTTTGCTCTAATTAGACGCTGTGTAAAATACACTGGCCATTGGTGGAGTGTACACCAGAATCCAAAATTCTCACATTCTAGATGAGTTCCTGAATCATTATTTGACAGCAGGATACACCAGTTCTCACCCTGTGAATTTTAAAGTCTTTCCTGAATGATGGCACAGCTTCACTCTTTGGTCTGGGTAGCCATGGTACCTGCCATGAAAGTCAGAGATGTGGGGCTGATCCCTCCTAGGAGCACACACACAAAAGCTAAAGCTAGGCTTCTTGTGTCCAGGATGTTTGTCCCAATCCCATGTGTATGATGATGCATATCTCTTTCTTCATTTCAAAAGGCTGAGAAATGCTCTGTTTCTTTCCAAAAATCCCTTGCAGACAATTATCCCAAATTTCCTGACTTTCATTCTGTTCTGGAACTGATACAAGTCAGGTTCTTCACAGATGAATTTGTAGCTGCTGATGACAAGATGAATTCAGCAATACAGACTCTTCAGACACATATACTGACTTCTAAAACAGTCATAACACAAGAGGAACGGGGTCCTCATGCCCGAGTCCACCAATTAGTTTAACTGGAAATATTATATCAATCAAATTTAAACAATGACTATTTTTTGAGCATAAGACTGTAGCCAAGAAGCACAAACCACTTAAAAATGTGCAGCAGAAGTTTGTGAGCTTATAAGTACTGTTGCTGCACATGTGTTGCTATAGACATGCAGCAGAATATGTAATAGACACGTTTCTTGTCCCTGAATGTTGCAAGACTGGAAACAAGGTAGAACCTACTCTAAGAAAAGTAAACAAAAAGATTACCTTTTATATAGGTAAGGAGTTCAGAGTTACATGGTTGTTGTTCCTTAATTGCTTTGGCTGGAACATGAGTTACCCTGTCCCTGTTCTTTTTTAGGCATGCCTTTTTTTCCCTGTTAAGAAGTAGCAAAGTCATATCGCTAACTTTCTGTTCACTAGGAGGAATTCCAACAGATAAATCAGTAATGGAAAAGAAATTTACTAAAACCAAAATCATTGATGAAATAACCATTCATCAATTATAAACTTCTAATTGTAGGGTTTATCTCCCTTTTGCCTTTCACCACCTGTTACAGATTTGATGTCTTATCATAGTTATCTTGTTTATTACTGATATCCCAGGTGAGTAATACATGAGAGGGCGTATTCCGAGAGTACAATACAGAGAAATTGTGTGAGCAACCATTTATTGGGATTAATGAGTGCAAGAACAGTAATAGTTATATGGGAGTGCAGCAGTAGTGTTGGAAATAGTCAAGAAAAGGACGCCTGAGACAATGATTTGATTAAAAATAAAAAATTGATCACTTGTAAATGTACATCCACTTGTTTAGCTAAACTTGACATGTCTCTTAACCCCTTTCTCCCCTTGGTATATGTGCCTTACAGTTTGTAAAATCTCTATCAAACCCAGTGCAACAGAATTTCCATTTCTCCAAATATGCTTGAAATGTAGCATTTAATAGCTAGCAAAAAAGTTCCAGTCTCCGTAGAGTAATAGTTAACCAATCCGGGTAGTGAAGCTTCCAAAGAACATCAGTCTGGTTTGGTTTTTCAGGTGTTTCTTAGATTAAAAAATGCACTTTGAGGAATAGTAGCTAACACGAATGAAGCCGAAATTCTTCTTGTTCCTCATGCACCTGCATCGCTAGAAGAGGAAGTTTTAAGTTTCAACTTGGAAAAAGCCTTCTAGAGAAAGGCAACATTTACCTGACAAACCCAGCCATGGCGGGGGGTGCGTGCGTGTGTGTGTGTGAAATGCAGTTCCCACGGTACTCTCGGCTTCCTTTTACACATATACACGCAGCGGCTCAAGAAAATGCTGAGTGTCTTTAGCAGGTTATGGGTTGGGTCCTTAGCACCTGTGAATGTCTACGTTGGCTAGATGGTATGACTGTGGATTTTTACTGTGGTCAGGGATGGCAGAAAACCATCTGAGAATTTCCTTCTCACCCTTGTGTACAACTTGACTAGCTTGAATCTTTAATATGCAAATTAGGAAACCTACACTAAGTCACAAAATATCTCAAATCTTAAATTAGCTGATGACAGTCACACCAAAGAAACAGTGATTTCAGTAATTCAGACCGTTACTTAAGAAAAAGTAAATCCCCCCTAAATGTGTGTGGCCTAATATGTGATCATTTTATTTATGATCAAAGGTTTTGCCTTTTCTTCCTCTAGAATTAGTCATAGGCAGCTGCCTGATTACACATGTACAGTGCTTATATGATAAGACTTTAAGTTTAAATCACAAGTGTCATCTGATGGGAACTAGGTGCTTCCTTCAGTGAACACTTCTTTGGAAATCCTAGTTTTTGTCTGTAAAAATGTGATTTCCAGTACTTTGTAAAGATATATACATAACGTATGCAAGTTTTCTTTAAAAAAATAAAAATGCTACATGAAAAAAGCCTATTATTTAAAATACTTGCTACAGTATGTTTCTGAAAAGAGAAAAGACACTGATGTTTGAGACATGATATTTATTCATAGTCCATATTGCTGTTCATTTTGCGTGTATGGATGATGGAGTGAATACCTGTTGCCATTCTCTAACAGTCAGACTTTCAGGCTGAGAAGCTCTCAGGGACTTTTGAACAGAGTCAGGGTGGAAGTACATGAAAGTGTATTTAGAGTACACGAGGAACTGATGTCTTGGCATAACCCCAAAGTGGAGCACCAGTATAGCACAATTTGTGGAATGGCCTCAAAAATGTTAGCATTTTCTTACTGCAATTGTTTCATTCTCTTTTGCTCTAGGTACCTTTCTTTGCAATCTAAACAAAACTGCCAGGGATTAGGTTGAATCAACTAGCTGCTAATATTTTAATCCTTTTGCAGCTCATTGACCATAGCTGAACTAAGCGCTGGTCAAGTGCCATGTCACTAGTTCAATGGAATTCAGACTTTGGCACACTGAAAAAGGCAACAGATGTGCTTTAATGATTATCTAATAACTTGTATTTTTTTTTCAGTTTGCTGTGCTAATGAAATCTAATCTCATTGACCCAACAGACAAAACCGTAACAGTAAGAACATTAATGGCAAGACAAAGGACCTGAACAATAGCACACTTTGGCAAAAATCCAGAAATCAAAGCACTGCAAAATGTACTGGGAGCAACAGACAGGTTGATTTCCATTCCATGAGCAGTTAAAAAAATTAGCTATACATTCTGTGAATTAACTACAGGAATATGAATTCAACATGCCTTCAAATAAACATCCTGAAATATCACTGCTTTTCCTGGGACTGGGAAAGAGCTGAGTAAAATCTCTATTAGGAATCAGTAAAAATTCCAGACCGAATCCAAAATGTCAAGTTTAACCCTTGACTGTTTCATTAAAGTCAGTAGAGGTGTATAAAAGATTAATTCAGTTTATGATGCCTGATGTTATATATAGAATTAAAATATTGCAGGCAGCAGTGTTGTTCAAGAGTCTTGACTTCCGTTTTTCACTTCACGTTCAATGACTGTCAGATCATGTGCTGAGCAGTCTAGAGAAGAGATTAATAAAATGGCATTCAAATAAAACTGGGACTACTGTTTCAAGCATAAAATTAGGGATTACCAAATCAAGTGGACTTTAACTTTGTCATCCTCTCTCAAATACATCTGGATGTTGTGGCAGCTGGCTTCACTGTTCATTAGCAATCTCGCTGCGAGGACTGCTGCTCAGATGCACTGATTGGAAGCAAGCGCTGAACTCCTGTTTTCATCCGGGATTTTAATGGGAGTGAAATATCTAAATGCTTTTGTGGACCTGATGCAAACTTTTTAAATACCAGAATTTGTCTGGAAAGCTTTGCAGCAGCATACACAACTGTAAACAAACACTGTTTCAGAATTGTCCCTTAGCCTGTGCTGTCACTGCTACACTAGTCCCTGTGCTATACAGTAAAACTCCTGTTTATGAGAAGCTTAAAGACAGCTTTAAAAGAGAGAAGCAAGCAGCTCTCTAAAAGATAGCTTTCACTCATGGGCCATATGGCAGATATTTGTAATACATTTTTTAACATTCTTTTATTATTCTTTTATTATTCTGTTTTATTTGTAATATATTCTCTTGTTGTCTCAAAATATTGTCCTAAAGTACTGTGGAGCTGATCTGTTTCCTCAGTGATGGCTGGCTTAGTTTAGCAATGATATCACAGTTGTATAATTACATTGCTAAACAAGATGATGAAATATTTTCTTCAGCCTTATGTGGCTGAAGTGAATTAATCATGGTGGACTGTATGGCATGAAGCAATAACAACAACCTAAGAATCAAATCTAAGCACATATATCTGGGCTTAAGCATTGTAGGTCCTGTCTGAATCAAAAAAAATCTTTGAGTCTATTGATCTTCAGAGCTCGTGCTCTGTAAGTGTACTTCCATGGAAGGCCATTTTCCTAGTGATCCCTCCCTCCTTCCTGACTGTATTTCTTTTGCCTTATCCAGGTTGAATTTGATCTAGCTATCTCTGTCTGGAAACTCCTCTTATGTAGGCATTGCAATATCCTATTTATATCGCTGGTGACATTAATGGCAAACGGGACGCCGTAGTGAGCATCACAAGTGAGTTGTCAGATGTTGAGGCCATGGCTTCTCTCTATCTCTCCAGATGACAGCAAGTAAATATTTTGAGGTAGGCGACTTAGATAGAAGTCTTTGATCTTCATGTGTGCCCTGCCGAAGCTTCTGGACTCTAGAAGAGACAAGCAGACGTCAGTCACGCTAATATACAGCTGTCAGAAGAAGCCACGTCACCTATAATTGGCAGCACCCTTCTTCTTTGCTGAAATTTGGCTAAGGAGCTGAAAATTATCATTCTGTCTTCTGCAGGCTTCAAGCCTGGGAAAGGGGTAGGGGAATTAAACTTACTGGCATCTCTGAGCATTTTTATTTACTGTGTCGTTGTCAAAGGGGACTGACCGAAAGATCAGAGATGACCTGATTGACCGGATGTAGGTTGTTGTTTTAGTTTTAGCTTCTGTGAATCCTATGTGCTTTTGGAGTCACCAGAGATAAGGGGAGGAAAATGCACAGGAGGGAAATGACCTACCTTGTTGGGCATAACAATCACCCTGGCAGGAAGTTTTGTTGATGTGAAGTTAGAAACCTTTAACCCCATTCAGCAAGGTTTTGGCCCACGGAATTTAATGGAAATTCTGTGTCGCTAACCAAAGGGGTAGGGAACCTCAGTGTAACTGCTGCAAACGAAGCTGTATGTTCCTCTTTCTGTATTTCCAAGTGACAAATCCAGCTTCTCAGGTGCCCTGTAATCAATCAATGAGAGATTGTTCAGGGAAAGCTTCTGACCCAGAGGCCTGTGAGACACTATTAGAAATCCACCATAGTTCCGCTGGCCAAGGATGAATTGAGCTATGAGATTCAGCTCCAGGTTAGGACTGGGGATGCCTGTTTCAGGTCTTGATATTATTAGTAGCCTGCAACTTTGGCAAATAATTTCACCTCTGAAAGTATCCATTCCTCAAGCTATGAAATTGAAGTTTTTCCCTGCTTTGTAGAGTTCCGTGTTGAACTTTATTTAGGTAGGCATCTAAGTTGTCCAGAATTTATATCAAAATAGATATGAACAGGCATATCAGTCTTTTTTAACTAGCTCCATACTCTTTGTGTGGTTTAAGCTTCTTTCATCAGCTAGCAGCAGGCAGGCAGCTCCAGACATTAGAGCAGACACAAGGCTTTTTAAATTCCATTGCATTTTGCAGAGAAAATTTATTTACTATGCCTAAACTATCATGGTCATACAGCAATAAAACATCCTTTGCTCTAAATTCAATCCTTGAAGGTATCACTGGCTCTTGGGGTGTTGGGTTTGTTTTAACAAATTCTCTTTATGTTTTTCTGTCAGCTTCTATTTTTTCTGTCAACCTTCAGTTTCCCATCTCTCCATCTCTGTGGCTTTGAAGCTTATCCCTGATAAAAAACAGCACTTATGTCAAAATACACTAATGTCATTTTGACACACAAGTGCACAGCCTGGAAGCCATTTCGCTTGGCAGAATTATCTCCTTTGGCAGCCTCACCACAGCTGAGTTGAGCTGCTGGGCACTCATGTGTATTTGTCCCACTCTTTTTGTCAGAGGTAAACCCTTGGGACTTTCATCAGCTCACACGAAATAAACACCAATGCAAATAACTCTGAAAAAACATGCTAGTCTGAGACTGTTTTCTGGGAAACAGTTTCTTGTTAGTTTTGGGGGTTTAATTCAGGGCACCAGGGCAATCCAGGGAAATGAGTAACAATGTCAGGCACAGCATTTGCTCCTCTCCTTCCTTTTCTTCTGCTAAAGCAACATGGTTTTAGTGAATGAAGGTGATGAACAGTTTGGAATTACTACAGATCATCTCCTTGGTGTTTCTGAACAACTCTGTTATGCTCCTGACTGCAGCTTATCTCTTTACTAATTAATCTAGATAGGAGACCTGTATTAATACCAGCTTTTTTCCTTCAAGAGAAGAATATCTTGTGACTTCTGTGCTGACTTTGGGTCTAGATCCTCTCTTCAAGATTTGACAGGAGGAGCCAAAAATGCTCATACTGTCAGCTACATGAACTGTAGGTCACAGGCCCTGCAGCTTAATGTAAGTTTTCAATTTTTTTCAAAATAAATCAAACAGCATTTTTGCCAAGAGCCTTTGCATGTTTCTTCTTCCACAATTTTTAGGGAATATAGCTGCCAAGAAATAGCTCAACATTTGTATGCACCTACAAAGTGACAGCATCTCCACTCCAGCTGTTTTTCAAAGGCAGCATGTGCTTACACCCTATAATCAGGCCATTTTGATCTTTGTCTTTTGTACCTCTATTTCACACGGATTTCCTAAGTGCTAAATGAAAGTGACACATTGTATGTGTTTTGGAAAAATTTCCCATATTTGCCTATGATTTTGTTTTAATCCCTGACAAAGTTGAAATAATGCTTTCCTTCTTCTAGCCTTGTCTGTGTTGTCTGTTTAGGCAGTAGCTCTTTGGCACACGATGCCCCTCGGTGAAACAGGATGTTCCTTACCTGGCGCTGCCCTGGTCTCCCAAAGGCAGGCTGCCTATTTTGATCTGACCTTTCTCACGTAGTGCTAAAACTTGGATTTCTCATTATCTGGTGCCTGACTTGAGATAGTGAGTTCTGTGGAAAGACAAAGCACTCACAGACATAACTAAAGATAACCAGCATTTCACTTTAAAATGTATGTGTTACATGATACTTATACTCTAAAGAATTAGATCTTAAGGGTCTCAAACTGAGTACCTATCATCAGCGAATGTTATTTATATTGACCTCTCTGTCTCAGTTGTAAGCTGTAAACTGACAGTACAATACGACTTCATCACCTCACAAAGGTGTTGTGAATATACACATATTCAAGTTTGTGTTGCACTTAGCTATTGTAGTGATAAGCACCAAAAAAATGCCTGAGGAATTTGCATCAGTCTTTGAATAGTGATGCAGTTAAGTAAGACCTTAGTGAACACTGCTGGGAAAACATTATACTGCTACAGAGTTAGTTTTAAAATGGATAATCTTTTTGCACATTGAATGAATTAAATGTAGGGGAAATTGGATTGCGTAACAAAATAAAAAAGGAGGAAGAATACTTTTGTTTAAATCTTCCAGATCTCAAAAAAGAGTCAGAAACTTGTAGAGTTTCCAGATACTCCAAAAGCAAATATTTACTGCAAATGCTAGAGGCAGTGTGTTTTAACCTACTTAATTGCACAGTAATGAATTGTTCATAAAAAGTTATTGCTTTCCATTAGGATTAGAACTAGGATTAAAGTTTAATTCCTTTTTTTGAATTCAATATGAATTGCAGATTCAATATGAAGCACCTTGTTGAGTCTGCATCAAGATATGAGGAATGCATAAAGGGACAAAGCAATCAGAAGCAAATCCTGACTCTGTTAAAGTAGAGAAGTTGCTGTTAACTTGCCTAGAGTTAGAATTCTTTCCCTAATGCATACTACGAATACAGAATATGCATTATGTGCCAAGGTTTCATGTTTTAATATTCACGCTAAATAAGGGCAACCAAGACATCAGGTCTTCTTCACAAGAAGGCAGAATGACTGAGAAAACCCTGAAAATGAAATCAAGGCTTAAAATTATCACTGAATAGCTTTCCATTGAAAGATAAAAGTACTTTCATAATTAGGACAAAATTAGTAATAGCTAGTAATGTGACAAAGTGTCACATTACTTGGAATGTATTAACTCAGAGCCACTAAAAGAACAAATGTCTCACTGCTGCACAGAATTGTGATGGAGCTTTTCATAAAAAGGCTCTTTTCTGTTTGGATTTAGATCAGTATTTTTTCAGTGGTTCTTGATATTTCATGCATCATAATATCTCTAGAAGGAAGAAGGAAGATCCTTGTCTCTCTGGCAGCTGAAAGCAAGTGACTGAAATAAGAAAACAGTTGTAATATCTCAATACAGCATTGTTATTCTGGCAATTTATTTTAAAACATGACTTAGAGAACCACAGAGGCCTCATCACATTCTCAAACTGTCCCCCACGCCTGGCCGTCAGCCTCACCTTCATCTGCAGCAAATAATGTGTGATGTTTTACTAGAAAATATTTAGAACAATGAATCAGTACATCTACAGAACAGAAACAAAATCTTTCACACATATTCTGAGAAGTTTTTGCACACTGGAAATCAGTTCAGAAGTCTTTTTCTAGTTTTAACTGCTAACATAAATTTGGAAAATAGGACTGGGTGCTGGGTGGTAGTTATGTATTTATACCTACCACTGGCAAATTGAACAGAAACATAGGTCATAACTTTATTAGCACATTGGCAAATAACAAAGTCTACAGGGTTTTTCTCCTCTTGAACACTTTGTAATGCAACACAATGGATTATGTGTGCCAATATCCTTCAGAAATCTGCTGTGAAGATGATCGTTCAGAATATCGGAACATTTGGGCTACTGCAATGCTTCCCCAGATTAGAAGTTGGGTATCTTCCAGTAATTCAGAAAATAGTCTGAGTGCAGGAAGGACTGTAAAACTGGATGTGCTGTGAGTTTAACTTAGTCTTGAGCCTAGATAAGATTACAGCCAATGACACTAGATGAACACATGAAGATCACATTGGAGATTTGGCTGAGGTAACCGTTATGTTTTTGGTGCTTAAAAGACACCAACATTAAACTTCTAATTAGAAAACAAGCTTTGTTGGATGAGGACTCATCTTACGGGTTTGAATACTCAACATTGGAATGTTTTAAAACAAGGGAGAGAGAATGAGGGTTTTTACATCTTCTTTAGATTATCTCTAGTAAAACTGGTTGCAAAGAAG
The DNA here is from genome assembly GCA_008921705.1 of Burhinus oedicnemus. Classification (NCBI taxonomy): domain Eukaryota; kingdom Metazoa; phylum Chordata; class Aves; order Charadriiformes; family Burhinidae; genus Burhinus; species Burhinus oedicnemus. The sequence goes on from VFFE01008092.1 coordinate 657,536, forward strand.
AGAAACAGGGAGAACAGTTTTCACCAGAATTATGGGGTTGGGGGCACATTTCTTAGAAATATATAGACTCTTCTTATTTTCCCCAAAGGGCCAAAGAGAAAAAATATTTTTAATCGTTCCCAACAAATCAAAAAATCCATGGCTTGTTTTGCAAAAATGAACTCAGGATGCACGTTGATATTGAATCTTTGTTATGTACGAAGAAGGCTGTGAAAACAAAATCCGCCCGTCGGTATTTCCCTCTACCCCCTTCTTAAAATAAAGAGCATAAACTTGATCAGTCAGTCTGGAGAGAAAGAGGGAGGTGAGGAGAGCTACCTGCTTTCTCTTTCCCTGCAAATATTCGGTTTAGTTCAGACTCAGTAGACTGTAAGACAGGAAACAACTAAGGGGAAGGTGTTTCTGCCGATATGAAGGCCAACATAAGAAGTGAGAGGATATAGCCATATGCTTCAGTCGTAGCACAAAGCCTCACAGTTGAGCGGCATCTTGCAGGGGAACTTGCATAAAATGCGTGAAGCTCGTTAAAGCAGAGCACAGGGAGGTCTGTTTCTTATGTCACACTGGTTGTTACAACAGCTGGCTAAATTCAACTGCAATTGTAGTGGACAGCAGCAGTTGGGGGCCTTGCTTGTTGTCTGGCCACGAGGGACCACTACTATAACCTGTCATCACTCATCTAATGAGCTTGAAACAAGAGCAAAGGCTCCTTGGCTGTACTTCGCTATCTTTAGAAGTGGTGGCATGAACCCACAACTGCTGTGTGTGGCAGGCCCAGTTGGAGCTGAGCTCTGGGTACCGATGACAGAGGGTCAGGATCAATTCGCACACTTAATCTTAGGCTCAAGTGGGCAGGTTCTGTCGATTTCCCAGTGTACAAGCACACATGTGCTTCTTCTAGTTTAAGCTTTAAAAGTACTTGTAAGTCACTGAAGCTGTAGTATTCAAACCAGAGTAAAACATCCAACATCTTGATTTTGGAAGCCTGTCCTTTGTGTGGCCAGTTTTCTTCTTTATTTATCAATTGCTCACTTTTATGGTGGGATAAAACCCAAGACAAAGCAAGGCATGTTTGTAAATGCCATGAGTTGACCTCCGTTGTACATGGATCAACAGAGAATAAACACAGTACAGTAGCAACAACGGCATAATGATTTAAGACTATAAAGTCTTGAGCAATAAAATCACTAAACAACAGCCATATCTTTGTCTCCAGTCATGGGCTTCTAATATATCAGCTCAATTTTTGTTGCTAGATTTTTTCATTGCACAATGATTGCAGTTTGGCAGTTTTCATCAATGTCCAACTTGCTGTTTGTTTCTTTGCTGGGGTGCCTGGGTGATAAGCCAGGTTTCAGGGTTACCTGGAGATTTCATAAACAGACTTCAGATATGACTAGGGCGTTAGCTAGAACAGAAACATGGAACCAAAGGATTTTAAGAACATTTTTGTGGAGGAAGTGGACAATGATTTTAAATCAGAAGAATTATGACATCCTTAAAGTTTCTGCATTTGGAGGTTTTCTTATCTGATAAACAATTCACCTGGTGAACAATCTGGGCTCTGTACATTTCTGTTTTTTGGACCTGACAAAACAAGGAAAAAAATCTTGAAAATCTTTTTACCTCCCTGTGATTTCAGCAGCAAGAGCTCTGCCTTCTCTTTGGTTGGCTCATGTGCAGAGCTGGTTTCCATGCCAACTAATGAGCCCTCTTCATTAACTGTGGACAGCTGGCTGCAAACTCCAATTAGGGCCCCATCCTTGCAACTGTGTGTGCATGTGTATGACTTTAAGCACATGAATGTGCTATTCACACACTTACAGTTAGCTGTGAGCGTACATGCTCGAAGGATTAGTCTCCCTTCTGGACATAGCAACACCTTCAGGTGCTGTGCAGGATCCGATGAGGACCGTCTCTGCCATGAAGGCCATTCTGGCCAGGCCACAGTGTGATCTGACCTCAGGCTTGCAGAGATGGGCAGGGTGGAGGCAGAGAAAGCACTTTCCTTGGCAGAAGACAATGTTGTTGGCTTCACAAGTTCTGTATTCACTTACCCATTTCAAACAAGCCAAGGGTTATGGCAGTAAAAACAGCAGGGGGAAAATAACTGTGTATTATTCATATCTAAGCATATTTAGCTTCAGGCTCTCACTGAACCTCAGCATGAGTTATTACCCGCTGAATCAAGCCTTAGGCTAGTTTAATTATAGGAACATCTTATTAAAAGGGAAGGAAATGAGAAAGAAAATTAAGACAATATTCCTGGAGTACCATCTGTGTGAGTATCTGGAGCTTATTACAGGTTTCAGATCTTACAATTAGCTATCACAAATGCATCACCCCTAAGTATCTAGGAATACTCTTCAGCTCAGAAGGTGTTCATTCAGATATATTCTCCAGAACTAGGATCCAAGTACTGCCAAGGTTGATTTGGTATATTTAAAGTAAAACTGAGTTGCATTTGAAATTGATTTGTGCATGAATTTCAGGACTAGAAAAAATGTGCTTGGCTACATAAAGGTCTTCAGGATGAGAAGTTTTAAAACAGCGATCCTGCAGAGACATCCTGGATGTTCATGAACTGAAGGTGTTTTAACAAAGGCGACTGCTCAGCAAGGACCTTACTAATATTTCTCACCTGACACTTGTGCATCATGGCATTCTCTGTGGGCTTCTGTCTTCTAATCCAAAGGCTAGGAGGCTTGGGGTGGGGGAAATCTCCTCCTGTAAATATCTGATAACAGTAAATGAAAGATGGCTCAAGCACCAAATTCAGGCCATAGTTCATGGTACCAGAAAACACCAAAGTTTAAGTATATTCCTGACAAGGGCATGGATTTGGCTCAGTGTTACGAAACTAGCTCCAGAATTTGGATTTAGCTTCTTGCTTCTCCTCGAAAGTTCATAGGTATTTGAGTCCCTAATTTAATTTCAGACCTACTTCATTCTCTTTTTGGAAGTACCATGACCATGGCGGCATGGTAGCAGGGAATGGTAACACTGCTGCTGTACCTAATGTTTCCTTTGCTTTGTTTAAAAAGTAAGGATAAGATGTCCAAAAGTTTAACCCATGGATTAAACTGTTGAATTTTTAAGCAAATATTTGAATTTTTTTCACTGACTACAGGAAAGCTAATGGTTACTCAGCTCTTCTGTAAAACAAGATGTTAAGCAAATGCTTAACAGTGTTTTGTTTTGATTATGTTGGCATTTTCATATAAAACTGGGGAAAACTTGGGCAGAAGATAGCTAAGAATGCAGTCTCGCAATCTTGGTATAGCTGAGTATTATTTACTTATGATGCTGTAGTCATCTTGCAGAGTACGTATATTAAACTCCATGACTACATGGCACTGAATGGCCGTCCTTGGAGCAGCCCTCGGTTCCCCCCCGCAGTGCCTCGCAGGGGGCCGTGGGAGGGCTGTTGCCCCCTGCTATGCTTCCTCTGCTCCCGAGGCCGGCTGCTCACATTCCCAAATGAAAAGTGGAGCTGTTCCAGCCCCAGGGCGACCTCAGCTCTGCTGCTGTGCTCAGTAATCATCCTTGTCCATGCTGCTTAGACGACAATCCTGACTCATGTATGATTTTTTTTTAATTATTTCCAACCATTCCCTTTTCTCCACAGCAGCATTTGGTTGGTTTTGTTTTGGTTTTTTGTTTTTGTTTTTTTCTTATCATTTATTGACTAGATAGGTTATAACAACACCTGCAGAGTGAAAACCTGCTTTTTTCTGAGCACATCATGCCTTTCCTTTCACTGAGCTGTCACTCCTTAGCTCTGAATCACCAACAAACTATGATTTCCCAATGTCATTTTGTAGCTTATGTATATCTTAATGGGAAGGCCAATGCCCAGTGGCTACCTTTCCCTCATCAAATGCCAGGCAACAGAGGACAATACCATCAGGTAAAGGGAATTTGGAGTACTGCTTTTGAGCTTAACTTCTGTATGCCAAATTTCTGTATGTTTGCTTATTCAAGCTTTCGATAACCCAAAGTCCCATTGGCTTAGGAAGCTGCTGTTTCCTACATGGGTTAGGTGGAGGAAATTTCATCTGGCTGGCATCCGAAAACAAGGTCACCTACAGGGGTGAAGGCATCCTCCTGACCCCATAGGTACCTTGTACCTCATCTGCCATGGGTGCTGGAAGGCTGCTGTCAGCCTCCTCTGCTGAAGCTGAAGAGGGGCTTTGACAGCATTCAAACCAAGTAGAAGAAAACAGTCAGAAGGATCGGTAACTCAGGCACATGTTCTCATGTGTGAGGAGGATCAGGAGAGAGAAACCTTTCTTTCCTCACCAAATTCATCCTGCCAGGAGAGGCACAGGGGAGGAAGTTGCAGCTCAGCGTGCAGCGCAGTAGTGCTGCTGCAGCCTGGTTCCTTTGCACGCACAGGCACACACAGCTGCAACCACAGCACGCAAACTTCTCTACATGTCAGCACAGAAAAGAGGGCATAGAGCAAGTTCTCCAGGATTTATCCAATGAATTCTCCATTCTTGACCTTCATTTGGACCAAAGAAATACACTGAATCATCCCAATTTATGACTAAGCCATCAGTGCTTTTAGTGATGAAGAAGCAGAGATGTCAATTTAAAGCATTGCAGACAGCAGAACGAATTGACTTGAGGCTGGCCATATGCAGACTGGGTTGAGCTAGAAATGACTGCAGACCACTGAGATGGAGATGTGGTCAGAAAGGCTGTGTATAGCAAAGAAATCACCTCGAAAGGAAAACCTTCCCGAAGGCCAACATTAACTTCACATAAGAAACCTTCATTTCACTGAAATATGTCGAGGCTGCCATCTGGTGACAGCAGGAAGAATCTGGGTACCAAGAATAGTGCTATTGCTAATGACTGAAGTCATGGTGACAAGGTTTTCTTCAGACAGTAATTTTTGTGTAGGCAGTAATGATTGTATTATATCCATCTTCTGTGCACAGAAAACAAAACAATTTATGGAGAAGCATTTTGACTCAAGATTAAATGGAAACAGGTATTGCAGCAGCTGGAATGGCTGTCACCACAATAACTGATTTTCAACAACTTTCAAGTTTTCAAATCAGTAGAAAGTGAGTCTGTTCCTTTATAATCTCTTTGTACTATATTTTTATGATTATCTCTTAGAGCAAGATCATTTTTTTCTCATAAAAATGCCATCATTTCAAAACTGACTTCATCTTTAGCTAGAAATGAGTCTTCTTATCTGAAATGGAGAAACAATTTATTTGAACATATTCATCTGTTGTTTCAAACCAACACTCCAACATAAACTTTCATTTCCTAAAATGACAAAAAAAAAAAGTTAAAAAATGACATAAAAATGGTCTTTCACTTTGAAATATTAATTTGGAATTGAAATATTTGTTTCTTGTTAGAAAATCAGCATTTGTCAACTAGTCATATTTTACTTGGAAAAAAAGCAATGATTTTTTGAAAAAATATTCTGAACAAGAAACTTATATTTATTACAATTAATGGAGCTTGTTACAGTCAAAGAAAACTGATTTCCCTGTTAGATGTTCACACCTCCCAGA